>BDMV01000009.1:24866123-24920866 GCA_008326285.1 Oryza officinalis | reverse complement strand
CATCCAGGCCCTCGGGATCAATAATCTTCTGGCCAATTGCATTGAAGAAGGAACACAATCACATTATCGTGTGTCGCACTTTAGGTGGCAAAATATTCCTGATGGCAACAGGCAGAAGCTGTGTGATAAGGATGTGGCAATCATGCGACTTCATTCCAACCAATTTAAGCTCGTCCAATGAAACGAACTTACTAATTCTCGATGAGTAGCCGGATGGAATCTTAATACCACTAAGACATGTGAGCATATCCTTCTTCTCATCCATCGAAAGAGTGTAGCAGGCTGGAGGAAGGAACACCCTTCCGGACTCCGTTGTTAAAGGATGTAGCTCAGAACGAATACTCAACTCTTCCAAATCTCGTCTGGCATTCAGACCATCCTTTGTGCTACCTGGATTAAGCAGTAATCCGAGAAGACTCTCACAGACATTCTTCTCGACATGCATCAAATCTATGCAATGGCGGACCTCCAGATGCTTCCAGTACGGTAATCTCCAGAATATAGATTTTTTCTTCCACATGCTCTTCTCTTTTCTGTTCCCAGCTTCCTTTTTTTTTCCAAAATCATTCGTGATTTCGCTAACTAAATTTTCAACTTCAATCCCAGTTTTATCCAGCGGGGGCCCAGCAACCTCTATGTGTCCACTGAAATTCTTCCTCATATTTCTGTAAGGGTGATACCTTGGGAGAAATCTCCTGTGACCCATGTAGACCATCTTGCGTGAATGCTTCAACCATTTGCTTCTTGTTTCGTCCATACACTCTGAACAAGCCTTTCTCCCTTTGACAGTTTGCCCCGAAAGGTTACCAAGGGCTGGATAATCGTTTATGGTGCAAAACAGCATCGCGTGGAGGTTGAAGTACTCCCGTTTAGATGCGTCCCATGTCCGTGTGCCCTCATGCCATAGCCTATCAAAGTCATCGATTATCGGTTCAATGAACACATCGATATCATTGCCAGGTTGTCTTGGTCCTTGAACGAGCATGGCAAGCATAATATACTTCCTCTTGAAGCACAACCAGGGTGGAAGGTTATAGTTCACAAGAAGAACTGGCCATGTACTATGCCGAATGCTCAAATCATCAAATGGATTAATGCCGTCTGTACACATGGCGAAACGCATGTTTCTAGGGTCCTTTGCAAATTCAGGGAAAACTCTATCGATTATCCTCCATTGTACTGAATCTGCTGGGTGCCTCAGCTTACCATCGACCTTCCGTTCTTCAGCATGCCAGTGGACTAGCTCAGCTTGTTTCGGATTCGCAAACATTCTCTTCATGCGCTCAGCAATTGGCAAATACCACACCACTTTTGCGGGTCCACCCCTCTTTGACTTTCGACCTTCACCTTCAGTAGTGGCGCGCTTGTATCTAGAAGCCCCACAGACAGGGCAAACATCCAAGTCTGCATATTGTTTGTAATACAAGATGCAGTCGTTCCTACAAGCATGAATTCTTTTCACCTCCAGACCCAACGGGCATAAGACTTTTTTTGCTTCGTATGTCGTCTACGGAATCTGGTTTCCCTCCGGCAACAAATCCTTCAAGAACTCAAGAAGATCTGTAAAACTCTTGTCCAACCATCCGTTACTTGCCTTTAGCTTCATTAGTTCTAACACAGAGGATAACTTGCTGTACTTTGGCTTACACCCAGGATACAATGGCGTCCCAGAATCTGCCACCAACTTACTAAACTTCTCGAAATCCCTCTCACTATAATCTGGGTCTTCAACATCACGCAACATATCTGATAAAGTTTGAGGGTCCACATGTATGGCATCACCGCCTGATGGAGAAGGGACAAAAATGCCATCTCCAACTGCTCTGTTGTTCTCAACTTCCGGCACTTCATCAGCTGCTACATCCGATGACTCTTGCTCCCCATGCTTGCTCCAACATTTGTACTTCTCCATGAATCCTCTACGGATCAGATGAGAATGAACCCATGCACTATTCTCGACATCTTCTCATTCTTACAGTCTGCGCATGGACACAACATATATTTGCTCATCTTATTTTTCCTGTCATTATCCGCGAAACTAACGAATGCACTGACCCCCCCTCTATACTCATTAGAATCACAACGAATATTATACATCCAACTTCGGTCCATCTGCAAATAATAACATAACGAGAGTAAAAACAACATGCATAATACACATTACAAAAATAATACCTACTACATTTTCTTTTTTACCTTCATTTCCAACAAAATTTCGCCCCCCAAACCCTCCCACCCGAAATGTGAACAGTTCGCTGGGTTGGGATGGAAGGTAGGTGGCAGCTTCGGGTATATATAGTGGTACAACTCACCTCAAACGGGTTAAGGTTTAAACCCGTTTGAGGTGAGTGAACCACACCTTTGACGGTTCATAAGAATGCAACCCGTCACAGGTAACAAGTCACCTGTGACGGGCCGGAAGTGGGAGCCGTCAGAGGTGAGAAACCGTCACAGGTAACAAGTCACCTGTGACGGGCCGGAAGTGGGAGCCGTCAGAGGTGAGAAATTTCTCACCTCTGACGGCTCCCACTTCCGGCCCGTCACAGGTGACTTGTTACCTGTGACGGGTTTGAGAACGATGTCTCACCGATGACGGCGTGCCATAGGACCCGTCAAAAGTGACCCTCATTACTGACCAGTGCTGAAACCCGTCACAGATGTGCCGTCAAAGGTGTGAGGATCTGGCGTAGTGGTCCTACTTAAGATAACGTACCAAAAAGTGATTAATTGGCTACCACTTATTTAAAAATATATTTAAAAACTAGTACTTTTGTGAATTTAAACATAGCTAGCTATATTCTACTTGTAAGTTGTGACCCCTCAATCATATAGCCTTTGTAACATAATGCACTGTTTGACGACAAAAAATAGAAAAGTAACCTTCATATCATGATTATCTCATAACATATATGTATACTCAATTTAAATTTTGAGACCCGAATATCATGAAGTCCCACGTAGTTTGTCTGCATTTATAAGTTAATATATGTAGAGAGGCCAGCTAACACACAATGTACTGTTTGCTAAGTAAGACTAGAACTGTTCGTAATAATTCCATGATCTGGACATATGTGGGCTAACTATACCGAGAAGATATCTATCTGTAGGTTTCACTGTATGCGAAAAGTTGAATTAGTGGTGACTGGATGCTACACGCTAAGAATCCAGACAACATGGTGGTTACATATGACTCCTGTGCAATATATTAATTAATTGTGATTATTGATTCCATATTGGGTCCTAGCCGAGGTTAACCAGAAAGCGATTGATGTGTTTAATTTGCCAAACATCAGGATATAATACATTTTTATAATGTAATATAATACTTCTTTCATTTTAATATGTATGACATCATCGACTTTTGTATAACTTTTGACCATTTGTCTTATTAAAAAGTTTATATAAATGTCATTTATTTTGTTGTGACTTGTTTTATCATCAAATAAAATATAATCTTAATTTGTAATTTTATATATTTATATTAATTTTTTGAATAAGAAGATTGATCAAATATTATGAAAAAAATCAATGACATCATATATTAAAAAAAAGGTAGTATAATGTTTCTTAATGATCATTTTCTGGACCCAATGCCATGCGTCTCTATATAGGTTGGAAAGGAAATACAAATAGACAATGCGTGCGCGCGGCCACGCGGGAAAATATATGCGACATTGCCATGTAAAGATGCATACATATCCTGTTAGAGTCTGTCTCTCTTAGCCATGTTATGACCAAATTGACCATGGTCAGTTTACTATTTCTGTCACTCTGGTACATGGCACCCGATATCTGTTACCAATTGAAACCATGTACTCCATGTCCATGGTTTATAGGTATATATTACTCTTTCTGTACCAAAACAATTCATCTTCAACCCGTTATCATTTGTTTCAATATATTTTTAATTTTATCATGCTATTTACCATCGGTTCCGTAAACAGATGAATTTAATTTATTTCATCAATATTTATATCTATCTCTTACCTATCCAATATGCTCTCCTTCGGGATGAGAGTAGCTTGTGACTTGTTAGGTTTGAGGAAACTGAAAACCCCATATTTGTACCAGTTGGTTTTTCTACTTTATCAATACATAAGGCGTCTTGCATATTTTTTTTAAAAAATATTTTTGTCAATGAGGAGTATTTAGTTTTTTTTTCATCTTGTTTTGTATCCACAAGATCAAAGAAAGTTACTTTTAGCCAGAAGGAATACATATATGTATGTATGACATAGAGATATAGCTCATAGCCTGTTCATCAGGCCCACACTGACGTGACGCTGTTCATCGTCGCCACTCTAAATTGATTGATCAGCTAGGGGCGCAGCAGCAGCACACAGCAGCTATACCAGGCATACACAGTGTCGCCTCTGAACTTGAGAGCTTTTTTCATCGATCGATCGGTTGCCAATTACTGATCGATGTGTACTAGCAGCTACATGCTGACAGCATGAACCGAGATCGATAATCATGGCCCTGTTTCATCACCAGTTTGCTTGTGTCACCAAGTGCAGCATGCGCATGCATGCAGACGCTGCATTATGATCTACTAGCGTCCTGCAAATTAGTGAAAACGAACATATATGTAACAGAGAAGCTAGCTAGGGAACATATATCATATCGATCCTACCTACTGATGACATTGAATTTCTTCGTTTAAAGGTACTGGATATATATGAGGATTCACCGAACCGGCAAACCTATTATTGCTGCTATATGCCAGATCGATGCAGCCATATTTGCACCTAGAACGTACATGTCAGGGACAGTTCCAACAAGCAACGAGCAACCGATTAATCCATCAAGGCCAGGATGCGGATCATGATGCCCACTTTTATTGCTAATAAATCTCTTTGCATCGTCCAGGGTTCCAGGCATCTAGCGTTTGTCCTGAATCCTGATATGATACTTATCTGAAGCGAGGAGCAAAGCGTCCGATCCAGTACGTGGAGTAAGTGCTTTAAACCACTACGAGGGAAGTTCTCTGGTTTCTTTCTATAAAATCCAAATAGTTATGAAAATATCAGGAAAAAATATAGAAAACATGCTTTATGGGTCAAAAAAAATTACAGCTACAATGATCTGTATGCTTGATAAAGCTTTATACACTAATAAAATAATTGAAAGTACATCTTACTTCAAACGCTTATAGCATAGGAGATCTGAAAAGTTACCAGGCAAATAATGTAGGGGCCCATATAAACCCGTGACACATTAGGGCCCACTACCAAATTGACACATAGCGGTTTGTCTAACAAAAAAAAGGCACGGATCTAGATTTGACAACACATAAACATAGATCTAAGTTTTGGAGCCGTGAAAATATAGGTTTCCATCATTGCTCGCCAAGCTAACTAAGCCTGTACATGAGTCTAGGATAATCAGCCCGGGTTTGGAACTAGAGTAGCCAATGAAGAGATCAAGATAAACTTGGTGTAATTATCATGGATAATGTCAATGTCGTCCACTCTTCTACCATAATGTTTGAAGGATAAAGAAGATAAAATACTTAATGTTAGGATATGAATTAATGATTTGATTTGTTAAACTAATGGACATTTAACATGACCAATGGTTATAAATAGAGAGCATATATAAGGGCAACTTACTGACTTTTATGCGTGGATTTGACATACTAATGTTAAAGTTTATACGTGATTATAACTGTATATTTGATACATATTCTTGATTTTATTTTCTAAAAAATAATAGTATTTTGTATAAAACTATATCATAAATTTACAGCATTATAATTAATCTGTACCCTCGCTCATGATTGATATAATGGTGAATAACCGTATCTTTTCTTGATTAACATGACAATATAACTTATGTTCTGAAGTGAAAGTGGTGGCTTCTTCAATTAGCCTTTTTCTTATAATACTACGTAATTAATGAGAACAGCATCATTGTGCAGGCCCTAACTTGTTAGAGGGCCTAAGGACAGATTAATACGACATATGCCTGCATGGATGGGCAAGGTTTTCCGGCTTCTGCTGGCTAACTTGCTATATATGAAAAAAAAAACTAGCTGGGCATTTGTCCTAATTTAATCAGACATACCCCAAATATAGTCATTTTTTTACTATTTTTACGCTATAAAAAATGAATTTTGCAAGCTCCTTACCCTTAATTTCACATGCGGATAAAAATACAAACCCATGCTTTATTTTTGTCAGGTAGGGGGTTAAAGAGCCGTCCGTGTAAATAGAATACCACGAATGGCCGATGACATACGTCGCCCGTGAAAATAGTTTCAATTTATCCGTACGGCACGGCTTAGACGGCCGCTCGTAATAACACGATGCACGTAGACGGCTGCCTTGAGGCACTGGCTAGAAAAAATATGTATATTTATATGGACTGTTATTGATATCCTTGACATGTGGAGCCATAGAAATGAGGTTTTGTCACTGATATGTGGTCCCATAATTTTTTTGGACTGCTCTCATAAGCAGTGCGACTTTCTAATTTTCTTATTATTAAAAAAAATAGAGAGGTTTTGTCACTGATATGTGGTCCCATAATTTTTTTGGACTGCTCTCATAAGCAGTGCGACTTTCTAATTTTCTTATTATTAAAAAAAATAGAAAATTCATACGAAGGCTGATTGAGATTTAAAAAGTTTCAACGTGATCCTTACTACTTTTTCAGCAGTTTGGTTAGCTCAATCCATCTGGAACTACTCAATTTCGTATGGATTCTCACAAATGTCATGACATCCATAGAATAAAAAAAATTATCAACCCGTTATGCAACTATGGCTGGAACATTTTATTGTAAATTAATATGTAAAGTATACATTATAGGAGACTCACCTACAGTAATTTTCTCAGAAAACAAAGTAAGATCAAATATATGTAAGGTAACAAATAGTGAGTGACCTTTGCAATGTAAGAATTTTAAGGTTGAAGATACCTTACCAAAATAAAGCCTCTCTAGTAAGGACCACAGAAATATGTTGTTACCTCAATCAAAGTCCACTCATATCCATATAGATACGTGTATCCCTACCGTATGAGCCCATGAGGGTTGTGGGTGCGGTCCCAAGTGATTAGTGACCTACATTTCTTTAACTTCATGTCAAAGGAATTACTTTCTAATTGAAATGATTCATTTCCTCGATATATTTTCGTTCAGTTGAAGTTTTAGGTTTTACTTAACAGAGCATTCCATTTATGTTTCTATAATTCTTGATCTCCTTACCCACATTAACTACTAGTCTTACCTTATGCTTGCTCTGTCATAAAATAGCTTCATTTTTAGCCTCTTTATTTGTCCCAAATTAACTTCGTTTCTATCATTTTATCTATATTTGGCCCACAAAGTGATGAGTTTTGTTCCTTCAATACCCTTATCAACCTCTTATCTATCCACCTACCAATACTACTTTTCTGTTAATGAGTGTATTTTGGTCTCTCTCTACTTTGCTTGGCACACCTAAAGCTAAAAGGGATGTTATTTTGAGGCAGATGGAGTAAGGTCTTTTAGGAGCCCCTCATTAAACAATAAAAATTATGTGTCCATCTATCAAATTTATAACCAAGATTGTTTACTAAAGAATATGTGGATTTATCAAATTCAGAATTTTAAAAAAAAACTAACACACACTCACTCAGACTATCACCTATATATAGTATTTTGATGACTTAAAAATTTCAAATTTTAGAATTAATAAATATTGAGTTATACTTGGTGGAGTTTAATTATACTTTTTGATAATCTAAAAATTGAAATACTCATAATTAATACCAGGATATATTGGTTTCAAGCCTTAATTATAGTGCTTTGATGATTTAATAATTCTGAAATTTTATATGTGCTCGGCTTGGACATAGTTTCAATTGTAGTATTTTTCTTCATTTAAACCCAAATTTCAGAATTCATAAAATTAATAATAAGTAATAAACATTGAGATGTACTTGGTCTAAGTATCAATTCGTTTGTGCTTATTAGCCGAATCTAAAATATAATATTTCATGATTTAGTAATTTAAAAATATTAATTAATATCTACCAAGTTGATATCAATTGTTTAAATAAGTAGCACGTGTGGGCAGTTTGATGTCCAGTTGCACTAATTTTGTGCTGATTTAATTTGTAAATTATGTATGAGTGGTGGTACACTTCTGAAATTAATAGCAAATGAAGTTTTATTCCGTTTTGAATGGCGTGGTGCTTACATAATTAATTGCTATAATCTGTGTGACTTTTAAGCTTTTAATTCAGTTGGTCACTCCATTAGTGTGTTAGAGATTTGTCCGACCACTCTATATATATATTTCTCCAACAAAATTTATAGGACGTGCATTTCAATATAGACCGGAGATGTAAATCATCCTTTTTATTATTTTAAGAAGATAATTTGTGAACTCCACAGGAGCTGAGGAAATTGTGCATACAACAATATATAATAGACATCATATTTTGATTATTTATTCTCGATCACTATAAAGAAGAAAGATTCGGCTCTGCCCGAGCCAGCAAAGAAATCAAACATTTGATATATACGGTACGTCCTGTCCTTGGTGAGTATCCGCTGTGTACAGTAAGGATATGTATGTCTAAGCTGGCAGGCCCAAGTAGGTGACTTTGTGTCACGCCTAGAAATTCACTACCAGAATTTTCAAAGCAAATTGTGTATTAAAATCCCTGTCCAGAACCAGCCAGGTACACAAATGACAAAGTTACCATACAGATCCACGTCTTACAAAACAACAAAAATCTCTTACAAAACTGCAGCGGAAAAACAAAAAGACAAACTAAACTAGAACGGGACTCTTGCAGCGGGCTGGCACCATTCCACAAGCATCCTCGACGGCGGACGAAGCCTACTCCTCTGAGAAACCTTCATCGGACGCATACTCCTCTTCTGGTGTGGGGAAAAAATTAAGCAAAACTGAGTACTACCCACTGTACTCAACAAGTCATACCGGAAAGGAAAATAATGATGCAAGTAATAAGAAAGGAGAGCTGCAATGGTTATTTTGCATAAAATACGCATTTAAAAACAATAGTTGAAAGCAGTAAAACAGTTGAATTAATTAGTCATAATTAAACCATCACTGTCCAACGCTACACCACGTTGCGACAGGCCCAACCATCCACCTGAACTAAACCATTTCCATTAAGTCAAATTATTAAAGAGTTCAACTAATCACGGTGAATCTGGTTGATCGCCCATAACCGCGGGCACGGCTATTCGAATAGCTTTACTCTGATCAGAGGTGTACAACTGTACCCACAAGACACAGTCCTACAACACGTTACCGTGCGCCAACATACCACCACGGTACACTGGAAAAGGAGCTGTGACAGGACCCTTCGCATAACCCTTCCTAACCAATCGCACCACACCTCAGGTTTCGCCCCCGCTCCCTCTCCCGGCAGCGGGCAGCCCCCTCTCGTGCCTTGGTGAATCCGGCAGCCAAACAACCGGTATATCCCCGGCCGACTCAACTCCATCACGCCCACCCTTTCCGGGGAACGTCGGCTAGGAAAAAGCTATACTCCAAATCCAGCCATTACCCACGCTGGCTTGTGGAAAGTACGGTAATTCTTCCAGGGTTTCCCGCGAACCGGTCCTTAATTGTCATGAGCACGACCATCAAAACCATGTGCTCACAACCCACCATTAATCAATATTTTAGTTGAAACAATGATTAAATCACCCACGATTGACCATCACGAGCCAACATGAAATAACCATCACTAAATATTAATGAAGCTTTAATTATCCCATTAATGAACTAATGTTTCTAAGCAGGACTAAGCAAGTTCTATTGTAGCAACTACTCAAATTATTTCCCAAGCTATCAAAGAAATAAGGTAATCGCAATATAAGGCTGAGTACAATAGGTAAATTAACCCATAGATGACATTATAAAACAATGCAGTATTTAGAGGAAAATAAGACTGTTTCGCAATTTAGGTACAACATGATCAAATGAACAAGTATGACTTGCCTTGCTCTTGCGCTAGGTCGACTTCGGCAACGACTTCGAAGTAAACCGGAGAGTCGGAATTACCGGAATCGGCGGCGAAAAACGGCGGCGGCGCGTCTTCGGCGACGGCATGGGGAAAACGAGGAGGGGAGCGCCTCGGGGGGGGGGATAAATAGGGGCGCGCGGCGGGAGTCCCGCCGGGAAACGCGGGCGGCGCGGGCGCGCGGCGGCGCCGGCCGAGTCGGAGACGACTCGGGCACGGGCCCACACGTCAGCGAGCGCGGCGCGGACTTTCCGGGCGGCTCGGGCCGTGGCCTCGGGCCGGCCCGGGAAGGAGGAGAGGCGCGGGGAGGCGGCGGCGGCTTGGGCCGGCTGGGCCGGTCCGGGAGGGAAGAAGGTGCGCGCGCGACGGCGGCTTGGGCCGGGGGGGGGGGGGAAAATGGGCCGACGGCCCGAAAAGAGGAAAAAGAAAAAGAAAAGGAAAAAAAGGAATTTTTCCCAGGGATTTATTTATTGCGCTTGAGGGTTTTTAATTGGTTAAAATTATTTCTGGGGCTCTGAAAATTTCACTAAAAATCCTGTTAATGTATTTTGACATGGGGAACTCAAGAAAAATTCCACCTTGCCATTTTCACTTCTTTAGTGCATTATTTAATTGGGTTTTTCTCCAAATTTAATTGAACAATTTCTCAGATAAATTATTAAATTTAATTTTGACAATTTGGGAGAACCTCAGGGTGTGACACTTTGTCACTCCAATCGATTTAACTGGGAGGGTAGGTTCTTTCCTCGATAAGAAATTGTAAGATGCTTGAGAGAGGTATCAACGATTGCAAATTTAATACCTCTTCAGTATCGGGAGGTACTAAATTTTACATTTAAAAATTATGCTATTTCTTGATACTTCTTAAAAAAATTTTAAAATCACTTTTTCTCAATCGATGATCATATTGTCACTCAACTGTCTCAGACGGTTGACGCATTCTTAGTTCAAACAGAGATATATCTAGAATTATGTGGAAGAAAGAACTTATCTTCTTTCTCCTTTTTCAGCCGTACTACTCTTCTTTCTCTACTTCTCCTTCCTTCTCTTCTTTCTATAGAGATCCAACGGGTTAGGAGAATTTGAGTTCTCCGGCATCACGCTGGATTCACCCGTGCACTCGACTACTTGCATTCTTGCTGACGTGCCATCGTGCCCTAATCCATTTTCGGTTGTTCTTGCCAGTGCCGTTGCCATGTTGCACACTCCTGCATAGACCACAGAGAACGACACTGTGCACGCCAGGCCGAAGGTGGCAAGCTAATTGCTATCACCCATCAGGCATTAGGTCTGACCAAGCCCATTTTTCTTGTAGATTTTTCCCAATTTTGTACAATGTTTTAATGTTTACTGAATTACTGAATATTGCAATAGTGCATCACTAAATTTTGTTCTATTTTACGTTGTCATGAAATACACATTACTACTGAAACGATCTTTGCAAATGGCCAAAATACATTTTCGCAAACGGCTAGGTGGCTTGCCTGCCTCGAGGTGTCTGCGAAAATTGGTATTTTCACAAACGAACGACATAACCGTGCGTGAAAATCAATTTTCGTGAATAGTCAAGTTAAACCGCTCGCATGAAAAAAAATCGCAAAAAAATAAAAATTCTAAAAATGGAAACCCTAGGTCCCATCTGCCCAAGCCACAGTCCATCGCCGTCACCATCGTCATCGTCACTGAGGCCCTGCCATTCTCAAAGCCAATAATGACGGATCCGCCCCTTCCGGGGCTGGGAGGGCAGGGGGGTTGCGCATTTGCCCCTCCCGAGGCTGGGGTTGCCACTTAAGTTGTTACCGTTTTATTTCACTACTTAAGTTTACTGTTGGAATTAATAGATAGGCTAAGGTCCATATGGAGATTAATTATTTGAAAAATCACAAAAGCCCACATCATGAGAATGCATGCATGTGAATCTTTAGTACCACCTTGGTTGTTCTAGGAGAGTGAGACTTCCTTAAAAAGAAAAATGCTCTCTTAGCCACTTGAGCCATGTGTAGTGGAGAGAAGTAGAGGAACACCCGTGCTCACTCGCCCACCTTGCTTGGCTGGGCGATGCGCGCAAAAGACATACGTGTGAGTGGTTCGCCAAAATTGACTTATGCTTGCGCATACGCGACTTCCTTTTACAGTTCTATTTCGTTGCAAAAAGCGATGTTTGTTTTTGGAAATACACTGACTTATTCAGTGCATGGAGCGGCATGGAGTCTGGATAGGTTACACGTGACTTATCAGATTCGATTACGCGATGTGAAGATCGTGCAAGCGTCTTGATCACTATCCTATTATCTTTATATAAACCAAACTATCGCTTCCATGCAACATACGTGAAAACAATCTAGAGTTTACCCCTCTGTTTTGTGCCACCACTCGTAGTCTACTCCATCCCGCCCGTCGACGTGCACCGACGATCAGGAGAGAAGGTTTTCGAAACCTTCGCCTTCAACGATTGGCACTGGGAGAAGGCACCAATAAGGTTTTAGGGAAGTGCTTCGCGTGATTGCTTGTTGTTCGTCCATCATGGCTCGTCTTCCTCTTTGTTTGGGTCCTGCACGTCAACGTCAACGCCCGATGCCACGAGTTGTTCCTGCAGTGCATGCTACTTCCCGCCAAGCCGAACCTCTTCACTAGCAGAATCAGAATCGTTGGTACGTTTCAAAGATATTTCGCATATTTGATCTGTTCATATTTGCCTATCTAGTTTACATGTCTAGATCATTGATGTGGTGCTGCTAGTTTGCACATTTAATGTTATGATTTATTTATGAAATAAATTAAATTTACATGTGCTTATATTTTTAACATTTACAACTCGGTTAGGATTTTATGCAAAGGGGACCGTGCACTGAATGCATTGCTTGATCGTACAAATCGTGTCCGTAGGTGCAGGATTACCTCTACTACATTATTTATCATGTTTGCGTATTTGCAGCTGTATTTGTGACCAGTTTACGAAAAACTATTGGGGACTGGGGAGGAAAACAAGAGAGGAAGACTGAATGAAGATCACTGTTGTTCTTTTGGAGAAGCTACTGCCGATGAACAATAAGTAGCAGGCCGGAATGGACTTCAGATATGTGTACATGTCTGTTCAGTCCTGATATGCCTTGCTCTTATTAAATCTGCCTAAAAGCCTATGTGCTCCTAATGTCATAATTCTATCCAATGGACTCTTTCACTTGCGATGCCGTTGAGTATGACGGGAGCTGTCGAAGCTATAAATTAGAATTATAGAGTGATTTGGTCTGTAATAGTTAAGCTAGCTTGGGCAAAAGGGAATAAAACATGATGATAAACATTTGGGTAGCTCATGAGATAGCACAGCGTCCTACATATGTGTTGTTTCTTAATAATGGATAATTTCATTCAGTGAACAGAAGCATCGATCAGGCTTCTACACCAAAGCACAGGTAGCCAAAAACACAACCGCACACATGTAAAAGAAAACAAATTAAAGGAAATGAGTAGCATGTTGTTTGGTTATTAATTAATTAGCTAGCCCGTGTACTAATCCGTCGCTCCAAGATAGTAATGCTAAACCAATATAGTTAGCTGTGGCTCGCGTAATTGCGCGGTTAGCACCTATATAAAATTATTTATTTTTTACATATGATTTTTCTTAATATTTATTAAATAGTTATCTCGTTGTCTTAGAATTTAGAAAGACCGAATCTTATCATCTTTTTTTAATTTTATAGATTTTAAAAGTCACACCAGTCGCTACCTCTTACTCCTTTGTCACCTATTTATTTGCTTGCTCGATCTACCATGATTTCTATTCATTCTCCTTTAAACATTTAAAAATTAAACCTTGTATTTTTAGAGTTCATTGTCTCGTTGGGTTTCGTTTTTATAATTTTTAAAAGTCCCGTCAAACACCGTCACTGTATTCCTATACTGCCCGTTCGCTACCTCCTCTCTTTATTGTCATTGAAATTTTAAAAATTAAACATAATTATTGTTTGGGTTTTTTTTATTTTCTAGATGTCCCACCAAACCATCAGCGGCTTCGCCACTATACTCCTCTAGGCCCGCCCACCGCCTTTTCTTTTTGTTGTCATTGAGATTTTAAAAGTCAAATATGATTATCATTGGGGTTTATTTTTTAAGTCCCACCAACTGTCGTGATCGTGCCGCTTAACGTCTTGTCCGTCGTCCCTCCTCTTAATCATCAGTGAGATTTTATTTGGGATTTTGTTTATAGTTTTTAGATATCCCATCAACCGCCACCATCATACTCCTTTACGGGTGTGTTGCTTCTCCACTCTTTATTGTCATTTCTCATTGTTGTGTTCTAGATGGACTTTTTTTTTTGAAAATTCCATATTTTTCATTCTGATATTTTTTTATTTATAAACTGTATTTCTACATGAACTCTTATAATTATTTTTCTATTTTATAAATATATTTTATTTTTTATTTTGAAATTTAATTAATCTCGTGCCATGTTTTAGATGGTCTCTTCTATCAATAGTCTTGATTTTTTATTATGAATTATAGTTATTTATAAATTATATTCCTAGTTGAACTCTTATTTTTTTCTAATTTCATATTTTATTTTACTTTTATTTCTAATATTAATTAATCTTTTATTATGTTATATATGAACTATTCTTATAATATTCTTTATTTTTTATTTTTAATTTTAGTTGTTTCAAAATTGTATTTCTACTTGAACTCTCTTTTTAATTTTCTAATTTAGGAATTATTTTATTTTTATTCTGAATTTTAATTAATCTTGTATTGGGTTCTTATCTTTATTTTTTATTACGAATTTTAGTTATTTATAAAATATTTTTCTATTTGAACTCTTTTTTTTCTAATTTTGGATTTTATTTTATTTTTTATTTCTAATATTAATTAATCTCGTATTATGTTATATATAGACTATTCTTTCAATATTCTTTATTTTTTATTTCTAATTTTTGTTGATTCAAAATTGTACTTCTACATGAACTTTTTTTTTATTTTTCTAATTTCGGAATTATTTTATTTTTATTCTGAATTTTAATTAATCATGTTTTGGGTTCTTATATGGACTCTTCTTTCAATATTGCTTAGTTTTAATTTTGAATTTTAGCTATTTTTAATTGTATTTTTATTTGGACTTTTCTGTTTTTTTTTTCGATTAATGTGAGAATTTCTAGCCTTTACAACGAATGTGATGTCTCTTTTTAAGACTATCTTAATAATATAATAGATAGATAGATAGATAGATGAGACCTCATATCAACCTAAGATTGTAATGCTTTCCCTTGAAGTAAAGATCAATAATTTTTTTGCCACCGGCACGTGGGGCCTAGATCAGACACCTGGTTCTTATTCTTAGATCCAACCGCTGAACAGTACTACAGTTGATCTTAATTCTTTCTCCTGACAGGCCCATTCAAGCATTCGGGTCTAATTAACCAAAGTTCGGGAATTAATACAGCAGTAGATTCATATATATATATATATATATATATATATAAATATATCCTATATTTTTAATTATGTATCTCTGCTCGTACGTGCGACGATAGTTGGACACTATATTCGAACAATGCAATGAACAAATGAAATCTTTTGTCCTTTTCATTCCCTTTAATTTGAAGCCTCTCTTTTCTCCCTCTCTGATCCCCATACATGTGTTAATCCCCTCGGCCCAGCGTTTTTTTCTTAATAAATTAGCGAGAGAGCTAGCTAGTAATACGTATCCCTCGTGCATCTCTCTCACTGCGTCTCTCTCACACACTCTCTCGCACGCACTACATCATTTGGGATTTGGGATTCGTTGCAGAAGCAGCGCGCGGCTCACTCCATGCTCACTAGTTTCTCAGCTTTCTCCCGGGAAAGTAGAGGAGGAGCAGCAGAGGCTAACAGCGGCGGTGGTGGTAGCCTGCTTGTCTTGGCGCCTTTTACCGGGTGGTGCTCCTCCGCGCCCTCCCGCCGGCGGCGGCCGGCCGCGGCAGCCATGGAGCCGAACGGCGGTGGCGAGGGGGACCAGCTCGACCTCAACCTGTCGCTGCAGCCGTCGCAGGCGAACGAGCCGCCGGGGTACTTCACCTGCACCTACTGCGACAAGAAGTTCTACTCGTCGCAGGCGCTGGGCGGCCACCAGAACGCCCACAAGTTCGAGCGCAGCGTCGCCAAGCGCACCAGGGAGATGGCCGCGGCGCGCCGTCAGGCCGACGAGGAGGCGCGGCGAGGGAAGGAGCCGTCGAGCAATGCCTCGCGGGGCTCGGCGGGGAGCTCCTCGCATCAGAGGGCGTCGCCGCCGGAGGCTCGCCGCCGGGACCTCCTCACCGACGAGATCGACCTGTCCCTGAAGCTATGATTAGTTTGCTCGGCACCGGCTGTGGCTGGATGCCTGCCTGCCTGCCTGGATGTGGAAATTATATGGTGATCAATGAATGAATTAATTAATCTCATCTTTGTCTCCATTTGTGTTGCTGATTAATTTGCCAATTCATCGATTGAAACCAATTGTTCGTCCTTGCTATCTGAAGAGGCAGCCATCGGCTGGCTTAATGATGAAATTTCTAGGTTAGTTTGATTGACACGGGGTTTAATTCGCATTTCTTTCCTCCATGAATGCTAGATTAATGTTGTAGCTGGCCTTTTCTCCCTTTTCATTTCAACAAATGGTCTCTTGATCTTATAAATTCAATCCATTGCAATGATTTTATAACCGAGCCTAGATATGCAGCCCAGTTCTAAGATAGGGTTTTTTCTCCTCTCAAAATCTCGGGAGTGCCCGAGATAGCAATATCATGTGAAATCTCATGAAGAGAAATTAAATTCCGAATAAATCATAATTTGATTTAGAGAACTTAATTTGAAAAATTAATGAGATTTAAATATAAGCGAAATTTCTGGCTAATCGGTTAAAATCTTGAGAGTATCTCAATAGTGAGATCTTGCCGAGAAATTGATTGGGCCGCAAGAGAAACCTATATATCGTGGTATGCCAATCTTATATGGTTTGTAAAAAGATACTGACTTAATATTTTTTAATAAGAAATACTGTCTGGAGCCGAACCAATTAAATTTGTTACTGGCATAATTTACTGCACAATTGCAAGGGTAAAAAAAAAAAGAATAACCTCAGTTCAGACACACAGCTAGCTGCAGAGGTAGCCTTATAGCCTATGGATAGCTAAAGCCGGCCTCATCAATAATTCTTGCAACGCCAAACCTGTGGACGATTTGGTGAGTTGCATGTGTGGTCCAGTGGTATGCCTTTCACCACGGCAAATGGCTAGGCTCATCTTGTCGTTGGTTAACGTTCTGTAGCCGTTCATAAACACACGTGACTAATTACCTTCCTCTGTCGTTATTGGGACAGTGATACCAGCTGAATCACTGTGATATATAATTTGAAGAATGATGGCTACAGGTGGTTGTGGGCTACTGTGTCTGGGGCACACACACACTGGGGGGCATGTGGAGAAAATGCGGGATTAATTCTCAATATTTAATTTTGTTTCTTGTGTATCTAGATTCTTATCTCGAAACTTCACAGACTTCAGTGAGCCGGGATGCAGACGAAATACGTACCATGTTATTTCTCACTTGGTTCAGCTACGAATTTTAACTTGAAGCTGATTTATGGTTTTAGTTTTTTTAAACTAGTTTTAGGGGTTATATTTGTTGCTTTCGTTGTCTGGTTTTTATTCCATGATTGCTAATGCTAAGAGCACGTACAAGTGTGAAAAATTACCAAAATCATTTTCAAAAATCAAACTTTACTACTCAAGATCGCTTTCGACTGTGATGGGAGCTGAACCAAGCGCACAGTATTTTTTTCCCATTTAGACATCGGTGCGTTGTTGAATATGGCGTAATTCCACGTCGATGAAATATCTCTCTGAGGACTAGTAGCTTGCTAGAATGCTCTCCGCGACAGTTCAACGTTGTTGTCAGCAAACAGTCTTTCTGTATAGTGGCTCTATCATCCTCCTTTTTCATGCTGGAAAGACTCCAGCCACAAGCCCACAACCACATGTGAGAATTTTTTTTTTAATCTGACTAAGAAGTGTGTAATACAAGGTATAAAAGAGACGACATCTGATTTTATTTCTAGTTAGTTTGATGGTTTGGATGAGGATCATATCTACCATTAATTTCCAGTATGCACACTCATGAGGATTTGCCCGGCCCCTTTTGCCTTCTCAGTGTTTGATTGATATGTGATTTGGCCTAACTTATCTTTGTTGGAAAATAGGAGTGGAAACCACGGCTTGAGTGTAAACTTTTTTTTGAAACCATTGCATAGAAGTTTTTAAAAATCACACATATAGATAAGATGATATTAGAGAACCTACAAAATTGTACTAGCAAATTCAATTTCATTTGTGAAATATAGTATTAACAAGCTGCTATGAAAAATCACTATTCCTGATTTTTGTTTTGTTCTTCACTATTCCTTATTTTTATATGAGTAAATTTCACATAACCCTAAGTATCATAGTCTAAGTTGCACAAAACCACATGAATTTTGGCACATGGCACATGTCGGTGACATGGGACCGGGGGTATCGAGACCAAATGGAAGGACGGCCACAGGGATCCACATGGCCCGTTCCCCCCGGAGGGGTCGGGCCCGAGGGTAACGTGGCGGCTGCCCTCCCGGTTTTCCCCCAGGGTCGGGCCGCTCCCGTTTCTGCCCTAAGGCCTGGTGCGCCCCGACCCCCTGTGGCTTTGGTGCCACGTGCGCAGGTTAGATGAGCACGGCGGAGCTCACCTAACCACATTTATGGCGATTCAGACAGGCGCACCATGTCGCATTTAATGTGGTATGGCGCGCCTGCATCCGGTCTGTGACCGGTCACAGCGAGTGACCGGTCGCAGACCAGTCAGATCGCGGGTTAGGTGGAGCCAGGACGCCTGTGCGTCGCGCGGGCGCCAGGCGGCCTGCTGCACGCCTCGTCCCGTCCCATCGGAACGATGAGAGCCCTCTGTCTCTCGTCTCTCAGCCGGAGTTGGTATGCCAGCTCCGGTCAGATGCTTTCCCGATTCCGGTGCAGGCGAGACGCAGAAGTCGCCTGCCATTTAATGAAGGTTAAAACGGGCGTCCCCCGGATGGGTCGGCTGACCGAGCGAAGGCGTGCTGCGACGTCTATCAGAGGCTGCTTCCGATGGTAGGATAGCCCTAAATGTAGAAGAATGTTTTCTTTCTTAGGCAGCTCGTGGCCCATGTGGTAGCCCCTTGCCATATAAAAGGAGGCCCAGGCCTAAGAGAGAAGGGGGACTGGACTCTCTCGGAGGACTCTCTGGGGACTCTCTCTGGATTCCATCATACTCTCAGATCTACCAGAACACAGGAGTAGGGTATTACGCTCCTTAGCGACCCGAACCTGTCTAAATCGTCTGCGTCCACGCGTTTTTCTTGCTGAGATCCCACAGATCAGGGGCTAAGAATTTCACCTTGCGCCCCCGACCGAATCGGCAAAGAGGGACCTGCACGGTCTCCCGGTGAGGAGCTTCACGCTCCGTCAGCACATAACACTAATTATTATGGCCATAAAGTTTTACAAAATCACTCTATTGATCATTTTGACTTTGGTCTACCACATTTTGTTAGTTCTATAATTATATTTCAAATTTATGAGTTATTTATCTGTCATATAAATATTACATCAATGTAAGTAAAATTTTTTAAAATTTTGATATAGAGGTATGTCAATTTGGTTAACGGCGTGGTTTTTGAAACTTGGATCATAATTTTTGTAGCTTTGTACAACTTGGATCATAATAGGTATGGTTTATGAAATTTACTCTTTTTATATTTACCCTATGTTTGTAACACAATGCGATAAAACTTAGGGCAGATAATGTAGCGGTTTCTTTAAACATGAGTAATGAGATTTCGTGGCACATTTCTTTTTTGCTTAGTTAATTATGAAATATCCATCACCAGAATTATAGCTAATTAAGCTTCCAACTACGCGATATCAGTGGCGTTGATGGATGAACACTTTCGTGAAAGGGATTTTGATTTGGAATGCACATCAAATAGCTTTTCGCCAATGATCGAGCTTGCAATTGTGAGCTATAGAAATTTATCCATAAAAAAAGCAAATTTTGGTCCATAACACTTAAAATTTGTGGTCTTTACTGCTGGACACCTAAATACATGACTTGGTTATAGGACACCTCAAAGGACAGGTAAACATTAGAAAAAACAAGTTTGCCCCTGGGCCAACACCTTGTAATAGCCATCGTAGGACATCTCGAAGGACAGATAAACATTAGAAAAGACAAGTTTGCCCCTAGGCCAACACCTTGTAATAGTCGTTGCCATGGATGTTGTTGCCGCCGCCTACAATTTCCATGGGATTGGAGAAGGGAATATGTGGCTTGGGTCTGGTTCAAAGGAGCAAACTTATCTCTTTCAAGCGGTTTCTCTCTCCATTCGTCTCGAAAATGTTAAAATATTGGATGCAGTGTCCCTATCAAATTATAGTCTTTTGAGGTGTCCTACAACGTCACATTTTTTAGATGAGCAATAGTAAATACTACGGACTTTGAGTGTCCTTTAGTAATTTTTGCCATAAAAAAATGACTACCAGGCCATAACACTAAGCTTTGCTGTCGATGCCAAGGCTCATGCAGCTAGCACTCTGCTTCTCCCTGAAGCAGGAATATTCAAGCCCACAACAAGATGGCCGGCTATTGGGTCACAATCGTAGCACATTGTGGCACAGCATCCACACGTGCTGGCATGCGTATTTACGTGCGTGGTGCGTGTGGGACTTGGACGGAGAGCTCTTCAATTCTCAAGCCCGCGTTCTCAAATCCTAGATGAGGCCGGTCGGTGTCTTGGAGATGCGTTGCTGCTATCCAAACAGATGCGCCTGATCAAAGTTGTCACAGGCCGGGGCTATATGGACCTCAACTTGAAAGTTGAAAACTTGAAATGCACATCTAGATATATATTCTTCCCCAACTTTGTATGGATCAGTTGGATACATGCAGCAAAAAAGGTTTTCCAATTTGCAGCACTTTACATATATATGCTATCCAATTGTATGCAGCATATATGGATATTAAATCTTTTCTCATCTTTACTTTGTGCATGCATGAAGAAAAACAAGAATATTTGTACACTTTGAATTTTTTTTGTCAATGAAGACAACATTTAAGTTGATTTTATGGGCTTTACAATACTTCTTCTGTCCACATGTATAAGGAATTTCTGGTTGTTTAGTTTCGCAAAGTTTAAGGTTGATGAAATTATTTTAGTGTCCATGGAAGGAAAGATGGCGTCTAACAATGCATGGAGCAATAAATGCAGTTGTTGGATGGGTTGAAAAAGGAACCAAAATCAAACTCCGAAACAATAAGTCTCTTGTTTTTGGGACAACGAGTATTTTTTAATGTATACTATTTAATTTGTACCAAGGAGCCGGCCTTTGTAAAATATATAGTATTTCAGGGGTTTAAAATTTGTATGAAAATATAAGAACTTCTAGATCGAGTACACTACCAATCACTCTACAACTCCCCAACACCCGTTTAATGGGAGTTATTATAGTCTTTGATTTTTCCTTTATCCTTAATAAAAAATAGAAGTCCTCATATTTGACGAGAGTAAAAAATACTCATCCGGCTAATGTGGAATGACTAGGCATGCATACTAACCCCACTATTAAGTAACATATCTACAACTACAGTTAAATATTTGGCATCTGGTCTGAGATAAGAAACATTTACATGCATGCTTCTGATTTTTTTCTTGAATAAATGACATGTTCTAGAAAATATACAAATATTATATATGAAATGGAATGATTATATATTTATATATATTTAAAAAATTAACGGAAGAATTAAAAGCATATCTGGTGGGTCCTAAAAATCAGATTGGTCGTTTCATTGGAGATATTTCATCAATCAATTAGTACACATCCTGGGCAGCACGACTGCCGCCTCCCCTGGCTTGGTTAATTTTGCAGTGGTGGCAGCAACAACTTCGCTGTTGCTCCCAGCAGCCTCGTACACACATTGCTGTCTGCGTCCTTTAACGCAGAATTATAACCTCGTTTCATTCCACACGACAACACATAGCGAAAGCGAAGTATCACCAGTGGCCTTATTTTTTCCTAGAATGCGGACAGAGAGCAGTGGAAAAGGATGAGGACGTACTTGGGAACATGCATCTCGAACGTGTTTGTATCTCCATGAATATATATATGCTAGCAAAATCTAGCATCTTCTATCCTATGTATAAAGAGAATTTCTTTAATTTGAAGAGACAACTAAGTATTCCCTTCGTCGCATAAAAATCAACTTCTGTCCAAATTTTTAGTAGGAAATTGATTTTTTATGAGACGAAAGGAGTACGTATAAGTTTTTTTTTTCCAATCTCAAATGTATAATAGACCGGTCTCAAAACAAGAAAAGTTTCGACACCAAATTGAGCTCACACACTGAAATATATATAATAAAAAGAAAATATGTATATCGAGCTCGTGGGTTATTAGTAACAGCAAATTTCGTGCCTCACGTTTGGAGTGTACTGTCGTGTCTCCCAAATGGCCTTATCTGCATAGGGCACATGCAGAGACTGCTACCACTGGTTCGAGTTGTTTCCCTATCGATCGCTCGTACTGTCAGCTTTGTTCTTTTCAAACCAAATCATCCACATGCACTACAGGTGTAGCTATTCTGATCAACCCCACTATGAAAGAAACGTCGAAGAGAGAGAGAAAAGGATAACTAAAAGTGGTAAACTTTTGATAATTGAAGGATCAACCCCCACAAAAACACACACACAGACAGAGAAACCTCCTATCACCACAAGAGAAAAAAAAAATCCCTAGTTACCCATCAGGCATCACATAGCCATCAAATCGATCGTTTACATGTCTGTTGATCTATTGATAGCTATTTTCTTTGTCTCAAAAAAAAATCCATTTCTGAATATGAACGTGAACATACCTATATGTCTACATTTATATTCAGAAATGAGTTTTGTTTGGACGAAGGGAATAGATGCGACTTGAATATGTCAAAAACACATGTGAGTATATTTGTTTGGTTCACAACAATCTTTGCACTGATCGTTATCTCCTTATGAGATCGAATATATCCACACTAGTACAGAATGGGCAATAGATGGCGCCTCACTATTGCCGCCCGGTTGATGTTATGAAAAGACAGGTTACCGGGCTCACTTAGTAGTTACAAACTTAGGCTGAGTTCGCCTGATGAGTTTTCAACTCATCTCGCTCGGTGTCCCGTGCGTACGCTTTTCAAACTGTTAAATGGTACGTTGTTTACAAAAAGTTTTTATACAAAAGTTGTTTTAAAAAATCATATTAATCCATTTTTCAAAAAAATTAACTAATACTTAATTAATTACGTGCTAATTAACCACTTCATTTTACGTGTTTGGAGGGAGAGTTTCCAACTTTCCCTACTGAACACAGCCTAAATTTCTTATTCGAAGTTATCTAGAGTCTTAAGAATGCATTATAAGTTTTTCTCTGAAAGAGTAAAAAGAATTGCATATGCTATCTTGTGTGTTATGTGCTGAATAGCTGAATAGATAAATGATTAATGGTATTTATTTGAGGGCAAATGAATGAATTAAATATTATAAAGTAAAAAAAAAGATTCGGGACAGTATGCTAAGAAATTTGGAAAATGCTATGTACACACTACCAGTCTATCCAACTCTTGAACAACCATAACGTACGCGAGTGCATGACGTTGATCTCCGTAGTTCCAACCCCTCATGCCGTCATGTATTGAGTTGTTATGCCGTTCAGTTGTACATTGGTCGAACAAACAAGTTCAGTCGTACATCGGTCGAACAAATTAACAAGTGCGGACGTATAGCTTCAAAAAATTTATATATAGAAACATTTTACAAAATATATCATTTAAAACTACAATAATTAAATACATCGACGAAGAATCCTACTTACTACAGAAATAGTAAATAAATTTGGTCACACATCCATTTAGGAGGGACTGAAGTATTGTTTTTCTGACAAAACAGAGGGGACCTATTATAATTATTAACATTACAAGAAGAATCCAGTAATTAATTAAAAATTAATTTTAAATTTTGGAATTAAATTAATATGGTAAAAAATCACACGGTTTAGAAGTATGGAAATCATCTATTCATTCATTAATCAGAAAATCAGAACAGAAAAAAGACATAGATGCGTGGAGAAAGATGTCCTAATTAAGTTCATATGTGTATTTCCGTCATACATGCATCTAGGAGGAACTAAATTTATTTTTTGACAAAAAAAACAGGGGGTCAATTATAATGACTTACATTAGAAGAAGAATCCACATAAATTGCAACTACTTACTAATTAATTCTATATTTTATAATTAAATTAATAAGATGCTAAATCGATATTCTGAGACCGATATAGCTTTATAGTAAATAATTCAGAAGTTTTAAAAAACTTTCATATGGAATAAATTATGGATTTAGAAATTATTTTATCAATAAAGACTTAAATTAATACTCCACCAAAGACACCGCCATACATTTCATATTTAATAATTAAGTGCAATATCTGTTATGACTTGGTCATTATTTTTTTTCGATTTTACCGTATATTAAATAAATATAAATTGCAAATTCAGACTATATGAATCTATGATGCACATTCTACTTACACTGTGCGATTCTAACTATAGTACACTGTGACCCTGGTCCTTCGCGGAATATATAGAATTTGATGCGATTTATTTTTGCGCAGCCGCCTCGCTTTGTAGCCTCGACAACACATAGCGAAAGCGACGTTGGTCAGGGACCAGGACAACCCTACCTGTCCATAAAAGGACAAAAGGCTGGCCAAAAGGGAGCGAGCTTCAAGAACTAGCTATAGCCACCCAGGAAATAGCTACTCCAACCCTGAAGAACTAGCTGTACATGAAGTAGGAGTAGGAGTAGTTTCGTGTAAGTACTTAATTAATTAATTGTATATTCTTTCTGAGGGATGAAAAAAGTAGTATTGTATCTGATATAAGTATAGATGTGATATATTATAATACTATGAATCTAAATAGATATGATATGCACATTTGTAATAAATTGTATTTATATTAGAACAGAAGGAGTAAGACATACACGTATGTGCATTAAAACTGTTTGCAGTATGAACAACCATATATCTACCTAATGTAAATTTTTTTTCCTAAATAGAGAAAAAAACTTTATATAATAATACTTAAATACTTTAATGTATATACAGATGATTTAAGATTTTTATTTTTGAAACTTAAATTTTAGGGTTTTTAAGATTTGATAATATATACAAACGACAAAAATAGATCCTCTGCAATATTGCCGATGTAATAGCAGTCATTTACAAATGGGTCCGGTCTCACATGTTAGTGACTCATACCGTACTAGCTACAATGCATTTTTGGGTGGACAAACCCTTTGCCTTCTTCCAAGAACACCCCTAATGTAGTATTGCTGGTGTAGTAACACTCACTTACAAGTAGGTCCGGTCTCAAATGTTAGACTCATATTGTACCAACACTAATGCAGAAAATGTCTATCCACACGTGAGGTAGCATGTCTGCGTACCCTTTGCCTTCTTCCGGGAGCACCCCCAACGTTAACGTGGGCTATTTTCTGTGGCACTAACAACATTTTTTTTATTCAGAGCAGCTGCGTCGACCCCACCAAAGTCTACATATGAGGTATTCCGATAATAATTAGCCATTGAATATTTCTCTCGAAATTGAATTAAACAACACTGTACACTCCTTTGACATCGACAGGATCTCTAAAAAATGAAACTCTTACTGTTAATTTCTTGCAAATCATCGTTTAGAAGATCGGATAAAACTATATCATTGTGAAAGTACTTTACTTTTCAAAGTGAAACGACCCATATGGTTTTTATACATATAATTAATCTATTTCATCCGTCCATAAAATATATATATATATCTACCACTTTATAGTTAAAAGGTGTTATATTTTAGATGAAAAATTAACTTCAAACATGTATACATAAAACAATATCTTTTCTTGGCAGGCATAACATTTTTTTCTGAAAATAATGCAAATTTTCTATAAGGATGGCCAAATTTGATCAACTAGGAAAGGGATTTGGCTACTAGATTACTGGTGGCTAGTCTCTTGGAGCATTTGTGTGTGTGTGTTGGGGGGGGGGGGGGGGGGTGGTTTTGTTTGGTTATTTTCGAAGATGGCTAGCACCAGATATTTTTGAAGATATCTGGTCTCTTGGAGATTATAGGATAGCACGCTGCAGTTTGCAGATCACCGGAGGCTTGTAGCTGAACTAATTCGTCCCTCATCACATCACCTTGGTTTTTGGATCCAACGCAAATTAAAGAACTTCTGCATTTTGGCTTTGCTATCGATCAGAAAATTAACATATGGTATGGTACGTATCTCACAAATGCTCGTGTTCTAGAATTAGTTTTGGATTGAGGTGGTTATTTGTGAAATATGTTTTTTTCTTAAAAAAGAGTAAATTAAAATCACTGAATTGAGACAGGTGGGAGGGGGGGGGGGTTAATGGTCATAAAAATGAAAAGGCCTAATAAAGATCCACTACGGAAGAACCGATCTTTTTATCACGGTATATAAAAATACAAATGTCTCGGTTAGATTAAGAACCGGTATTAAAGATATTTTAATACCGGTTCTAAAAATCCAAGTCCCTAAAAATATCTTTAGTATCGGTTGATGTTACCAACTGAAACTAAAAACGTATCTTTAGTACCGGTTGATAACACCAACCGAGGCTAAAGCTAGAGGATCTTTAATCCCGATTGATAACAGGTACTAATGATGTATTTTTAGTATCGATTGGTAATACCAACCGGGACTAAAAATATTTTTAGTACCGGTTGGTGTTACCAACCGATACTAAAGATGCCTTCAAGATATGTTCAAGAAGTAAGCTATTTTTATTTTTGTTAGATGTATGGAATAGATGAGATGGTAACACGCTTGAAAGCTAAGATAAGAGGACTTGGGTTCGAATCCCACGAATCCCACAACCTCACATATTTTTTTGATTTATATGCATCTTTAGTGCCGGTTCTTAGGACCGGTACTAAAAATCAAGATATTTAATCTTGATTTGCTGCTCTCGGTTATCAAAACCGGTATTAAAAAAATATGAGACCAGTAGTAAAGATCATTTCTCTGGACTCGCCCTGACTTCAAAATCTTAAACGACAGTCATGGCAATATGCCCGCAGTTATATGGCCAGTCTGGCTATACTTATTTAGTTCAACAGTCTTAGTCATAGCCTAACTGAGACCCTGTTGTTAACCAATATGAAAGTAAATTAAAAGGTTAAAATCTCTTATCTATAGCTCTGTTTGACTTGACATTTGAATGGTAGAAAATAGACTCCATTTGAAAGCTAATTCAAAATGTTCCTGATCACACCTACAGATAAAAAAAATTACCTATATATACTTTTAAGTAAAATATGATTAATAATAATGTAAATCGAAAACCTAAAAACATGTTGCTCTAGAATGACAGGAAATAAACCTAGTACCAAACTCTATAACTTTTTCATAATATAATGTCCTAGTAAGGTTTTGGTTCGATCAGCTTAGAAAATTAAAATTCATTAGAATGATAAATCATATATTAACCCAAAACTGAGTAAAACTAAAGAACATTAAGAAAAAAAGGAGTAAAATATCACGTAACTTTTTTATGTATGAACCTGTTCTGCATTGTAGTGGTTACAAGGTGCATATGTAACACCCCTTTGCAAAATTCACTGCCAACACCCTAGCTAGATGGAGGAGTACAACCATACATAGTTCATCTAAACCCAAATTTATCCTTTAAAAGGATTCACATAGTTCGTTCTCCTCCTCTAGTGTTTTCATACACATTGTAGTTGACACAAAGCCAAAAAATTGCATTACGCTCCACAATCTTTTAAAATATGATAGATGAGGTATACTACTTTTGAATTTGACTATTCTACTAAAGTACTCGCTAGCTAGGAGCCAATCTCGATAGCATTGTATGACAAATGAAATCTCCAATCATACGAAACTTGAGCTGACATAAACTACTACTGTCTTCGTCTTAGAATATAAAAATTTTTAGAGGTTGAACATGGTTATTAAGAAAATAGGTTGAATTAAATGAAAAAAATTATGATTGATTAAGAAGAAAAGATAGGTGAGGAAATTGAATGATAGAGGGTTTGATTGGTTAGAAAGACAATGTTAGTGGAGAAGTTGTTATATTTTAGAACAAATTCTAAACCATAAAATTTATTATATTTTAAAACGGAGGGAATACTATGATCTAATCGTACCATTGGCGATCAGACCGCCACTCTGTCACCAATCATACTGCCCGCATACAAGCTAGTACTTTGTCGTCTGTATCATAACTATAACTATAGTTCATACCAATGTTCTAGCCAAATATATCCACATCACACATTGGTCATGCACGTGATCTCTTACTTAAAATAAAAACATTCATCTTTGTCCCATCCAGTGCATTAGAGCAAGTTTAATAATAGATACAATAGCTATATCTAATTTTATCTGCATCATTTACTCATTGATTAGAAGCTAACATGCACAATACATCACTTCTAGCACAATCACTCTAATATACTTGCTCCCAATCAACCACTATACTCTATTTCTCAATCCATTGTTGAAGTTTGTGTAGAGCGGTGACTCTTTCTCTCTCATCTTCACATAATCTGCTAAGCCTACAGTAAATGATATTTTGGGCTAGTCCTTATAAACTTATCGCACTTGCTCTTAGATAGATAAGCTTGCAATGCTCAACCCTTGAACAGTACATTCAAATCCGTACAAGGTGGTCGTGGGCGCGGCCGTGCAGGAGCTAATTTAGGTGAGAATCTGAGGGGACAGGCAGGGCAGCTTTAGCTCAGCAACTTTTTAATTATGATAGTATGTAGTAATACTCCAGTTGTTCCATTTCATCAAGCATGTTCTTCGATCCCTTTCTGTTTCAAAGGGCATATTTTCATTTGGTTTGATATTTCGGTAGCACTGCTCTTCCCCTGTTGGTGGTTTATTTTAGCATTAGATCTACTATTAATGCTAACACCATGAATAATGAAATCCTGAAAGTTGAAATTCTCATTTAATTCAAGACGATGATTCTTC
Source organism: Oryza officinalis (assembly GCA_008326285.1). Lineage (NCBI taxonomy): Eukaryota > Viridiplantae > Streptophyta > Magnoliopsida > Poales > Poaceae > Oryza > Oryza officinalis. The sequence continues at coordinate 24,891,742 of BDMV01000009.1, read as the reverse complement.
TAGATAGAAGCAGGAGGTAGCATTAATAGTAGATGGCATCTGCCTTGAGCTTTTTTAATTCTTTATAAAAAGAAACAAACCTTATATGCTTTCAGTAGACGAAGCTAGGAGTCTACCCTTTGTTAAAAAATAAAATTAAAATTAAAGAAGTGTTTATAGGTTAAAGCTTGAGAGATAAGTCTTCACCAGTACTGTATATTCAATATTTTTGCTCCACTTTTTTTTTGTCAATATACCTATGTCGGTGACATGGGACCGGGGGTATCATGACTAGAGGCTTGAGTAGCCGCGGTCACCCACGTGGTCCGACCCCCTCGGGGGGGTCGGGCCCAAGGGTGACGTGGCCGCCCCTCCCTCTGTCTCCCCGAGGGGTCGGGCCGCTCCCGTTTCGGCCCCAAGGGCTGGGGCGCCCCGACCCCCTGTGATTTTGGCGCCACGTGTGTGGGTTAGGTGAGCACAGCAGGGCTCACCTAACCGCATTTATAGCGGACCAGACGAGCGCGCCACGCCGCATTTAATGCGGCGCAGCGCACGCTTATCCGGTCCGTGACCGGTCGCGGTGTGTGACCGGTCACAGACCGGTCAGATCGCGGGTTAGGTGGCGCCAGGCGGCCTGTCGCACGCCTCGCCCCGTCCCGTCAGAATGATGAGAGCCTCCTGGCTCTCGTCCCTAGCCGGAGCCGGCGTGCTAACTCCTGAAGTTGGTATGTCAGTCCCGGTCAAATCCATTCCAGATTTCAGCGCAAGCATGGCAAGGAAGTCGCTTGCCGTTTAATGAAGGTTGAAACGGGCGTCCACCGGGAGAGCTGGCGAGCGGGGCAGAAGGCGTGTACCGTGCCTGTCAGAGGTCACTTCCGGCTGTAGACTAGCCCTCATTGTAAAAAGAATGTTTCCTTTCTTAGGCAGCTTGAGGCCCATGTGGTGACCCCTGGCCAGATAAAAGGAGGCCCAGGCCTAGGAAAGAAGGGGGGGACTCCGGCGAATACGCTCTGGAGACCGAACTCTCTTTGTATTATTGGAGACCCTCAGATCCACCAGAACACAGGAGTAGGGTGTTACGCTTCTCAGCGGCCCGAACCTGTCTACGTCGCCCGCGTCTTGTGCGTTTTCTCTCTCGTTGACGTTCCTCAGATCGAGGGCGAAGAACCTCACTTAGCGTCCCCGGCCGAACCGGCAAAGGGGGGCCCGCGCGGTCTCCCGGTGAGGAGCCTCTCGCTCCGTCAACCTATGCCTGAGAAAAGACCAAGGCTGATAACATACACAAAATCGAACACCAAACTGAACTGAATAAAAAGTTCAAAATAAAATTTAGATATATTTGTTTTTAAAAATGGTAATACTCATCCACAAAACTCGAGCAACTTAGCGCGCATTTGGATCGTCTAGGACAGGCTCAACTAGCTCGTTTGGGCTAAGTGGACTAACCAAGGATTTTTACCATCCTTGAGGGTGGGAGGTACCGAAATCTTATCCGTCCATTGAGTCAGATCCAAGGCCTGACAAGATTCGGTACCGGAAGGTACAGGGATCCCATGTGTACGGTACCTCCTGTTAGAATCTCTAGTGGATCATCTAGGTTTAGATCGGTGGAGTTCCTTTTCTATATGTGTTTTGGGATCAATCTATGAGGGATAGGGTTTAGAGGGGCCGACCGGTTGAGGCGTTGGAGGATGAAGAGGTGCCGGCCATCGTCGTTGTCGTCGCGGGCTTGACGTGGACGGCGACGGTGCTTGCGGGCGTTCCTTGTGAGGTTGTGGCGCGTCGGTGGCGTTTCCCGTCACTGGTTGCGCCCTCCTCGATCGGTTAGGGTTAGGGTTTGTGGGTGGAGTTAGCGGCGGTGGCGAACCTCGTGTCTTGTGCCGCCCCGGCCTCCACCCCCTGTTTTATATGGCGCAGGGTGACAGGGGCCCACCAGCCAATGGGCTGAGCGCCCCCGATCAGGGCGCGGTCAAGGTCCGTTGTGCCGTTGGGCCTGACGGGTGGGAGATCTATCTAACATTCTCCCCCTTGATCTCACTATTTCTTTTAGCTTTTTCTATTCCATCACAGATTTGTAAATAGAGCTTGTTTCATCGTCACGGTTAATCACTGATGGATTTAACAGCCACTATACACGTCTCCATTCAGAAACAGATACCTTAACTTTTGGGCCCTATAGTCCAGGATTCATAAGGCTTCCCTTAAACCCATGCCGGCTACATGTTCCTTAAACACGTTGGGTGGTAGACCTTTCGTGAGCGGATCCGCGAGCATTCTTTCTGTTCTAATGTGCTCGAGACTGATTGTTTGATCCCGGACTTTGTCCTTCACAACATAGTACTTTATGTCAATGTGTTTGGCAGCACCACTTGACTGATTGTTGTGAGCGTACATTACTGCGGGTTCGTTATCGCAGTATAACTTTAGTGGTTTCTCAATATTGTCAACCACCTTTAAACCGGGTATGAACTTCTTTAGCCAGTTCACCTGCCCCGTGGCCTCATAGCATGCTATAAACTCGGCATACATCGTAGACCCTGCAGTGATAGTCTGTTTTGAGCTTTTCCATGAAATAGCTCCTCCTGCAAGGGTGAACATGTATCCCGATGTTGACTTTGTATTATCTTTTGCAAAATCAGAATCAGAATACCCCACTATCTGGAGTGACTTTGATCTTCTGTAAGACAGCATGAGGCCTTTTGTACCTTGTAAATAACGCAAAACTTTCTTTACTAATTCCCAGTGCTCTGGGCCAGGATTACTCTGAAATCTGCCAAGTAACCCGGTGACAAATGCCAAGTCAGGGCGTGTGCACACTTGCGCATACTGTAGGCTTCCCACAGCTGACGCATATGACTTTGTTTTCATTTCGTTGAGCTCATACTGATTTCTGGGATATTGCCATGTCCCATACTTTTCTCCTTTGACTATAGGAGCAGGTGTAGCACTGCATCTGTACATGTTGAATTTCTTCAGCACCTTTTCTATATATGCCTTTTGAGAAAGTCCCAATGCATACTTCGTTCTATCTCGGTGAATCTCTATGCCCAAAACATATGAAGCCTCACCGAGGTCTTTCATGTCAAAGTTTGAGGACAATAATTTCTTTGTTTCCTGCAATAGACTGACATCACTACTAGCCAGTAGAATGTCATCTACATACAGAATTAGGAAAATGAATCTCCCATTCCTAAACTTTGTATAAATACAGTTGTCCTCAACATTCTCTTGAAACCCAAATTTCTTTATTGTCCCATCAAACTTCAAGTACCACTGTCTCGAAGCTTGCTTTAATCCATAAATGGATCTTTTTAGACGACATCCCATATTATCATTTTCTTTCACAACAAAACCTTTTGGTTGTGCCATGTATACTTTTTCCTCCAAATCTCCATTTAGAAATGCTGTTTTTACATCCATCTGATGTAATTCTAAATCATAATGTGCCACCAGTGCCATTATAATCCTAAAAGAATCTTTACAAGAGACTGAAGAAAATGTCTCATTATAATCAATCTCTTCTCTTTGCGTGAAACCTTTTGCCACAAGTCGCGCCTTAAACTTTTCTATATTCCCTCTGGAGTCATATTTAGTTTTGTAGACCCATTTACAGCCTACTGTTTTGGCTCCTTTAGGAATTTCTTCCAAAACCCAGACATCGTTTAGTTTCATTGATTTCATTTCATCTTTCATGGCTTCCAACCATTCAGATGAGCAAGTGCTTCTCATGGCCTCTTCATATGAGGTGGGATCATCCTGCATATGCGACTCTTCTATATTATAAACTTCATAGTCATCACGGATAGCCGATCTTCTGACTCTTTCAGACCTTCTAGGGGCCTCCTGTTCTGGCACATTATCTGTTTGAGGCTGTTGCAGCTCCTCCTCTGGTGTGGCAGCGATTTCTGTTGAATCCTGTAGAACAGGTTCCTCACTTTCATTCATTGTTGCCACAAGAGAGGTAACAACAGGTGTTGGTACCGCAACGTCATGCATTGTGGGTTCAACGTCAGCAGGTAGAGAGAAGAAAGGGTCTTGAATTGACGGAGCGGGTACATACACTCGCCTCTCCTCAAGATCAATTTCTCGAACTACCGAGCTCCCTTTAATCACTTCGCCTTTCAAGAAGACGGCGTGTCTCGTTTCTACAAACTTTGTATAACTGTTTGGACAGTAGAAACGATAACCCTTTGATCTTTCAGGATAGCCAATAAAATGGCAGCTCACTGTTTTGGGATCCAACTTGCCAAGGTTTGGGTTGAATACTTTAGCCTCCGCAGGACTCCCCCACACACGGAGGTGAGCTAGCGAGGGTACTCTTCTTGTCCATAGCTCATACGGTGTTTTGGGCACCGATTTGCTTGGAACTCTGTTGAGGATATGAATGGCGGTTTTTAACGCCTCCATCCATAAACCCAATGGTAGGGTGGAATAGCTTATCATGCTACGCACCATATCCATAAGGGTACGGTTACGCCTTTCAGCTACCCCATTCTGTTGAGGTTCGCCCGGTGTTGAATACTGGGCTACTATACCATTCTCTAGTAAGAACCTTGCAAAAGGTCCAGGGACTTGCCCATAAGGCGTATGCCGACCATAGTACTCCCCCCCACGATCAGATCTTACTACTTTAATCTTTATATCATGCTGATTTTCAACTTCAGCTTTGAATATCTTAAATTTATCCAATGCTTCTAATCTTTCTTTAATTGGATAAATATAACCATATCGGGAGTAATCGTCTGTGAATGTTATGAACGAGTCATAGCCATCCACACTTTTCACAGGAAATGGACCACAAATGTCTGTGTGAATGATCTCTAAAATTCCTGTGCTTCGTTTTGCACCCTTTTTGATGCTCTTTACAAATTTTCCTTTATTGCATTCTACGCATTGTTCTAAGTCTGAGAACTCCAATGGAGGAAGAATTTTATTCTTAACTAGTCTCTCAATTCTCCCCCTCGAAATATGGCCTAAACGACAGTGCCATAATTTCGATGAGACATCAGGAGTTCGCTTTCTTTTCTTGTTTTCTTTTGTCAACGAGGACACAACATTCACATTCTCAGAAAGAGATAACAAATAAAGCCCATCTTGCAACACAGCAAGACCAATACGTGCATTATTATACCATAGTTCGCATTTGCCATTTCCAAAACGGCAATCATATCCATCAAAATCTAATTTGGATACACTTATTAAATTTCTTTGCAAGAAGGAACATAAAAAACATCTCGAAGTAAAAATGTGAAGCCATTCGGGAGCTCTATAGAAAGGTCGCCAATAGCTTCAACTTTTTCTTCAACTCCATTGGCAACTCTAATGGATCTTTCGCTTCTTTGCGTAGTCCTCGTTGAACGGAATGCCTTTAAACAATTACAAGCATGAATAGTTGCTCCAGAATCAATCCACCATGTGGATCTAGAATAACCAACATAATGAGATTTATTTACAAATGTAATAATGTTCTCACCTTTCTTTGCCATGATCATTTTCAGGAAGTCAGGACAATCTTTCTTGTAATGTCCTGTCTTCTTGCAGTGTAGACACTGATCCTTTTCAACAGCAAACTGTTGTTGCTGAGGTAGATGCTGAGGCTGTTTTGCTTTTGAGGAGGGAGACTTGTGGTTCCTTTTCTTGTTATCTTTAACATAGTTAATTGAGCCACCATTGGCCTCCTTGATTCTTTCCTCCTCTTGCACACAATTAGCGATGAGCTTTTCAAAATTTTATTTCTCTGGACTTATATTGTAGTTGACAACAAAGTTGTCAAAAAGCTTTGGCAATGAGGCCATAACCAAATGGACCAAAAAGTCATCTGTAATGCCCAAATCCATTGGTTTCAACTTGGAAGCCATGTTGCTCATCCTAAGAATGTGATCTCTGACACCACCTCCATGGTACCTCTCTGTCACAAGCTGCTTTATCAGTTGTGTTGCATAAGTCTTTGAAGAACCAGTAAACTGGCTCTTTATTCTTTCGAGGTACTCTGAGACGGTGTCACACTCTGGGATTGAGCCCAATATGGTTGGCTCAATCGTGTTCTTTACCACAGCCAAACATTTCTTGTTGGCTAGGGACCATTTCGTATGCTCAACGTCATACGACATGATGAGGGGAGCATTGTCCCTCTCTCTCCTTTGCCAGTCAGCATCTGACTCGTTTTCACCTCTGACAAGTGCAGCAGGTGCTATAGGATGTGGAGTGGTCAACACCCAGTCCACCTCTCCCAAGATGAAAGCAAGGTCGAGTTTTCTTTTCCATTCTCCGTAGTTATCTCCCTTCAGGGTCGGAATATCTTTTATGCAACCCATCAAGGAGTAGCCACCTGAAATAATCATGTACAGTGAGAACAAAATTAACATTAAAAAATATTATGTATTAAGTCTACATCACCGTTGGGCAGAAAATAGACATAACACATAGAGCCATAGCTATAACATTGCAATTATTAACGTTGGTCAGAAAATTACAACATCATAGCACAGAATTAATGTTCCTAAAATTAAATTCTCCCGTTGGTTCGAAATTTAATTTTAGAAACACTAATTTTATCAATTTTCTCTATTTGCAGCGGAAATCTCTATTAAAATTCACATGAACAGCAGCAAATTCTATAATTTTACTCTCTTGTAAAAATTCTCCCGTTGGTTCAAATTTAAACAGAGGTAAAACATGCAAAAACAATTAAAATTCTATTGAAATTTGCATGAAAATTGACAAAATTTAAAAGGAAAAGCTACTGTTCCTTTTCTCCATCGCGAGGAGTCGGCCCACGGCCTGCCGCGCGCCGGCGCCCCCCGCCCCCCCAGGCCGCAACCTGGGCCTGGGCCAGAAAAGCCGCCGTGCGCGCCTCCCTCTTGGGCCTGATTCGGCCTGGTCGATGCTGGCCGTCCGATCGCTAGGGTTTTGATCGGACGGCCGAGCGGGGAGATCGGGCGATCAAAAACCCGGCCCCCAGTCACCAGCCGCCGAAACCCTAGCCCCTTTCTCTTGCGCGCGCGGCCGAGCAGGGCAGGCGAGCGGAGCGGCGTCGCCGCCGCTGGCGGTTCTCGCGCCGCCGCGCCATGGCCGGAGGCCTCGTGCCGCCGGCCCCTCTTTTCTCTTCTCCCCCCACAGTCTCTATCCCCCACCGTGTGAGAGAGAGACGGAGAGCGGCAACGGAGATGGCGGCACCATTGCGGGCCCCCTCGCTGGCACGTGCGCGCACGGCCGTCGAGGGGCTCCTTGGCGGTGCCCTTTGCCCTCCCCCCTTGGCCGGCGACGGCCGGCGATAAGGTAGGGTTTCGGGTTTCTTTTCGATCCGTTCAGATCGTTTCTTTTCTTTCTTTTTCTTTGGATTTCTATCCCCGAACTCGATCTAATCGCTAGGTTAGGCTCTGATACCATTGTTAGAATCTCTAGTGGATCATCTAGGTTTAGATCGGTGGAGTTCCTTTTCTATATGTGTTTTGGGATCAATCTATGAGGGATAGGGTTTAGAGGGGCCGACCGGTTGAGGTGTTGGAGGATGAAGAGGCGCCGGCCATCGTCGTTGTCGTCGCGGGCTTGACGTGGACGGCGACGGTGCTTGCGGGCGTTCCCTGCGAGGTTGTGGCGTGGCGGTGGCGTTTCCCGTCACTGGCTGCGCCCTCCTCGATCGGTTAGGGTTAAGGTTTGTGGGTGGAGTTAGCGGCGGCGGCGAACCTCGTGTCTTGTGCCGCCTCGGCCTCCACCCTCTGTTTTATATGGCGCAGGGTGACAGGGGCCCACCAGCCAATGGGCTGAGCGCCCCCGATCAGGGCGCGGTCAAGGTCCGTTGTGCCGTTGGACCCGACGGGTGGGAGATCTATCTAACACCTCCGTGTCATCCGCATGTGATAGGTAAGCGGAAAGGAAAATTGTAAATTCGTTCATCCAGCCGACTCCCAGAAATGGCTGGACACCCCTCGTCCTAATCTCAATCTCGACTTCGGTGGCGGTGGCGGCGCGACCGTGGCCTCCTTCCTACTAGGCGGCCGTGGCTTGTTGGCCTTTTCCCTGCGCAGCGGTTGTGCCTCATTGGCCTCCATCCTGCCTAACAGCAACACCCTGCCCGTATCCATGACCTCATGCGCACCAGACACAAGGGCTGGTGGATCTAATGCAGGAGTTTGTCGACCCACGCACCAGGCATTGTACTGTATTTACCTGACCAATTCTTCTAGTCCCTTCCTTGCTTCAACTTCAAAGTGATGTGCTCAACAGAACAACAGGTAAGCCGCCTTGCAGTGGAACGAGCCCTCTGAATGTGATTCAATATATCCCTGCCGATTTGCCACCGTCCAAGGCGAGCAGGCTACGGTGACAAGAATGGCATGGTGTGGAGCTGGATTGATTAACTATGGCTACATATGCGGTGTGGAGCGGGATCAATATATGTGGCAGCGCCTTTCAGATCTTAGTGGGCTGCGAGGAATAGCATGGGCACGTGGCACGACGTCGAAAGGAAGGAGAGCAATGACGAACGGCGTGGCATGGTGCGAAGGAGAGGACACACGGCGTGGCCCGACAAAGCGAGGGAAGGAAGAGATTAGCGGCACGGACATATCTGTGAGCAGCTCGCCGGTGCGGCAAGGCTGCAACGAACTGACGATGAAGAGATGAGGGGAGAAGAGACATCACCTACGTCGTGTATATCTGTTATTCTTTCTCCTTTTCTTCTTTTTCATCTAGACCATCATGACCCTCCCTCTTGAATGAACGGTTGGATTTAAAACCGGTAACTTCTGGTACTAGTAACTTCTAATTCAAGGATGGTAAAACTCCTCGGATTAACCACGCTTATTGACAGAGAAAATCCATGATGGTTACACACATGTTTACTTGCTCGCGCAGGAGAGCCAATTCGGTTTTATCCACAAGCTGCAAGGATTTCCTTACTGACTGTCATAGGTACGTTGATTTTTTTTCCTTTTTTTTCCTTTTACTAAATGGATCGCCAAACACGCTCTTATTAATTAAATCTACTCCCACACCACCACTATAGAACACCTTATTGGTACCGGTTAGGAACCGACCATAGGTGCCGGTTTTTCAGCCGGTACCAATTTGAATACACCAATGCCCAACCGCATAGGTATCAGTTTACAATTGGCACCTATAGAGAGTATAGGTACCTATAAGCCAGTATCTATGAGGGGTTTTGTAGTAGTGCACCCTCATATATATCGCACGTCCGTGACTTGTTTGCTTTTTCAATGGTTAGGGATAGGAAGAACAGACGTGATATAATCCGATAGCTTGGTTGAGAAAAGGGTTACTTGGTCTGATAAGAAGGCCACCAATTGGATCAATTCCAGCAATTTAATTTCATGTAATGACCGTCTAAAATGTTTGTGTAAAAAACTATATCATGAAGACCCGTGGCGAAGCCAGGATTTGGGGATGAGGGGTGCCGACGATGACATGTAAGAAGTCACTGATAACTTGGTGGATAGTGGTGTGGACGTATGGTCGGTATTATATAATGACAATAAACTACAAGAAAAATAACGAGGATCCACGTATCAAGATTGGACCGAGCACCTTGGCGGTCGGCTCTTGTGGAGTGGCAGATTGGCCTTGCCTAGTCGTGTCATGTTCGCCCTAATGCAATTGTGCATAAATTTGATATGTGCATTGGCTCCTCTTATAATTATATTTTAAATTATGTGGTTATTTGTCGTTTGTACTAATATATGCATAAAACGATTGTTAATATGGTTTTGGATGTATTTTACATATTCTATTAATTATATTTCTCTATATACTGCAATATAATATAAAGATAACCATTTTTAAACTAGGTCATTAAGTAGCACCGATTTCAGAATGATACTACATCAATTTTTAGTTGGACACTTGCAATCATAGGTTAGTTACGTTAATTAATTAACTCATGTAATTAAGTAAAGCTAAAACCTATTGCACGGGTAGGTAGGCTCAACTTGTAACTAATGAGCTAATTATACGGAAGAGTTGGCTAATCATGCTGGGGGGTTNGGGGGGGGGGGGGGGGGGGGGGGGGGTGCCAGGGCTTCTGACTAAGACTGTCCCTAAGAAAACCGTTGAGATTGATGAAAAAAAAAGGTTTTTCTATTTTACTTGCAACAGAATTTTGGGTTCTTGTCTTTTAATTTTTTATCCATAAGATCTTGCATCAAGATTCATGTTCCTATAAATCTAACTTGTAATTACACTCAATTACGTACAGTGTACTTACATTCAAATACATAGCACTTACACTCAGTTACAGTGCACTTACGTACAGTGTATCAAAATTAGATTTTTACAATTGTTTTTGTCTCTAGATTTATGATTTTTGACATGTATGTTTCTCTTTTTTTTCATTCAGAACAGATTGTATACATTAATTGAAAATTCTGTAAAAATTTGAAGCTCTATATCCATTGAAAGATCAACAGATAGTAAAGAAAAAAAAAGGCAAGCCATTAAGCTAGCTAGCCCCTGCAAAATTTGAAGCGAGAAACAAGCTAGGCATCCAGCGGTGAAATCAATTCGAGGCCAATGAGCGGAGAGCACCTGGAGTGTGGTGGAGCCTGCCCAGTTGGATGGCCCGGATCTAGCATTGAAATGACTGACGTGCAAACGACGAGCATGAGACAAAACCAAGGCAGCAACAGCAGCAGGGTTACGTTTGTACACATGTGTGTTATGGTCCAGCGTCTTTGCACAAGCCGGCCGCAGTCTGCGTAGCTTAATTAGCTAGCTACCTGCCGGGGTCAGCCAGAGCTTACTAGCTAGCAGGCAGCAGGCCACAGGCCCACATAGGTGTACATGATGATAATACATGTATGATATGTATATGGGTCCTACACAATTACTACTGCCATTATTATTGTACGTAAGTATGTTGTATAGCAAAGTGCAGAACGTACGTACAAGAGCTAGCTAGCTGGGTAGCTAGATCTCTCCAACGCTGTGTGGTCCTCCATGTATCGATCCTGTGTGTGCTGTACTGCTGTGTGTGAACTGCATGCATTCACCCTCAGAGATGCAGAGACGATGAAGCAGTTTTTCACAGCTGCTTGCATACATGCACATATACTATACCCTGCTGCATGCTTGCACGTACACATTCCATCACCGCTAACAAATCAACGATCGAGGGGCGAGAAACCACACCGGCCGGGCGACGCATTAGCTAGCTAGCCGCTTGTTGGTTTGGTTTTACAGCAACAAGGAGATCGAGTCATTTTTTGTTTCAAGTTTTCTTATAACCGTTGGAGTCACATGTAAATAACGGGTGTCATGATATAACGTCTAATACGTGGAAAAAAAAAGCATGTATGTCCGGCGAGCCAGCGGGCTCGTTGGCCGCTTTATCCCCACAGGAATTGGAAGGAATCAGGTAGCGGCCGGGCGCGCGGCACCCAGCTGCGGTGCTGCGGCGCGGCGCGAGAGGTCGAGACGACGGCAACGACGTCCGACCTAATAATGGCGATGGGGAGCGGCGGGTCGCCCGCCGGGAGCCCACGTCCAACGTACGAAACGACGGCGACGCGCGCTGGGCGCGGCGTACGTGTCATGTGCGCTACAGGTCGCCGCTCTCTCTCTCTCTCTCTCTCTGTGTGCGCGCGCGCGGGGGGGGGGTTTAATTTGTTTGTTCCGCTGCGTTGCGGGGCACGTCACTACGCATGGAGAACGGGAGCCCCACTGGCCCGGCGGTAGTTCACGACGGCCGGCCATCGTCTGCAGCCTCTGCTTTAAATTAATTAACACACACCACACCCATGCATATGTCTTTTCATTGATTCATTTGTCTTTGGGCCAACCATGCATAATATATATGTCGCATCTTGTGCCTTAGTATGGACATCGACTCTTTATAACTTTGGACTTCTGCGCGCGTTAAAGTTAAATTCTCAGTCACCGCAAGTAAGTAATACTCCCTCCGTCATAAATTATGAGATCTATATTTTCTTTATATTTTTTTACATGATCTTTAATGATATATTTTGATCATTAATTTATTTTATTTTATGTTTCTAACTAATATAAAATTAGCATTATATGAAAATACTTTAAAATATAAATATAGTGATATAACATGTATAATACTTAACATAAATATGATTAGTACGATTACTAATAAAAAATTATCGAGTTTAATTTTTTTTAAAAAAGAAGACGTCCTATAATTTGAGACGAAGGGAGTACGCATGGGTCTTATCCTCATATATTGAGTCGGCATATCTTTGGATGAATTATCGGATAATCGTTTAACTATAACAAGAGCACAAAAAATTGAGCGTTTCTTATCACAACCTTTTTTTTTGCAGAAGTTTTTACTGGTTCTCTAGGAAAGTATGTTGATCTTGCAGAAACTATTTGGGGATTTCAACTAATCCTTTTCGGATAATTAGACGGTCTGCCCGAACATGCTTTTCATTTGGTGGGTAACATCGATGAAAGTTAGCACGAAAGTTATACACTTAGAAGAGGAGAACAAATTAAAGAGATCAAATTAAATCTTGTACTGATTTCAAAGCGAATTATTTAGAATTGTGAAGTGAAAGAAATCATTTTATCTACTAATAGTGACCAAATTAGCGTATTACTAAACCACGCTCCCATTAACACAAAATTGACGAGGTCGTCATAAATACGTCGCCAAAAAAAATAATTATTTTCACTCCGTATAACTTAATAATGGTTGTGTACCTGACTGTCAGAGGCTGGAAATATAAATTATTTCAGTTATGTGAAAATAAGTTAATTAAGGAGTTTTAAGTTATTAGGTATAGAGTTATCTACCTAGCTAGTTAGTGTGCACAGCATGTAGTACATACAAAGAGGGGGTTTCCCTGCCTGAATATTACCAGCACGATCCTTCCAAAATTGAGAGCAATTGCAGCCACTATCAAGATCTGGGCCGAGATGTCACGACATTAATAGCGCGCGCACACGTCCTCGCTCTCTGTTTGCTGATAATCTCAACTAAAAAGTATGGTACATGCAGTACTCTCGCTTTTTCTGGGTGATTGGATGCCTACAATGTACTATTTTGCACTTCTAACCGTGTTCGTTTCTTCTAAAACTTTTGGATAAACTTTTGGATATTCGTGATACGCTTTTCAAACTGCTAAACGTTACATTTCGTGCAAAAAAAAATTTTATATGAAAGTTGTTCTAAAATATAAGATAAATCAATTTTTCAAGTTTGTAATAATTAAAACTCAATTAATCAGCCACCTCATTTTACGTGAAACACTTAATCTTTATCTTCATTTTTACCTTCAGGAGATTCAAACACCACCTTAATTAACCCATCTCCTCTAAAATATTACTCCCTCTGTCCCAAAATATAAAAGATTTTGGTTGAATGTGACATATCCTAATACTATGAATCTAGACAGCTCTAGATCATTTCCATCCAACCAAAATTTTTTATATTTCTAAAAGAACGGTCCAGATTTATAGTAAATGTGTCACATCCAATTAAAATTCCTTATATTTTAGGACGAAAGAAGCAGCACCGTCGTATCGGACAATTCAGAGCTGCTTTTCAATTCTGTACTTTCGATCCCCATCTCTATATATGCTGTGCCCTTGTATCATCGGCAAGAAAATAACTCCTTTTTTCACATGATTCTCTTTGACCCTATCCTCTACTACTAGCAGTATTAGTCAGAACGGAGCGTGCTACAAAGAGTTTATATACTGGTGGTAATATTTAGGATTAGAGTTTTTTTTATTTTGGAAAAGGAGTAGAATGCAAATACGGAGAATGTAAAAGGGGGAGACGGCAAAAGCTAGCAACACAGCCCAACAAAACAAGCCAAGTGAAAGGATCTCAATTATCTAAAGAATTAGAAGCACTATTAATTTAATGTACACACAAGAATTAGAAGCACTATTAATTTAATGTACACACAAGAGAATAAGATGCATCATCATTAATTATTGATTCCTAGCTGAGATTTCGCTCACAAACTATATTCATGCTTTAAGATAGTAAAAGCAACTGTTTTCCTTCAAAGGGAGGATTAGATGCTAAGAATAGTACATATAGTGTACTATACATAGATCTTCTATATATATGGTGCAAGAATCAAAGGGTCCAAAACATTATCTGCTCCATTATTTACTTGTTGGTTTATCAGTCATAGCCAAAATTTAAATTTTGAAACTTAATTTTAAGTTGATTTTGAGGGGTTTATTTCATTGTAGTTTACTTTTTAATTTTAGCTTTTAAATCACTAAAAACATAGATATAAAAGTTTTACTTATAAATTATTATTTTTCTTTGTTTTTTTTCTATGGCTTATCCCCGTAGAGCAAACGATGATAGGTTATATTTGTGAAGAATCAATTTCAATGTACGTCCCAGGCTTCACCATTGCAGTTGAGACGCCAGGCAATTGAGTGTTCCATTGTGAGAGTGCGACAATCCTTTTTACTATTGGCGTTTGGATATCACTCTTTTTTCCACTGTAAAGTTACACTAGAACAAAAATGATTTTTTTCATATGGTAAAAACCCATTTTCGCAGGCAGTTGGGTGGCCCGCATGCACCCAAGTGTCTACGAAAATTGGATTTTTGCATGCGGGTAGAGCAACCGTATGCAAAAATCCGATTTTTACATGCCAGTAGAGCAACCGCATACAAAAATTCGATTTTCACATGTGGATGCTTAAGCCGTCCGACTGCGAAAGGAAACATAAAAAAATAAAAATCCCGAAACCCTAACCCTAGAAGCCGTTGGTGGAGGGATCCGTGCGGGAGGGGAAAGGGGGGCACTGGGTCGCCGCCGGCGGCGGGATCCCTCTTACCCGAGTCCATTGCCTCGCTCACCTGCCGTTGCCTTGTCGGTAGAGGAGCCGCCAGATCCGCCACCTCGCCCAAGGCCACCGTCTCGTCCATTGTCGCCTCGTCGGTGGAGGAGTTGCCAGATCCGCTGCCTCGCCCGAGCCCACTGCCTCACCCGCCGTCACTTCGTCGGTGGAGCCTGTCGCCAAATCCACCACCATCGAGCTCCCTACCATCGGATCCGCCGCCACCACCCTCACCCTCGCCCACCCTGCCGCCGGAGCCGCTCGCCGCTGCCCTCGCCCGAGCCACCGTTGTCGTCGTTTGCCGCCCTCGCCTCTTTGGTGGAGTGGCTCGTCAAGAGGGGAAGGAGTGGGAGAGTTGGAGAGGAGTGGGAAAAGTAGGGAAAAGAGAGAGGAAAAGTGAGGAGCCGCTCAAACTTAGTGGGAAAAGAGAGAGGAGGGGAGATAAAAAGTGTGAGGAGAGAGGGGGTATTTTTCGCATGTGGGCCTGTTAAGGGGCTCACCTGCGAAAATTGATTTTCGCATGCAGGCCTTGAATTGTGCTTAGAGGAGCGATTTTTGTAGGCGGAAGCAGTTATGGGTCGTCTGCAACCCAAAGGAGGCCTCATCCAGAAAAATCATTTTTGTAGTAGTGTTACTAAAAGTAGTTACAGGTCAAGCTATATCACAACACATAGATATGCGTGCATTACTGGCTACCTAGTTTAATACTACTAACTCCATCCCAAAATAAGTTCATTTTTCACCCATCTCACATATACCAATACAAAACTAGAAAAGAATACCCTTACTTTATCAAATCCCAATTCAACTATTCATCATTTTAATTTTTTCCAATACATCTATTTTCTATTTTCACAAACTCCGATGCAATGATTACTATAAAAATAAACTTATTTTGGGACAAATGAAATGAGTTATAAATGAACTTAATATGGGACAGAGGAAGTATAAGGTAAGACTAATACTACTACCCCATTAAAGATCATGCTCAATGATGAAGCAATAAATGCAGCGAATCGGGGGTGGTTGAACCGGAAAGCAGTAATAATGTTCTAAAATATTTATATTTGTGAATGAATTTTAAATGATAGAAATAGTACTTATGTTATGGACGGAGGGAGTAGAAACTTTATTTAGATGAATTGCAATATCTAACAAGGTATATTAAATGAAGAGACACCACAGCGCTGGTAGGTACAAAAGTATAACCCAAAAATTTAAATGAGGCACATGAGTGCATATACGTGGGTAAATTTCTCGTGTGGCACTGAAATTTTGCGCCAATGCTCCTCTGTAGTACATATCACGCACATGCATATAGCCACATAAGGTAGGGGCGTGGACCCACAGGTTAGTGAGACAACACACGTCGATAGTAAAACAACGGTTGTTGTGAAGCTTTGAGTGACAAAAATGATTGACCAATAGCGATCGATCTTGATAGTTTAGCTACTATATGTATGTAAGTACCTTGCTTGAACATAAAAAGCGTATATGTATAATTTGTGATCGATTTTCTTTTACATTTTTCCCCTGAAACAGGTGACACTCATCGTGGACATTCCGTTACCACAAATCTACCGAATGCGAACGTGCGCGATGTCCATCCACTGGCTCCATGGTCAGTAACCTGATCCTGCGGAATAGTGTAACATTGCCCGTTTTGGTGCTATATTTAATCATGTTTAGCACAATAATTCCTATTGCAAACCAAACTTCATTTTCTCTCTCACACACACACGGACACAGAGACAGAAAGAGAGAGAGAGAGAGAGAGCTAGTCACACACAGTTCCGTAGACTGTGCTATAATGGAGGTGAATAGGGAGGAGGAAGACATCAACCTGGAGCTCACACTCTGCTACACCTCGTCCTCCCCGCCGGAGCCCATCGGCTTCTTCCTCTGCATGTACTGCGACCGCAAGTTCTACAGCTCGCAGGCGCTAGGCGGCCACCAGAACGCGCACAAGTACGAGCGCAGCCTGGCCAAGCGCCGCCGGGAGATCGCCGCCGCGATGCGCGCGCACGGGGCGCCGCCCGCGGCGGCGGCGGCGGATGGCGGCGGCGCCGGGTACTCCAGCCCAGGAGTAGCTCAGAAGGCGGTGGGCGTGGAGGCGCAGCAGCAGCAGGCAGCTGCCGCTCCCGTGCTCGGCGGCTTCGCGCGCGGCGGCAAGAGCTCGCCGCCGGAGTACGGCATCGAGCACGCCGACGGGCTGGACTTGTCCCTCAGGCTTTGATCCTCTCCGCCCTCGGCTTTCGCTCGCTGCTCTCTGTTGTTTCTCGGTATGTCGTCGAAGCCTACATTCAAACTAGCTTTGCCGAGTTCGCTCGTGCCAAATTAATCTCTCGAATCTCAATTGAGCATTTCTCTGTGTGTGTGAGTGAGTGTGTGTGTGTCAAGAACATGTTTTTGCATGCTGCTCGTGTGTGCTGGATTTTTTATCGATCTGTGCCTCCCTCTTCTAGTTGAGTTTGCTCTGATGATCGATGGAATTTCCCAATTGCCAGGAGAGATTTCGCCAATTGATGGAGATTTCGACTGGTGTATGTTCTCTGTTGTCGTTTTTTTTTCCTCTATCGATTAGCTAATTTATTTTGGGCAGATCTGTAATAAAAAGTGTTTCGTTGAGAGGCTTACCCCAAAATGATTTTTCAGATTGTGCATATTCCATGTGTGAATCTTCATTGATAATATCAGATTGGTGTACTCTTTACCAATAAATCATACCATGGCCTTCTCCTACTTCCCTCTTGAATAATAAGGAAAATCAGGAAATACACCGCCTCCAGAAAAAAAATGCCTTCATTTTTTTTTGTTTGAGATGAGATATGTTTTAATTCATTCTTTCCACTCCTCAAAAATGTGCTTTGTCGATACGCTGATACTATATTATATATTGCCAACCGCTACTTGGGCATAAATATAGGCTTATGTACACATAGATAATAACCAACAAAAAATATATTGCTTCTGAATTAACAATTAAATGCCTCATTTCTCGGTTGTCCGTGTTCTTCTCTCTTTTGTTGACATGATAACCGGAAGAAATCAAACTATATATATACTCCTAGCCAAAGGAGAACTGGCATACTACTTAAAGTTGCTTTGCAATTAGTTCTCACAGTATTTCTCTTATTCTTGGAATGAATGGCAGAGCTGCCTTCTTTTTAGATAATAGAGCTCCTGCCATTAGTTTAAAAGAAGTTTCTCACTGTCATCTCTCTTTTTCTCTCTCTCTCTCACTCACACACACACACACACTCTCTCTCTCTCTTTCTCACGCACACACTCATGTGAAATGCACTGCGTACACTGTAAATGCTCTCGTCAGCTCCCACTCTTTCTCTATATCTCTCTTGTATCATCAATATACGACTAGACCGTTCGATCATCACTGATGAAATGACATCAACTGGTGAATATCTATCTTAGATAGCTATCTCTCCCAGCTGCAGTCTCTCGTGACCTATATCTAGCCTTTCTAAGAATTAATTCATGTCAATCTAGCCTTCTTTCAGTGTACAAATCTATCAAGAAATAACACACTATATGTCTCTCTAATTGATCGGTCTGGTTTTTAAAATTTTGATATGAAATTTTGGACCTACGTAAAGCCACTCTGATTAAAACTTCAGTCAAAATCCCCCAATCCCCTTCTTCTCCCTTAAGGCACATCCCTTTCGTGTGAATAAGCTAAAACATGGCGCTAGGGAGTATCTCAATGACCTCCATGACTGTGCAGCAGTTCTCTTCTTCCTCTCGGCATGACAACGGCTCTCCTCCGCCACTCCTAGCTAGCACGTTCCGCCAAATGCTAGATGTACACCCCTCCACCCGCGTTACCACCTCCAGGTACTGCAGCCACACCATCTCCTTCTCCTCATCAGTCTTTCTTTCCCTCCTGCCCGCCAGCCCACAAGTTTCACACAATTGCTTTCACTCAAATGCATCGACAAATTATAAGTATTTAAATACCATCTGAATATTTTTTTTGATAGAATTATGAAATTTCAGAAATTTTGAGCACACCCAAAATTTATTTGCATCCAAACATTTAAAACCTGTAGCAATGTAATAGTTAAGGATCGTAGATATTGCATATACTAAGAACATCTACTCTCTAGCCCCCTGGTGCTACTAGCATTCCATCATTTATAATCATTGGTGGGACACATTTACTACTTTAGGAATGTAGTTGCTGCAATGGTTATTAACTAAGCACTTCGGAGTAAATTTCTATTAAGATAATTTACAAATAAATTAATTTGTGTGTTTACTTAATTAAAGCAACCTTTTTGGTTGCATATTTCTCTTCTTTCCAATAAAATTGTGTGAACATCATTGGAAATAGCAAATAACAAATTAAACGAAGATTGTTTGATTAGCAACATGGAAATAACCAAAGGAAAATGTGTTGTGATAATTTCAATATTCTTATTTAATTTTGTGAATGTCCGTACAATTAATTTATTCTCTAATTGCAATCACTCACTCTAGTCATGAATACTTCTATTTGATATGGATATCCTTTTATCATACCTTTTGGACTTTAAGTATCAATTTTTTCTTAAATATTTAGACTGACACATAAATATGGATAAATTTATCATGAAAATATTAACTTCCATAATATTATAAATATAGTGGATATCATGAATATTTTAAAATAGAAACAAGTGGTCAAAGTTGTGTTTAGAAGACCATATCATGTAAACAAATGAAAGTGATGAGATGAAGTAATACTTCTCATCTATATATCATTTTGAGACTAGAGAGCAATGTTTTAACTCTCCCAATTAATAGGTGTGTACATGCACACAGAATA
This sequence comes from Oryza officinalis, assembly GCA_008326285.1. Classification (NCBI taxonomy): domain Eukaryota; kingdom Viridiplantae; phylum Streptophyta; class Magnoliopsida; order Poales; family Poaceae; genus Oryza; species Oryza officinalis. The sequence goes on along the minus strand of BDMV01000009.1, from coordinate 24,872,139 downwards.
TTGTAAGAATATTTTTTTATACACGAATTTACAAGGAGATTGTAGTTCAATATGATCCAAATGTATTTCATTAATTGAAGTGCAAAAGAGATTTTGGGCCAATCAGACTAACTATTGCAATAGTAGTACTTCTTTATAAAGTTGTAAAAAAGTTCGTGTTAATTTAGTGCTTATAAATATAATATAAATAAGTTTGTTGTCCCTAATGAATTTGAGTTCAAATTCAAAGTTTTTTAGTGAATCAACAATCCATTTCCCACAATATGTAACATATTGTTAAGTTTCATGAACGATATAATATGTTCAAAGTATATCGAACTCAAAACAGAAATGTAGAGAAACATTTTAAGGCCATCCAAGATAATTTATTGTGTATGAATTGAGGCAGTATTTATGAATAAACATGTGAGCTAATATATTTATACCAAGCATTTGACATATCTAAAGGTGAAAATGTCAAAATTCCATACATTTTTTATTTGCTAAAAACTCCATATCTACCATGCAACAATTCAAGTCAATGGTTTCACTTGAACTAAATTATCTTTGGTGCAAGTCCGTGTTTGCCACTTGCGTGTGGATACCTGAAATGTGACTACCTTATTGTGTATCATGGGCAAATATTTGTGAGTTTATATTGATCGACCATGTTTTCTCTATATATGCCGCTACCAAATTGACAATCTTTGTCTCATTAATAGGTCATAGTGTTGTGATTGCATTGTAGATGTGACTACAATGTAAATTTAAGATGGATTGAGACCTAACAAGAAAACTTTTAACCACCATGAAAGATCTTGAATTTCTTATTGTGATGTTATATGTGGAAGTATTTTTATTATTTCATGTTTTCCCTTTAGATCAATTTACAAATGAACATTAGCTGGTGATTTTATATATGTCCTTCTTAAACGATTTTTACCCCACACTTTTGTGGTATATAGGTATCATCAAACATCGAAAGTGTTTGTGCCATGCTTATATATTTGAAGGACCCGTTTCAAATTTAATGTAGAAATTTTATAGGAAAATGGAAATGGCTCAATTATCATAGGGTCATGGACCATGTTCCAAACAACTCATAAGCAATCTTGAGTCAAGATCAACACTGCACATGTGCTATTATGAGTAATTTGGAAACAATATGCACCCCTACACACGTGCATGTGCCCACACAAGCCAAATGGAATTTCTTATGCCACAATTGTCGAATAGATAACCGAACTTGTTTTATTATATTATCTAGAATCTTAGTCCTTATCGTGTAAGTGTGCAAGCCTAATAAGGATTTATCTTTGCATCCTCATTGATAAAGTATACTTAATTAATTACTCTTTTAAAATAGAAAATCACCTCTCGGCTAGTGGAGTGATGGGGATACATTTGTGTATGATTCCACTCAACAGGGTTAAATCCTATGCCCACGATGACACACGAGTTCCTTTCAGTAGTTTGAAACTACACATACCAAGGCTTAGTTCGACAGCCTGTGTTGGAAAGAAATTCCTTTCGCACGAAAAACGAAGCGACTCATTAGCACATAATTAATTAAGTATTTACTAATTTTTTTTGGAAAAATGAATTAATAGGATTTTTTAAAACAACTTTTGTATAATAACTTTTTGCAAAAAAACGCACCGTTTAACAGTTTGAAATACGTACGCGGAACACGAGAGAGTAGAGTTGGGAACACTCCCAGCTGAACACACCCCAAGTATAGCTAGCTACTCCAAGACCGTAGTACCATGCATATTGTTACTGAGCTACTCCATTTGTCCCAATATAAATACAGCTAGTACAAAACGTGACATATCCTAGTACTATGAATCTGGATAGCTGTCTGTCTAGATTCGTAGTACTTGGATATATCACGTCTTATATTAGGCGCACTCATATTAAGATGAAGGGAGTACCAATTAACAAAGCCGAAACATTTGGAAAACATCGGACGCTAATTTGTATGTGTGAACATGGATTGAGGTCGAGATACTAGTTCTTTAAAAAGCCCATAAGTAAATTGTTTTGATTACGACGTCAAATCTTTTGGAAGTGGGTATATGACACATCCATGTCAAGGTGCACTTAATTAGCTAGCTGGTAGGCGCAAGTAGTATTGGTACTTTAGTATTATACTATTAATTCTAAGATGTAGATGCATTTGAATAGACCTTCAAGTTTAAATAATTGTAGTATAAACATTCTCCATGAAGTAAGGATGAAACACAACCACACTAGACCATTCTATATAGATGGTTTGAAACCATTATTTTGGACGGACTTCTCAAACCGTTTGTAATATCACCGTTGTGCTAGTAGTTGCCACCTCATGTCTAGCGAGCCCAATTTGTCGTTGCCCAAAATGTCTAGATCTGGTGGTAGCAAGCAAGGAGAAAGAAGGCCGATAAGAAGATAGTGGAAACAGACTTATCTTGGGAGGAGAGGGGCCTGCTCAGATCAAGAGGAGGAATGAGATGAAGGGGTCTAATAACTCATGGAGGAGAAAGAGAAGGTGTGTCGCACCGTATAGAGAGGAGAAGACATGTAGTGACTGGAGTGGGTGTTTGGGTCAGGTGCAGGGGAGGAGGTGGAGTAGGGATGATTATATTTTACTTTTTTAATACTATGGGATTATATATTATTAAAATACAGAGTATGAGTATAATTTATATAGTTCGGTTCAGATCCAATGGACAATAATATTAGAGAATGTTCTTTCGGTAATACTAGTACAAATATTTTTTTTTGAAAAAAGATCTATTTTGTTTTTCTTAGATACGATGTTTTGAATATCTTAATTAAGGATGACACCTCATTATAGATGGGTTTCTACAGAAAATGTCTACAATAGCATCATCTGGACGGTTTTAAGCACTATATATAGTTATGCATCTCATATAAGCCTTTATACATTAATTAGTGGAAACGGAATTAAGTTGCGCTAGCCCGCACGGTAGCCGGTAGGTCTAATCCAAAAACGAAGGCCTTAGAAGCTAGTATAGGGTTCCATATATATTAATTATGGGGTCGGGTTGTTCGTTTGTTTATGGAAAATGCGCACTTTGACCATCTTGCTGCTTACTACTGATCGTGGAATTAAGGTGGCCTGCAGCGATTTGAGAGTGCAGCAACATATGACCTGCATGTATGCACATTAATTGCTCTACCAGCTTGTGTTCCACTGCGACGCATCAAATATATATAGTCATAAATCAATTCAAGAATTAGTTTCAAGTGATGATCAATTAACACCCCCTCGTGCATGCCTGTATGTATATATGTATATGCTACAATTGGGACCAAACTAGTACAGATAGGCAGAAACGATGATGCAGTCCAGCAATGATTTAATTCACATAGAAGTACCTGTCCACGAAGATAAACATTCTAAAGATTTAAAACATGTTCACAAATATAAGCATTTCAGAGTATTACGTGTCCCACTAATTACCTCTTATTCAGTGACGGAGCCAGGCCTAAAACAGTTAGGGATTGAGCCCTATGCTTGGCTCCAAAATCCTCTTTAAATCCTATATAAAAATTTTGAAAATATACTGTATCTAATTGAAATACACTGATTAATTCAGCCCTACTCTTGTAATTTTTCTGGCACCGTCCCTGCTCTTATTTAAATTTCTTCACATCTTCCTCAACCATCCTCCTACCCCATCCATCCCTTGTTACAATAAAGGCATCAGAGTCTTTTCTTCTCAATCTTAGTCTTTACTAAATAACCTTGAAATATTTTTGTATTTGTGAATTGAGCAAATAGTGTTATTAGTTATTTATAAATCATCTCCAATATGGCTTCTCAAGTTTGCATATATATCATATGTTGTTTATGAGATAATCTCTCTGTTTTAGATTGCAAAATGTTTTAGTTTTATCGTCATAAGTCAAAGTTATTTAACTTTGAAGAAAAACAATTAACATCTACAACAACAAATAAATACACTATATATCAAGACAATTTCATGGTGGATTTTGATGAAACTAATTTGATGTTGGTGTATTTTTTATAAACTTAATCAAAAGTAACTTATAACAAAACTAAAATACCTTACAGAACGGGGGGATCGTATGTTACATGTCTGAATATATCCTCGTGTGTTGATCATGTTTGTGCTCTAAAGTTCCAATAATAGTGAAATCAATAGAATATGACATATGTAGGTGAATGCTGTAAACAGTAGGCGAGAATTGGTCGATCATCCATTCTAATTTGGTTCAGTTTGGTATACTAGCTAGCTACTCTTCTGCATGTATAGGATCTTCTTCACTACTCTTCTGCGTGTTGTAAACATCGATGCTATCTTCTGGTACGGGTGTACTCCGTACTAATTAGTACCCAGGCCGATCACTAGCAGCAATAATAGAGAAAACACGGCTGTTATGACTTCCCCTGCAAATTAAGCAAATGTTCCACATCATATCATTGCCCTGCAAACCTTGCAAGGCACAAGGCAGGCAGGCACGAAACCTGCCGGTGTTATTATATATCTCTATTATATATATTGTGGTTCGCTGTGGTTGATAGAGCCAAGAGCTTGATGTGCCATGTGCTGTTAGCACTTAGCAGCGAGATGATGAGATTGACGCATGTACTGTCAGGTCAACTGGTTAACTGAAATGTAACGATCAATCGGCCGAATTCTAAGTCGACACCACAGCGGCATCATCATCAACCCTCCATCGATCGATCAAAGGTTGCCGGTCGGCCGGCCGGCCGGGTTGCTGCTTAATTCGGTGAGAGACCGCACGTCGTTCCTTGATGGTCCGAATGATGGTTTCACTTGTGCTACTATTCCACACATGCGTCTCTATTGCTAGTAGGTAAGGTATCACTGAGTAAACAATGCTATATGTAGTTATTAGCAAGCAAAAGCTATCGACTCGATCGATAGTTTTAACACTAGTAGTCTCTAGTAGCTAGAGAATATCAAATATGTGACAAACGGTCTTATATATGCCGATTCATCTTATATTCGGCACATATGAGATATTTTCTACCCACCCACCAAAAGCCCGTATTGTAATATAGGCTTCAGCTCCAAATTTCCCTTGAATATATCAACGTATAGTACTCACACATATAGGACATTTCTTACCCATTCACCAGAAGCCCGTACTGTAATATAGGCTTCAGCTCCCCCAAAATTTCTCCCATGAATCATGTGTGGCCGCATATGCATGCAGCTAACCGTGCACGGTGCACCTTGATCAATTAGTGCAAGCTATGTAACTACTGCAGGCTCCAGCAACACTCGAAATCTGCCCTGAATCGAGAATATACCAAATATGGCTGACGCGGACCGCATTGTGTCGTTAGATGTGCATCCAACGATAGGCTGAAAAACACGAAAAGAAGAAAGAACAAAAAAAGGATGATGGGCCCATTGTGCTATTCTTTGCGGGCTGGCGTGTGATCAAACGGTGGAGAGAGGATTAACTGATAGAATCATATTTTGCAGTCACCTGCAAAATAGCAAAGGCGTACTAGGGTATATGTTCCATGAACGAAAGAGGCATACAGACCCATGGCGGCCACACAACCGGCCGCGGTATGTATGTAACTAGAGAGGCGGTCTCAGCGGAGCTCTGCCTGCGTACGTGACTGCGTCTCTGCATGCGTTCGTGCTTGGGCCATCCATCCATCGTCGATCCAGGCCGGCATGCACACAGCGGCGGCCGGGCTCCCTCCTCGATCCGCCCGCCGGATTGGCGAGCCCCGCCTGCGCCGCCCATCCCATGCAAAAGAATTGCTGCTGCAGCCGTACGTGTTCCCCGGCGGTGTGCGTCGTCGTCGTCGCGGCGGCTGGGGGATATGGACCGCCGGCCATTCACGCCCGTACGGCCTCGGGGCATCATGGCCGTCGTACCAGCACGGGGCAGTATGTGGTTTGGAATGAACCGCGTGGTCTGAATGAATGTATCTGATGGTCTGTCAGCCAGCCTCGGCATTCGTGCAAAATCGGGGTAGTAGCAGGCTTTCAGCTCTGCATGCAGCAAGTACCGACCG
>BDMV01000009.1:24821680-24866108 GCA_008326285.1 Oryza officinalis | reverse complement strand
ACCGTCGAAGAAAAGAAAAAGCATTGAACAACACAACCGCATCCGTCGAAAAATGCATTCAACATAGTCGCAGAGTCTTTTGCATGCCCACAGTTTCAAGGTTGGTCCCCGGAGCAGGACGAAGGGACGGCAGGTAAGGTCTTCCCCCCATTGGTTCGGAGACATGGACGACACCAGGATGCGAGCACAAGAAGCTAGGCTAGGACCATAAGACCATTCGCCCATGGCCCATGGCCACTTGGCCGGCATCTTGGTTCCCAAACTAACTGTGCCATTGGCTCACAGTATAACGGGTCCACAATCCAACACACAGCCCACTTTTGATGTGCGCATCAAATTGCACCTGTCAAATGGGGTCAGAATCACTACAGTTCGTGAATGGCAATGCGTTCTGCAATATGGTCCAATGGACTATGGGCAGAGCAGAGCAAAACCAATTTATTGGACAGAGCAAAACCCATTTCATTGGACAGCAAAACAATCCACTGGCTTCGAGCAAAGCCATTCATTAGCCGAGGACTTTTCGCCCGGCCAATCACAGTTGTGGAGTCACAGAAAAACTAACAGTGCACTCAGCCACAATTGCTGCCTTCCGCATCCTGCTGGAGCTGGTGCGCTGCGTCCAGGCCATCGATGTCTGTCACGTCAGCGGTGAACTTCCACAAGATTGCGAGGGAGAAAACTCCCAACGGGCGTGAGCTGGATGCGTAACTGCCTTCGTACATGTTGCCTCTTTTCACCACAACCACCATATCAGATTTTTCTCTGAGGAGGAGATCTATGACATGCTCGACAGAGGTGGACGTAGGAACACATAGCGGTGGTCCTCTCGACATTGAAAGAAGAGGCGCATCGATCTGAGAGCAGATTTAAATGAGTTTTAGAGCGACAAGACAATACCAGAAAACCGACAATTATGTCGGCACTGAAATGGAAGCTGTTAAGGAACATTATATCATTGTACAAAGTTTGATAAAGGTGTGACATCCTCTTGCAACCAATCATGCTTCTACCACTAGATAGACTGCCAATGAATTTTAAACGATAAGAGCAAACCCATGGTTCATCGTGGACAAGTCAATTTTAGTGTAGTACCAAATCAGTTTGAGTTTGTTAAGGCTAATCTAGCAAACAAATTAGTGTGGTACCCTCTTGCAGCCAATCGAGCTTCTAGCACTAGATAGACTGCCAAGGAATTTTAAAGTATACGAGCAAACCTATGGTCATAGACAAGCCATTTTTAAGTGAGGTCCCAACTCCCGAATCAGTTGAGTTTGTTAAGGCTAATATTGCATCCTCTTGCAGCCAACCGTACTTCTAGGACTAGATAGACTGCCAATGAATAAAGGATAAGAGCAAACCTATGGTTCATCATGGACGAGCCATTTTTTAGTGAAGTCCCAAATCAGTTTTTGCTAAGGCTAATATTGCAAGCAAATAAGTGTGGTAGCCTCTCACAGCCAGTCATGCTTCTAGCACTAGATAGACTGCCAATTGAGTTTTAAAGGGTAAAAGCAAACCTATGGTTTATCACGGACAAGCCAATTTTTAGTAAAGTCCCAAATCAGTTGAGTTTATTAAGGTTAATACTAGAAGCAAATATATTCGTATGAAAAAGAAAAACGACCAAAATTTGTTATTGGTTTCCTCCTTATAGTATAATCCTTGACCAAACTTGAACTATTTGGAAGAGAAGCTAACGTGGTTGATTTTTTTTATCCTAACACTGGTGACTGGTCCCTGCCGCTAAAACCAGTGCTAACCATTCCACTAGCTTTCGTGCAAGGATCAACGCTATTATTGCTGGTACCAACTAAAGGAGATAGCGTACCTTGGTACAATCCTGTCGGTGAACAATACCCACACAGCTTCCCCAGTCATCAACAATAGGAACTACAGGATCCTTGAAGAATCGCATGACAACCTCCTCCAAGATTAAGTCAGCATGTAATGGCTGGGTTTCTTGAAACGGAATCATATACTTCTCAACAGGATCATTCAAGACAATCTATGATGCGAATAGACAAACTTCAGATATGGCAAGCAGAGTGCAGTGGAGAAAGGGGTATAAAAATATGAACACAGCAGGCACCAACCTGTGGAAAAACATGAGGTCTAAGAAGAGAGTTGGTGAAACCAGACAGGGTTTCAACTTTAACTGCCACCTGGTACAAACAGAACAAAATAAACTTTAAAAGGGGTGGTGCTTTACATATTACGTTGATACAACTGTCAGAACAAAAAAGAACGTTTGGCTTTCTTTTGCAATGAACATTTGGTTATTTTCTACATGCTTCTGGAACCAGGTCCCAACTTCAAATTAAACCCGCAGTTTCACCCATTCAGAACAACATGAAAATATTCAACTTTAAGGCATCAGGAAAAAAAGGTAGTTCGCAGATCTTCCTATTTTTTTCATGTTACAACCAATCAGATTTTCATCTGACATTGACAGGATAGTTCACTTAAAAATAGGCTATCACATGACTGCACGGGCTTGAAACTTTTTTTCTACATAATATTATGAATATCTAATAAACTAGATATGCAATTTCACACCACTTGGGAAGCATTAAGGTACAGTTTGCTGAAACCAATTATACTCTTCAGAAAGTTTGCAGTGCTTCCATTATTTAAAAAGAAAGTTTGCAGTATTTGTTGTATGGCTACAATAATGCACAATAGTGAGTTTACAAACATCAGAGACTATGCTGACTAGAATTATGTAGTTCACCCTTGTAATACCAATGAATCTTAAAATATAAAAGTTCTAGGTAAATGAAATTATATTCAATAACAAATTATTCAAACATACATAGTGTGTTCAGAAATATAGAATGGGAAGGGCGCAGTGCCAGACTGGAAGCGTTCAGTTTTGCATTGAAAGATCAAAACATGATTTCAAGATAATTGTTCCATGTCAATGATGTAGCTAACCTTTACAATCAATGAAGTGAAATACTATTTAAGAACACAATCGAAAGAAGAATACCATGCCTACTCTACTTGTCCAAGAGAAACATTCCTTCTCATTCACTATTCTTCTTAGAAGTCCTCTAGCCATGTCAATCTGGAAAAAAGAGTCTTTTAGTCATAGAAACATGAAAATTTGAAGTCTATTTAACAAAGAAATGCAAACACGTCCAAGGAAAAAAAGAATAACAGAAATCCTAGACAGAGGAGCAAACTCATGAACATTGCACCGCTGTGTTATATTTGGTACTAATATATAGGCTAAGTGGCAGTTTAGCATTTAAAGCAGACCTTATTTTAAAATAATTCTGCTTTCTCAAGATATTGTGAACACATAACACTAAGCTCATATAAATATTCAATTAAGCAATACAATATAATCAGAAAAAAAAATTCTTTGAGCTCAGGGAAGCCATTTTGTGAAACCAGCATAATGTACATTTTGCTGTTCCAAAATAGTAAATACCTAAAAGTTCATAGAAATAATGCACATAAATTTATGTAATCATGAAAATTTTCAATGTAAATTCATCCATTATATAAACAACATAATAGGGCAACAAATCAGTCATGCACTGCTCATATTGAAGTACTGTTTGTTTTCTTTCGTTATTCATACCAGGGAAGGCACATATATTAAATTTGGAAGGTTCATAAACTTTATGACTTTATTGTGTTTACGTTGATGAAAACACCAGCTCCCCTGGGCTCCACATATGTTTTCCACAAATCACAATGCATATCCATCTATTATAATATGAAAAATGGGAAGAATATACTTGTAGTAAAATAATGAAACATCATGGACCTTGGAAATCACAGGAAAAGAAATCAAGTTTTCTGTCCTTGCTAAAAAAAATCAAAGACATTGAAAAGGGTGCATGTTGGAATAAGTTGGTTTATTGGATGAGAATTGTTCCTTGATCCCTTTAGTAGTAAATACCTTTTAGCGTTTTCACATCCCTGACAGGGGTGTCAATAGTAACTAAATTAACACAAAAAGGCACTACTGTTTTCCTACCTAGTATGCACCTCAAAACATAAGACGATGCTATTTACCAATTCTAGTCAAAATTTAGTGAAGTTAGGAGCCAGATGACCAAAATATTCCATGGTTAACAATCCGAATCATATTATCAAATAAATAAATTTCATGCCTACCTGATTATTATTGAGGGCAGCTTCCATTAGTAGTTCATCTGCCTCTTCTTTTGCCAAACGGCTAATTGATCCAACTGAATCTGGCCACATGCGTTTGTTCAGTCTCTTGACCATATCTAAATCACCTACAGTAGCAAAAGCTCTCATAATTGAAAGATAAAGATGAGGTTTGGGTCTCAAGTCTTTGTTGTTGCCAGCCTGCTTTATTATCTCACCAAAAATGCAAAGAGCCCCTACAATAGCACCACCACCAAAAATTAAACACCATATTAGAGCACACTTCAGTTATTGGCAGTACTATATTTCACAACATACAAGATTACACATTCCAATTTGAAGGCCATAGTTGAACAACATAAGCACATAAAGGTGAAATACCAAGTCTGCAGCCTAAAGAGCATAGATTGAGATAAAAGGCTCTTAGGCCTAGTTGAGATATCCCTGGACCCAAGTGTCCTGATGGTGCCATGGTAGTAGCAGAACAACAAGGGCAGGGGAGAACAGGGAGATAATTGTTTATTTGCTTGTTAATGAATAGCCATACAACCCCAATTCTGAACAACCTCATGAACAGTAGCCATGCATGAATAGTAACCGCATGGTTACGGTTCATGCGCAATGCCGCTAGCAAAAGAAATGTTTGACTGCTGCTTGCCTGCTCCTACATGGCCCCTAATGGGCTGCATTGCAAAGATTCAGTTAGAAATTATAAGAAAAATGAAGACAGAAAGTGGGGCCTAGGCCACTCGTTAGTTAACAATGTTATGATCCCAACTAGAAAACTCTGCAGTGTTAAATAGCAAACTTCCCAATATAAAATGTTAATATCTTACCGTTAATAGACCCACAGGCTAGCAAGGCATCTACCATTGCTGTGTATGCCGTCCGGTCAATAGAAATAGGTGCAGATTTCATCTCCAACACAATCTTCAAAACTGAATAAAGGTCTTGGCTATTTCCTAAACCCTACAAAATGCTTCAATAACTTGTACCGTTACAACTATTAAATAAAAAAGCGATAGTGATACATTTTGAAACCAAACAAGCCTATACACAATAAATCAAAGGTCGCAAGACATCTTTCCTGTCAAACATGTTTTTCAATATTAAATACCTCAAAAACTCTTTAAAAACAATATAATCTTTAACAAAACATTCTAACAGAAGTAGTTTACCAGCGAATTCAATATCACTGTCTGACAAAGTAACCAATAAAGAAGATTTTACTGTAAACTTTAACTGTTATGTTTTGCTAAGACATGTACAGAGCTACTGCTGTCCACAGGTACTATAAGCTGGCAGGCATCATACCTTAAGTAATGTTGTGTAGGTAACAGCATCTGGAAGGAGTTCAGGATTATTATCCCTTTTAGCTTCTTCCTGCAATGTAATGTAAGCAACTCATTTTCATTATACATGCTATTATGTGCATATGCAAAACAATTTTGTGGCTAAAACTGGCCTTTCCAACACTTGTGTGACACCTTCATATCTTCCAGAAATCGGATAGCCATATCAATTTCTGCTGATTTTACACAGGCAGAAATTATGGTGTTGTAGGTCAATCTATCAGGCTTTAAACCTTGACGTAATATCTCATCTTTAACAGTCAAAGCTCCAAGAGGGAAGTTGCTTTTTATGTATCCCTAGAGCACATTCAGTTTGGAAATTTGAGTGATTACGGCAGTGATTAAATAAAACATCTATATTAATAGTTAGGGGAAGAACAAACAGAGACACCTTCATCAGCAAGTTGTATAGTAAGACAGAGTGGCCTTCATAAAGGACTTGGCGAAAACGGGCAACAAGAGCATTGGCACGCCGCATATCTCCTATATAGATCAAAGTTCAACCTCATCAGTAAACAGCCAGCTAATGTGTGTAAGAAAAATATTGATAGAGGAATAGGCCATAGAGCTATCAGTAGAATATATTGTGGCTAGAACAAACAGTTGTGACAAAACTATTATATCATCCTAACCACCGTGCGCATGCACCTAATCTAAGTCTATACTAACAACCACGACAATCATTTGCTAAAACTGATCAAACGAATAATTTCTAGCCATTGAAAGACTTAGTTCACTAACACTGATCACTTGTTTATAAATATATAGATAGATTTAGAGACCACGAATCTATATATTCTATATAATTGGAACCCACTTAGTGTACTTATTGCTATATAGAAGCCACCACATGAGGCCACATCATCACATATGAAACCTTGAATAGTGTCTTAACAGTTCAGATTAGCACATAATCTTTCTAGCCTGCATGAGTCCTTTTCTGCTGTTGGGTTAATTAGTCATTTATCATATCTATATATTGCAATTTACAACTGTATATACACACTAACATCCCACAGAAACGCGCAGGGTGTCAGCTAGTATTGTATTCCAATAAGTGAGCCAATTAGATTGGAACCTATAACTGTTGTTCTGATACAGATTTGAATTTCATGAGTTAGCTTTTCATTCAAGAAGAAAAAAATTCAGAATAGCTGTGCATCCTAGTATTCTAATAACAATTATATACTGAAAGATAAAAAGGTAAATCTTGTACCAACCAGCTTCAATAAGGGCATTTAGAAAACCACAAATAAGATGAGGAGAGAGCCGGGGACTCCCAATAGAGGTATCTTTCTCAATTGACTCCAGTATCTCAAATGCGTCATCTACCCTTCTCGCTATCCCCAGACCCTTCAAAAAATAGAAAATGTAGCAGAATAAAAATATCGATGTAAAATAACCTCTACAACATATTGTCTAGGAATTGGGAACACTTTCAGATTTAAGTTAATCCATTTGAGTAAATTGTACTGGTTGTCCTTAAGCTTGTTTGGTGCTCTCATCCTGGTCCCTAATCTTTGAAATTGCAAATTTAGATCCTTAATCTTGTTAAATGTACCACAAGAAGTCCAAATTTGCGATGCCTGCATCCTAGAGCTAACGTGGCAATGCCACATGTAGCCACTCTGCAAGTGGGTCCCTGAGCCATGGATGGTAGCAACAGCGACAGTGGGGAATGGTGGGCAGTGATTCAAGAAGACGGGCAATTTGGTGAATGGGAACAATCGTGAAGAAGATTTGGATTGCACTGGGCTTTCTGCGAAATTGACCATGTGACAAGGACTCCCTTACAATGTGGCTACACGTGGCATGCCACATCAGCTGCAGGATGCGGACCTGTCAAATTTCGACCTCTGATGGTACATTTAGCAAGATTAGGGATATAAATATACTTTCAAACATTAGGGACGAGATTAGAGCACCGCGCAAGTTTAAGGACCAATAGAGCAATTTACTCAATCCAATAATAGATAAGATAATTCTGAAGGATGGACACTTCGAGCAAAGAATAATAAGAATGCAGTTGTTAATCGATAATTGGCACATTGAGGGCTCAGATAATCTGACATGGAAATGACATTTAAATAAAGTTACTGGGAAAAGTAAAGGGGGTGAACATCTTTATATTGACCCATAAAATTTCCAACTGATTCTTGAGAAAAAAATATTAAAAGGAAACCTAACCAATTTGGAACATTTTTTTTTCCTTTTGCAAGGTGGAACACATTGATTTCTAATGGAAACAAAATTGTTTTATCACAGATTGGCTGCTTCTTACTTTCTTTGATAGAATATGATGAATTTAATTACCACACAAAAACTCATAGAAGCACCTAGAGTCTCTGTTTTGGGCCAAAATATGAATAGGTTGATAAGAATTTCAGGGGGAAAAAATAGGGTAAATTGGATCCGTGTCATTGCAAATGTGTCTATTTAGATAAATGCCATTACAATTCGTCTATTCGTAGCCATGCCACCGAAATTTTACAAAATTGGGACCGTGCCACTGCCGTCACGTTTTCCATCCATCTTCCTTTTCTGTCTTCTTCCTTCTCTCTTCCCCAAGAACGGTGGCGTCGCCGCACCCACACCCGCCGCTGGAGCAGCAGGCGCGAAGACGGTGGCGGCCATCGTGTCGGCAGCGGCGCTCGTGGCGTCGCACTGCGTGGAGATGGCACAGACCATCAGCACCAGCCATGACCAGATCCTTGTGGCCATCCACTCCGCTGTGAACGCGCAGACCAGCGACGACATCATGGCACTCACCGCCGGCGCCGCCACGGCCCTGCGCGGTGCGGCGATGCTGAGGGCGAGGCTCCACAAGGAGATCCGTGCCGCCGCCCTCCCCGACGGCAGGGGCGGCAACACCAGCAGCAGAGCCCGAGAGGGACACATCACCCTTTGTCTCTGTCTCCAGAGAGCCGCACTCGGCACGGTAACACTACAAATTCTCCTAGCACCGCCGTGCAACGCAATGGCCGCCGCTATCTTCGCACCTGCTGCTCCGGCAGCGGGTCCAGGAGTGGCTATGGGTGTGGCGGCGCCACCGTTCTTGGGGAAGAGAGAAGGAAGAAGATGGAAAAGGAAGGAGATGGATGGAAAATGTGACGGTAGTGGCACGGTTCCAACTTTGTAAAAATTATAGTGGCACGGCTACGAATAGACGAATTGTAATGGCATTTATCTAAATAGGCACATTTGCAATGGCACGGATCCAATTTACCCAAAAAATATAATACTGCTCATAGATAGCCCTGCTTCTCTACAGTGCTTTTTGGTGTAAAATGTGTTGCCACAGTTATCATAACAGGAACAGCTATTGGTTAAAGAAAACATACATTTTGTTTGTGAGAACTACTTGTTTTTCATTACCAGCATATCTATATCTATACTACTTAAAATGTAGTAGGGGTGGCCCCTACCACTGATATATGGGCCCCACAATCTATACTATTACACCACCTTTCAACAAGTCCTCCATTTCACTATTGGCTCCCCAAAATTTCAAAATCACCTACTTGTTCAATAAGAAAATTTATAGTATTACTTGGACTAAATAAGTGCTTATAAATTGATTTAATAAGCTAGAAATTCAATTTGTTTTCCGTTGCAACGCACGGGCTCTAAGCTAGTGATCACTAAAAACAACCAAGGAGTTTCATTGAGAAGTTTGGGGTATCTATATTCTAGAAACGGCAATTAAGCACAGTATACAGAGGCCCTAGTTCACATACTTCACATTCCTCTATTTTACACAATCACACATTAAAGAATACACATTGTTTGACCGATAGGTTTCGTTTAGTGAGTTGCATGCACCACCCAGTTCACCCCGAAAGCTTAAGCCAACAAGGAAAGGCAGGCAATTCATTTGTACTCCAACATCGTTGTCTATCAATGTGTATTCCGTTGTTAATTTTAGCAACACACAGGGGAAAGCAGCTTGTGCCAACAAGGAGGGGGCGGGCAATTCACTTATACTCCAACATCGTTGTCTATCAATGTGTATTCCGTTGTTAATTTTAGCATCACAGGGCAACATAGTTGTCTATCAATGATTATTCCGTTGTTAATTTTAGCATCACAGGGGAAAGCGGTTGGGACTCATGTCGTTAGCCCCTTCCACCTCGTCCACCTCCTAGTTCCCCCAATCCTATCCACAACCAACTGATAAGACGCGACGCGCTACGAACAAGGATATACCTTGAGCAGGACGCCGTAGGAGACGCCGTCGACGCCGCACCCACCGGGGCCGCGCATCTCGTCGAACAGGCGGAGCGCGAGGTCGACGTCGCCGCAGCGGACGCAGGCCTCGAGCACGGCGTTCATGACGATGGTGTTGAGCCCGGCCCCCGCGCCGCGGTCGAGCGCCCGCCGCCTGGCCGCGCCCACCTCGTCCATGATCTGGGAGAGCTGCCTGCGGCGGGTGAGGTCGACGATGCGGGAGGTGAGGCGGCGGAGGTCGGGCTGCGGCTGCGGCGGTGATGACGAGGGGGCGCGGCGGCGGCGGCCGCGTGGGCGAGGAGCGGAGGGGAGGATTCGGGAGGAGTCGGGAGGAGGGGAGCGGCGGGAGGAGGAGGAGGAGGAGGAGAGGGAGGATGGGGAGAGGAAGCGCGGCCGTAGCAGCATCATCTCTCGCCGGCGGCTGGCTGCTGCTGCGGCGCTCCGAGACGAGCGCGCGGGGAGGGGAGCGAGTGGATAGATAGAGCGGTGGTGAAGTGGAGATGGTCGGCCGTCGGCGTGGCGATTCCCGCGGATATCTGGGCCCCCCGCTCGCATCTCATTCCTGGACCCTCTGCGGTGTTTTTGTGTTTTTTTTAATACTAGCAATTTGTCCTGCAACGGGATCTATGAGAAGATAATACAACGTTTTTTTAGTGGTTATACTTTTAAATCATCGACTTCAATATATCCTCCACTACCCTTTTCGCTCTCCAGGTAGTCGCCTACTTACGGTCTCACGTGATCAAAGCTTAAGCTTGTATCTTACTTTCACTCTGACGATTTTGTTTTTGCGTTTTCCTGCTCCGTCACGTTGAGTCGTGTTATATCACAAGGGCTAATGGTTGAACAATGATACAGATCCCGTCGGATCTGATGGCTATGTCATGTCCAAGGCTTTTCCATGCCTTGGTACCAATACATGCCAAACGTTCCCTCCTATCTCTCTCGTCTCTCCTTGAATCGACTTGGAATCCTCCACTTGAATCGATTCGCCTCTCTATGCTCGTCGTGAGGAGGTGGTGTACGGGGCATATGGGTGGAAATGTGTAGATAGGGTTTGTTGGAGATGAGTCCGAGGCGAAAGGGTAGTGGAGAAGGCCTCTAGGAGATGGAGACCTACCAGGATTCAGCATCGGAGCGCTAGTGTGGAGCCTTGTGCAAGCACCGGATAGTTTTAGCACTTGGTCTTGTGTTTATTGTTTTGTGATCTGTTCTGTAAAATTAAATGCTAGCTAACAAGGCTCCTAAATTAATACTGAAACAAATGACTTCTAGCAAACATGCCAGCTATATTATGAGCATTCAGGTTGGACGTGATGACCATCTGAAACAAATTTGTCTACAGATCAGACCACACAACTATTCGTCTCTCTCATGTAACACATGCATGAACATGCAACGACGCACATGCATGCGCTCTCTCGCATGCATGCCAGACATGATCTCGCTTCAGACACGGATAAAAAATATCGATCCAACTCGTGTGGACGTACACGCGGACTCGTAAGTTGTAATTGATATGTCACATCGCGAGGACAATGAATGGTGCTTGGACTATAATCTCACACAAGAAATGGACTTTTTTAAAAAACTTTAAGAGATGGACTCGAAAGTCAACAGATTGCTTGACGATGGACACACCAAAATATGCATATTCTCCTAATGAAGAGTTCCAATCTGATCTAAATTGAAAGAGGTGTGTGGATAGGAACGGACTCTGCAAGCATGATGGGGCAATGTGTGAAGTCACAAAGGCGGACGACACGCGCGGCTACGACAGATGCCAGAAACATGTTTAGTTTTTAAGTAAAAAAAATCACGTACTCAATATCGTATCGAAATAGCATGACGTACCAAAATTTTGGGCAGAAACATCTTCAATTGTTATATAATAGAGATTTGCATCCTCAAATGCTACTCCCGAAATACTCTGGGCCAATTGCATATTTGCCATTGGTTTAAACCGATATTATGAATATGCTACTAAAAAATTGTAATTGCATATTTGGAAAAAAAAGTTTTAAACCTAAGGTACCTGACATTGAATTCACTGCTTGAAGTAACACCATTAGAAATTGAGTTTTCATGAAAAATTAGGACAAGGATGCCTTGCCCACGAAAATTTTAGGATGAATATTACTGCATGTGAGAAAACAATAAAACAATAAACATGATGACAACAAGAATACAATCAACCATGATGACAACAAGAATACAATCAACCTACCATTGATGTTGCTGGTTGCCGCTACTGCCCAAGCCATATTCTGTTGCTACCGCCCAAGCTTACTGCTAATGCCACCAACTAGTGCTGCTTGATGTTGCCACCCAAGCCATAGCTTCGCTTTCGATTGCGATCAAGTCAGGAAAGAGGGGTAAGGAGGGGATCAACCAGGATTTGGGGTCTAGGGTTCCTAGAGAGAGAGGGTTCTTCGCTTTCAATTGCGGTCAAGTTAGGAAAGAGGTGCAAGGAGGGGATCAGCCACCAGTTTAATGACAATGGTGAACGACAACACCCTAAACCAACTTCAGTGGCAGATTTGCAATTCGTGTTCTTTTAATGTCTTTACCAAGTTAGGGAGTGAAAGTAGTGGCATATTTGTGATTCTCCCAAGTACTTTGATTTCAAAAGGCTTTTGATCTATTGCCATAAGAGACTTTGATTTGCAATATCATTTTTAGAGCCCGTGAGAAGCCATGTCACCATTCTAGCATGGCACATGAGGAAAGAAGACGAGTTTACCATTCTTCCATCTTTTACCTCATGGCCAGGAAGACGTAGTAGCTTGGGGCAAGTGGCGCTTGGGGTAGGTGGCGATGGATGGCGTGCTCAGATGGCAGCATTGGACGATGTGCTCAGATGGCAGCACTGGATGATAGGTGGTGGAGTTTGGGCCAGCGATGGATGGCGTGCTCTAGACAACCCTCAATTAGTGGTTCCACAGACTTCATCTTGTCCTCAAAAAATATATTGTAAGCAAGCCATTAAAGCTAAGTAAGCGGTATCCTTTGATGATGTTTAGGAAACATGTTTCGTCATGTCTTGGGTAAGGTTGATGGAGGCCATGGGTACTCCAAAAGAGCTTGAGGGGAAAGCGTCCCTTGATGTCATGGACTTCATAATTTTTATAGAGGCCTGCACAGCCTATGATCTTGGACATCTTGAAAAAGGAGAACAAGATTTGTATCGTTGAATCCATGAAACCCCATCTGGTAACTGATTGCCCAATCAAAATAGGATATTCCTTTCGTCGCCCACCACATATTGGGTAGCCGAAGAGAAGATTATTATCATCCTCTTATGTTCTTTCAAAGGCAGGTAGACAACAACGTACAAGGTCAATTAGGTATGTGCCATTTAAACCATTGCCATCGAAGATGAAGGGCTAATCCAAAAATCTCAATGTTCTTGATGTCGAGGCTGCAATTCTTGATAGGTATACTGACTTTCTCTCACGCAAAGAGGCAGTGGTAACCATTTATTTCCTTCCCCTTTTAAGGGGAAAGCTTTGCATTGTTGATTGATCCATTTGATTGCCCTAGGCCAAAAATTCAAGGTGTATGCATGTCTAATCAAGTAGCCCCGTAAGGAGGTTAGATAACCATAACAACATTGTACTTTATGCATGCAACTAGAGTTGGCATGCAATATTTTTCGAGAATACGCATAAGCTATGTGTATCTTTTGTATTAAGAAGGAGGGTGATGTACATTTTGCTAACCTATCCAACAAGTGAAAAAGAAAAAAAGTAAACAATATTATCTCCCACGGCATCGATTATGGGACCAAGCTACCATTTGTGACGCTATGTTAGCAGACACGCTTCGTGCCAAAGTGTAGCTTCTTGTACCGCATCTCGTGCTACTTTCTGCCTAGGTGCGCTACAATTGATTAAACACTCAATTGTTCCTTTCCTTCCATATCGACTAGGCGACTAAAGTGACGAAGGTGTTGAACCCTCAGTAAAGATGCAAGCTGTGAGCCCCCGATTTTGTATACCGGAAACCCCATGTGTATTACAATACCATTCCCTGGATCAGTAGATGGTACACACATGGCACAGTTGTATATCTCAAGCTGACATCGTCATACAGGTCTTACAATATATTAATAATACAAGGGTAGCCCAAATGGAACCCGAATAGACCAAGCATGGTCAATAGCAACACAAAATACCAAAACAACTAAATGAAGTAGTGGAAGCGAAGCAGCGGCGGTCCATCTTATCCCACACGCATCGACTGGTGAACCTAGGTCCCTATTCCACCGTCCTCGGTAACTCCTTGCCAGCATAGCACATGTACAGGTCGACACAACACCTTTCTAAAAGATGTAAATAAGCAAGAGTGAGTACCAACCGTACTCAGCAAGCCACCACTACAGAATGCATATAATGTTCATAGGGGTTCAAGGATGGCTTGGTTTATTTGCATAAAGCTAGTTTTCACAAATTATTTCACAAACCTATCCCACAACAGTTTTAACTGAAAACCACGTTAAGTTGAAGTTATCATTAACCTGCGAGGGTTCATCCACCTTCCCCAAGCCTCGCTTGGTCCGGTTTACCCTCGCATCCAATTTCCACAATTTTAACCACTATGACCTTTTTGCATATCAGGCAAGGTCACACCTTCCACACCCATCATATTTTAAGCAATATTACAAATTGACGAGGCTAGTCAAGAGTAATACAAGTCCCGGCGCTCATTAACCGCGAGCACGGCTATTCGAATAGTTTAATTTACTCACACTGCAGTGGATGTACGCTTTTAATCCCACACTCCGTGACTCACCCAACACATGAGACTTGTCACGGCCCGGTTTTTCAGTTACCCTCGCATGGCGGCACCCGCTCCAAGGACTATGAATCCCCATTGCACCCCCGGCGCCACATTCCTACCTCGAGCCGGTTGTGAGGGGAGTCCTGGCGCTCCCGAGATTGAAGGTTACATCATACATATATAAAGCTTGACGTCATTAAACCACACACTTCCACATTTCCATACCGATATCCAGAACCTACCATGTCTGGGGTGCCACCCCACGAGAATAACCTAGTCCACCGGGTCTAACCCCACTCAAGAAGTGTGGTCGTACTCGGTTCGTTTCCTGCTTAGCTTCTTGACTCGGTCCTTAACTGACCAGGGTCGGCGGCTTACCGTTCCCAGAACCACCCATATTCTATCCGTGCCGCCCCAGTCGAAATCACTTTTGTTTAATTAAGTTTTTGGGTTTTCACAAAGGTTTTCATGCTGTGGGTGGCGCTTATGTCTCCACCCGATCTCTATCAATCACTCCCATCGAGTGATCAGTGTAACCACATCCACATATCCCACATATGGAGTGTATAACGTCTATGTAAGCAGGGCTAAGCAGTGAGTAAATAATCACGCGTAAAGTAATATACTCAGGTAACAAAGGTGTGTAAATACATAAGGATAAACAATATCAAAGGTAAGGCTTTAAGCAAATGTGGGTACGCGTTTTATAATTAGCATGCAATTTTATTTGCAATCAACACATTTATAAAAATAGGATCAACATGTTCGAGGAAGGGGGCGTAGTGACTTGCCTTGCTCAATTGGGGGTTCGTTCTCGATTAGCTCAGTTTCCTCCTCGCAGATGTACCCTGTCCGGTTGAATACTAACGTCACAAACTACTCGCTAACACAAAAAGAGCCAAAAATTCTAGAACAATCAAAAATAACCAAACTAGTGCCATTGCGTAGATCTTGATTTTAGAAAGATTTTGACGAAAGTTTCGTTCAAATCCGACTTAAAACGAGGGAGATATGGAATTCGAAAGATTGAAAAAGTTTTAAAACAAAGAAAAGGGAAAGGTCTGACGGGTGGAACCGCCCTTAACTCCTCACGTACAGGTTTTGTTTTTAAAAGAGTGTGCGCATGGTGAGGTGAAGGGCTTGGGCGAGCTACAAGCATGCATGCATATGCATACACACGGCTAGCTAGCTGCATGCATGTGAGCTGCTTGCATGCATGCACACGTACAGCCAGCTAGCTGTGTGGCGCATGCATGGCCGGCGGCACAGCGGTGATCGCTGCGGAGGGCAACCGCGTAGGGAACGGGTACGGTGTTGCGCCTCACAACGTTACCGTGCCGCGGCAACAACGGCGGTAAGGAAACAAAAGCAAGAGGAAGAGCAGGAGAGGAGCTCACCTTGCGGCAGCCGGGTAGCGGCACACCGAGCGGTGGTCCTCACACGAAACTACGGTCGTCGATGTACAGCCTGGGGACAGTCGGCCCGCGGATCGTCCTCGCACACCACGTGTTCGATCGGTGGCAACAAACGAACACACAGCGTTAAGGAATAAATGTTAGCGGGTTAGTGCAGGTTAGGGGTTAGGGGTTAGCGAGTTAGAGGTCAGCGGGTTAGTGAGTTAGAGGTCAGCGGGTTAGTGAGTTAGAAGTCAGCGGGTTAGTGAGTCAATGGGTCAAATGTTAGATGTTAGAGGTTAGCCGTTCAATAAGTTAGTCGTTCTCGGGGTTCAGATGACGGCGCGGCGCACGGCGACGTCGTTGCCGGAAGTAGTACCGGGGAGGAGCATTAGATTTTATCTTTTTATTACTTAACCCAACAGGAATGAATGGCTTGGGGAGGCAAGATGGACTTCAATAGAGGGGGTTGGGTGAGTAGAGGGATATATGTTAGACTTTGGTGAGGAGGATGGCTTGTTGGTGGACTTCGGCCCGAGGAACAAGAGGGATGTAACATGGACTTGTGGATAGGTTGTAAGGCTGTTTGGCCCAATGAGGTAGGGGGAGGCGTTGTAGACTTCTTGGCGGACTTTATGGGCTTCGGCCCGACAAAGAAGAGGGACGCGATTTAGACTTTTTGGAAGTCCGCGGTCAATGGGTGGCCCATGGAGAGAGATAATAACACGTGGGGCCCACTGGTGGGTCCCACCTCCTATTTCCTCTTTCTTTTCTTTTTTTTTCTTCCTTTTTCCCTTTCCTTCTTCTCTCTCCTTATCCTTTCCTTCTCTCTCCTTCTTCCTTTCTCTCTCTCTCTTTTCTCTTCTTCTGCTGCTGCTTCCTGGGAGGAGAGGAGGGTGCCTAGCGGGAGGGGGCCGACGGCTGGGGGAGGCGGCCGGCCGGGCGACGGCGCGGCACGGCCGGCGGAGCGGCGCCGGCGCGCAGGGTGGCGTCGGCCGTAGGCGGCGCGCGCGGCAGCAGGCGCGGCGCGGCGCGCGGCACGGCACACGGGCGTGGGCGCGGCGACGCGACGCACAGGCGGAGCGGCGGCTACGGCCATGGCTGGCCTCGGCCGGGAGGGCGGCACGCGGCAGCGCGTGCGGCGGCTGGGGCACACGGGGCGGCGACGCGCGGCAGCGCCGCGGGGAAGGGGCGGCTGCATGGCGCGACGTGGCGAGGACGACGGGTGCGGCTGGCGCGGCGTTGGCACGGCGCCGACCACGGCGCTCGGCAGGGAGGCCGGCAAAAGGGAAGGGGCTCGGCAGGGGAGGGCGACGGCTTGGCCTGGCCGGCCAGTGATGGCGCCGACTCGGCCGGTCGTGGTGACGGCGATAGTGAGCGAGAAGGACGGCTTTTTTAGCCGTCGCGGCCGGCGGATGACGACGAAGGCTGCTCTGCCGAGCGGGGCCGAATGCTCTGTCTGGCTGACGCCAATGGCAGGGCCGCACAGGGGCGAGGACGGTGGACGGTGGTCGATGGAGGACGGCATGGACTCGGCGTTTGCTTTCGGTGTGGACGCTTGACACCGGCAAGCTCGTCGCGGTGCCATGGCGCATGGACCGTGTGCAGAGATGGTCGCATGCTTGGCGGAGAAGGCGGCGACGGTGCCTAACTATGCTTAGTGTACAGTGCAGGACGGTGCCTAATCTCCGATTTGCAGGGAGCTCAGGAAATAAAGAGCTAAAGAACGTGTGCATGCATGCATGCTGTGAGTGTAATAGAGTTCGCTTGTTGCTATGCCTTGTGTGTTGGAAAAATAAATTTGCTTGTTGTTGTTCTGTGTATACAGGGAGGTAGATGAGTATTTTGGCTTGCAATGAATGGAGTGAGTAGGAAGCAAAATAATTTAGAACTGGTAAAAATTGGACGAGCGATTTAGGACGCATTTCGGATTCCAAAATCCAAACACGAAGATTTTATTTGGAGAAAAGATGACTGGAGGAAAAATTCGGTTTTTGCAGGTTCCATCGGTTCACGATTAAATTCGACGAGAAGGTTCCATCGGTTCACGATTAAATTCGATGAGAGAAATGGCCGTCGAATTTTGATATGTACTGCACAAAAATATTTGTTGGCGGTAGGATTCCAGAACCAATATTGCTAGGATCTCCGGATAGAAGGAAAATTATTTGGAAAGATATTTTGGAGGGAAGAGAAGTGTGAGTCTACAAGGAAATAATTAATTGGGATCTTTGGCACAGATTCTAGACACACACAAATAAACAATTAACAAGCAAACTAAAATTATGCCTGGACTAGACTTTGTCTGAGGAGGTCATATCCTGAAAATAGCCTATTAGGAATTTATATTTCGCAATTAAGGTTTCTAGTAAATATTTTACCAATAGACATTATTTTGCAAATAATTTCCAAAAGCCTATCACTCTATATAAAGGTGCATAGAAAATAATCGAAGCTATTTCTGTAGTGGAACAATATTTGTTTTAATAAACTATCCCTTAATGGGTTTTATCCAAAATGGTGATACATTTAGATATATAGCTTTATTTATAAAGTAAATATGCCCGAAGGTTTTTGTTTTTCGAAAATAATTGGCATATGCAAATCATAGCTCCTTGAATAAATAATATTTGAAATCAAATACCGACGTATCCTCAGACGTTCGTCTATTAGCCCACGTGTAAACGAAAAACGACAGATCGAATTGAGTTAGTTCAGACATGAATGTATTTTGAAAAAGATTTTTGGTTATTCTGAATTTTTTAATTCCGTATTCCAAAGTCGAAATATTCAGGATGTTACACAAGCTTACTTTCTTTTTGCTCTCGCACCACCATGAGAAGAAGGAAGTCGTTGTTGTAGAGAAGCAAGATGGTTGCCCAATGACATCTAGGATCAACCACTAGAACTGACGATACTTCGGGCAAGAGATGAGGATGTGATCAATGCTTTC
The DNA here is from genome assembly GCA_008326285.1 of Oryza officinalis. Taxonomy (NCBI): domain Eukaryota; kingdom Viridiplantae; phylum Streptophyta; class Magnoliopsida; order Poales; family Poaceae; genus Oryza; species Oryza officinalis. The sequence continues at coordinate 24,847,269 of BDMV01000009.1, read as the reverse complement.
TTCCTATTGATCACATAGCATGCATAGGGCACGGTGAGGTAGACGTCACTTACGCAGTCGATCGACTGTCCAACATCGACAGTGAATGATGAGCAACGCAAAGTACCGGCAGCGTTGGGGGCTTTGCTTTCCTAGATTGGGGTTGCTAGGAAGTTCACACACCAAAGAACATCATATTGTAAACAAATCGCGTCGAGTAGCAGCCAGAGTTTTGCCAATGCCGGGTGATGGAGTCTGATTGCTCTTGGCTCCAAACAACTGAGGAAATCATTGACTAGACCTTCAGGTAGTTCAGGACTGCCTAAATAGTTAAGCTTCCTTGGAGATCGCGAATCTAACACCGATCACTTGGGGTCTCCTGCACCATCCACCTCTATCGGATTCTTGTCGGTACCATCTAGTGAAGCAATGGCGTAAGACTTTGGAGGTCGGCACCAAGTAGCCATCAATCCTCCTAAAAGAGGATACTCTTACCATCCCCTAACTGGGCATATGATGGATGCTACAGTGAAATCTTTCTCCAAGTTGGAGACCTGCATCAGTAGCCCCTGCCACTCCTTGCCGTTGTCTATGCATGACGACTAGATCCACCGAGCGTGTAAGTCTAGACCCCTATAAGATATAGGTTGTGAATGCCCAACCTGTCGTACTGCTTTGGAGCATAGACTTTGTCCCAACCGAGCCGACAATGTCTACCCTTGGCGTCTACCCTGTCAGTCCAAAGGAATCCTTGGTGAATTCTATCAATCCCCTTAATCACTCATTTAGGTGGTGAAATGATGATTAGGGTGCGGATAGGAATAGAGCTCAGAACTGATTTGACTAGTGCTACTCTCCCGTAGGCACGAACTGCCCTACTTTTTAGGATGACAAATTCCTGGCGACAAAATCCACCATAGGTTGGAGATCCTCTTCCCTTAGCTTCTTGGCCGATAGGAGAATGCCCATGTATTTGCAAGGGGAACCCCCCACCTCACAAGGCAGCTCACTGTGGATGAGCTTGATGTAGGGATAGTAAAGGGCATAACATTTTAGGTTATAAAATTTAAGGGATGGGCCTAGAATGGTGTGGGCTAAATCTCTATTCATTTGTGAACTAAAAATATACGAGGGCTAGGTAGGGTTGTAAAATAACCGATGGGCCTTGACCCATTACCACCCTAGCTCGATGTCATCGTTGCTCCATTTGATCAGTATTGCCGAACACTTGCTACATTTTGTCCGCAACCCTATTGCATCACCGAACATGTTTATGATTTTCTTTGCCACTTGGAGGTCTTGGTTGGTCGGTCAGTGAAAGAGCATCACATCGTTTTCATAAAGAGACACGTGGTGCGGGACTGGGATCGACTGCAGCAAGCCATCCTCTTCTACCTTGGCAAACAAGGCGCTTAAGGTATCCATCACAAGGATGAAAATCATAGGCGAGAGCGAATCGCCTTGATGTACTCCTCGATCATGCCAGATCGTTCGCCCTAGCATGCCATTGAGCAGTAAAAGTTGGTATGCAATATACATCTTAGTTTAGTGATGATATATTACATTGTATTAAGTAAAATAGTGTTTTCTAGACATCAGTAAATGTAACTTAGTAGCTGACAAGAAACATGAAAAATGGTGTTTTCTAGACCTCAGTAAAATTGTAAAAGAAAATCTTACTACTCGATAATAATAATAAAAATAAATCACATAATCGAGCTTTTGTCGACAACATATACAGGTTATGTTTCCCTGTTGCAACTTCTCTTCGTGTCAAACGGGCCTGAACTCTGCCTATCCTACGCTTATTATGAAGAGAAAATGGACATTTGGTCATCTTCAAAACGGGGTTTCGCTATTATGCCATTCTCAAGACGTGATTCAATAAAATGCCAATCTCGAGCACGCGTTACTCGCCACATTGCCATTTTTGCTTTTTTAGTGATTTCCGAAATGTTTTTCGCTCTTTCGCGTGCTGATCAGACGAAAATGCCCCTACGGCTTGCCTTTTCTTCATTTCGCCAAGTGAAAGAGGATCGAGCTACAAATCGACGAGCGACAACGACGACGATGACGCAGTGGAGGCGCCTTTGTCGAAGAGGCCGCATGGGCTCCTCCTCATCAGCGGCGGCGCCACGGTGCCTGGACGTTGCGACCGCCATATCTCGGTGCCGCTTCCATTACTCGCTCCACTAGGTTTGCATCGCGGTGTCGACAACCTTGTTGGCAGCGGTGGCGGTGGCGGCGCCCGTGTTAGGGTGGTGGTAGGGGCACGATTGGAGAGGGCGTCGCACACCTGGCGCAACAGCTTGAAGGCGTCATCGAGCGGTGGTGGAGTGGTTCTTGTCCGGGTGGACGAGGAGGGAGTAACGCCGAAACTACCTCTTGATGGCGTCGCGCGTGACGATGGCGGAGGAGGGCTGATCGATGCCAAGCAGAATGACCACCACCGCATACGACGATGCCTGCGTCCGCCTCCATGTCCTCGGCACCGTCCTCAACCTCCCCTCTCGCCGATGTGTCGCTCCAGTCCTCCTAGCTCTTGCTTTGCTGCCTTCACCGACCAAGAAAGAAGGTGCTGCTGTACCCACCGTCGAAAAAGTACCCACCGTCGAAAAAGAAGCCGTTTCCGCTGTTATCACTGACGGAGGCAGCGAAGGAGGAGCCCGTTGAGCTTGAGCTCGAGCTCACAACCCCCTCAGCCATGGGGACGACACCTTTCGTGCCCCACCCTGTATGGCCCCTCCTGGCCATCGGCGAGAGGCGCAAGAAGCAGCCGGCAGCGGAGAGGCTAATCGCTTTCAATATTTGACTGTAGGGGTATTTCCGTCTGATCATCTCGTGGCCGAGCAAAAAAACATTTCGAAAATCACCGAAACAGCGAAAATGACAATATGACAAGTAACATTACGTGGAATCACATTTTGTGGATGCCATAATAGCGAAACTCAGTTTTGAAGATGACCAAATATCTATTTTCTATATTACGAAAGGGCCGGAGTTCAGCCCACCACTCCCCTCTCCCCTCGGGCCTCCGGCGACGACGACTCCGGAACTCGCCGCCGTCCTCCTGCCACCCTTCCAGGCCCACCGCCGGCGACCTTTCCGGCCAACAAAACCACTCCTTCGGTGGGTTCTCTCCTCCTCTTCCCCACTTCCCCTCCAACCCAAGGTCCCGTGCCAGATCTTAAACCCCACTAGCTCCGGCGAAGGCGGGGGACCAGAGGATGATGGGGAGCAACAGCGCAGGAGGGGGAGGCGGCGGCGGCGCCATGGTTCCGGGGGGCATGGGGGCAGGCACCGGCGGCGGCGGCGGCGGGGACGGGCGGCACGACGATGAGGCGGTCCTCACCGAGTTCCTCTCCTCCCTCATGGACTACACCCCTACGGTATCTCTTGCCCTAGCTACCTCCCCTCTCTCTTGGGTTGTTTCGTGTCTGATGCGGTGGTGGTGCGGCAGATTCCGGACGAGCTGGTGGAGCACTACCTTGGACGCAGCGGCTTCCACTGCCCCGACCTCCGCCTGTAAGCACACGCAGCTCTCTCCAATGGGTTCAATCTCTTTTCTCTTTCAGGAAGACTGCACTGTGCTTCCTGGATGGGTCAATTGGTAGTTAAACTGAAATTTGTGCAACTCCCTGAAATCACTGAATAAGTGAATAGACTGGGACTGAATTTTGCCTGATTTTTAGTATGTACACATGGTGACAGTTAGATTGATTGAGGCAATTAGGATTGTATGAAGCATGTTAACATTCTAGTCGGGCGAGAAATTGCTGTTTCCATTTCAACTTGGTGATTGTTGGTCGTCGTGTGTGATAGCATTGTCTTATGAACCATAATTTCATGTTCTCTGCAGAACGAGGCTGGTTGCTGTAGCCACCCAAAAGTTCATTTCGGACATTGCAAGCGACTCTCTTCAGTACGTAACTTTTACTGCCTTGTTTGTTTTGATTTCCAACTTAATGTGGACCATATGTGCGATTGTTATGTTCCTTTTTAGTGGTTATCGATTATTGGAGTCGAAATTCTGTAACCTTTAGATAGTGAATGAGAAATATGATTTTTGATGTTGGCCATTAACCATGAGGTTTCTGGTATCATTCATAAATGGAGGTGTATGTAATATGCTTCATTCTTGAGAGGTTGAGAGTTATTGTTAACTTAGCCTCGTTTCTCCTATGCTGGCAGCCTTTTGAGATAACCATGTTGATTTTAAGCTTGTTTTCTTCATACTGTCCACTTGCATCTTCTTTGTGCTTCCTTTTTTGTTGCTATCATCCTTTTGCACATTATGACCATGGAACGAAACATCAAACATAGTATCTTATGTCTATCTCTAATTATAAAAATTGAAGATGTTTCTGCCGGAATTTTGGTACGTCATTCGTGTTTGAGTTGGTTATGTCGTCCATATCCAATTCGACGTGAATTTTGGTACGTGTTTTAGTTATATGTCGTCCATATCCAATTCGACGTGAGTCTAGAATAACTATTATATACCCCTATCCCAGCCCAACCCCTCCCCCTCCCAACCCAACCCAAATGGCCCACACCATCCTGCCGCCCCATCCCACGCACCTCCACTCTGTGCCACGTGCATCCCTTCCCCGATCGACGTCTTTTTTTTCTCTCTATTTTTTTCTTTTTCTCCCGATAATCCTAATCCTCTCCTTCTCCTTTCAATCTCCTCTCTTTTTTCCTCCTTTTCTCTTTTTTTTCCTTTTTTCTTTTCCAAATTTCTCTCCTCATAATTTTTTTTCTTTTGAATTTATGATTGTTTAAGGTGTGTATGCGGCAAGTTAGTTACTTTGCAAATGCTTTGCATGTACAGTAAAAAACTTTTACTAATTGAATAATCAAAATTTCAATCTTTGATTCATGAGGTATAGCAAAATGCACATGCGCCATGGAATAGCCACTCGATCGATTTGTCAGGCTATGAAAAGGTGTACATAAGGGATTCTTCGTGTGATGACGCATGAAGCAAATACAACCGGGTTCAATGCTATATATGATTTCTGACTTTGTTTTGCTCTTTTTTTGTTTGTCTTGTTTCGGTTTGTCGTTTAAATTGACAGAGTTTTTATCAATCGTGAAAATTGTCTTCACCTGTTGCAATGCACAGACATTTTTGCTAGTATAGATAAATAGGTTAAGACAGTAGATTGTGAAATATTCATAACATTGATGCGGTAAGGGTTCTAATTTCAACACTGACTGAAACTTTGTGTGTAAAGTCAAGCTTCTGATGGTGTTGCTTGTATCATAACTTGTGACAGTTAAAAGGTATCATGCACACTAATTTGTTCATCACATGATTATTGCCCTGAAACTAGGCACTGCAAAGCCAGGATAGCAGCACCTATCAAAGATAACAAGAGCAAGCAACCTAAGGTGGGATTATTTGCAGTTGGAGTACCATGGTACTACTAGCATGAAATCAGTACTTTTATTTACTGGTTCAGTCATTCTGTTCTTCAGGATAGGCGTCTTGTGTTAACAATGGATGATCTTTCTAAGGCCTTGCAAGAGGTAAACCATTTTCCTGTTGAATTTAAGCTTTCACTTTTAGTGCAGCTCACCAGTTACTACTGCAAACGTGATTGAAGTCACAGTTTATTCAGTTTGACACATAATTGCAATTATTAGTTTTATTAGGACTTGAATCTCTGCATTGATAAATTTACCGTGGAATGGCTTTAGTTAACCTTTTTTGGACCAATGGGATTACTTGTTGATGTTTTTTTAATGAACCAAGTAGCTAAATTGATCAGTTTTATATGCTCCATGATGCTCACGATTAATTACAATTCAGATAGACCAATCAACTCAACAATCAGTCACAGCCTACTTGTATTGGACCATTTTGCCAGAACAAATATACATTATAGTACATGAAACAAGCATTTAAGCAGACCTGGGATGAGCTGCTCATATACAGGTCTATTTGACAAATGATCTTCTATTCTTTCTCTTCCCAACAATATTCTTGGTAAATGACTGATTCAGCTATAATCACATCAAGGTCAGTACACTTCTGTTTACAATTCCATGGTTCAGAATTAATCTACCTTCTACACACAAAACCTCACACGAAAGGGCATCCTTGACATGTCACAATATCACATAACTCCGGCTGTAATGCTCTACAGATGTCAGACGCTAGCCTGTCATCCTTCTAATACATGAGCTATCATTATAGAAGCTTTGTGCTATCATGTGATATGTTTGTTCAACATACTACCAATTTGAGATTTATTTTTGTTTTCTAACATGCTGGCAGCTATCCGTAGATCATCACATCATTTGATAGAATTAGAGTACCATTGTCCAGTGTTTAGTATTGTAACTCCTAACTATCCTAATTAGGCATCTATGTCTGATGCATTTGAGGAGAAACTGGCACTTTTTACTCCCGTATCAAATGCCAATATAGATCACAAATGTATACATCAAATCCTCTATGGTGGTGCAGTAAGCTGGTAACCACTGACTATAGGCTAGTAGGCTCCTTTCTACCACACATGTATACCAATGCTTAATTTCTGATGTACACCATACTTTTTTCCTTGCAGCATGGTGTGAACTTGAAACATCCTGAGTACTTTGCAGACAGCCCTTCTGCAGGAATGGCTCCTGCGGCAAGAGAGGAGTAGACTCAATTGGACTCAAAGTGAAACCAGGGACTATGTAGGGGGCATGCAAATGAATGACCATGTTGGCATCCTTACCCAACATTATTACAGCATGCAAATGAATGAACTTGTCGGCATCCTTACCGACCTTATTACAACCTGATGGCTGTTCCTTGATATACTATTGACCATACCTTGTAACTAATACCACTGGTTGCTTCTGTACTTGGTATGAAGTACTATCTGTGCTGATTGATTCCTCTCTGTGAAACCTGTTTTAAATTGCCTGGTGGATCCTTGACAGCTGAAAACTAATTGACTTTGCAACATGCTATAGCTTTTCACTACTTTGTTTCATGATGTTACGTTGGCAAACATCATTTCTCAGTGAAAACCGCAGGGAGGCCTGGGAGTGATCTGGGGCCTGGGAGTGATCTGGAGATCAAGTAGGTCTACCTTATCTTCTCAATATTATATTGCAGGAACACAAGTCAAATCTGCATACAATGTGTATAGCGCCTGAAATAGTGTAAGAATGCATTGCTGAAATACAAAAGGTATATCCTGTCAACTTGTCATCCAAGAGCTATTTAAGTTAACAGTGAACTTCGTGACATTGTCACACAGAAAAACCCGGGTATAAACTAAATAAAGGGCCATGATTACACTAGATTAGTCGAGTGGGTTATTGGACGATTTAATTAAAAGATTGTTAGGGAATAATCAAACAAGATCGAACACGAGACAACGATTTTACGTGAAAAACCCTTGCGGGAAAAAATCACGGGCGCCAACCGGCGATCTTCACTATATGAGGAGTGAGGAGAGTGTTTACAGAACGCAGGGAATACAATGAGTCGTCTGCTCTCCCGTGCGGCTTACAAGATGTATTTATAGGACGGACTGACTGTAGTCCAACACGGAAACAAATCCGCTAATAAACATAACCCAAACCGTGGGCCCTCCAGGCGTCCCCACAAGACTCACGTTACTAATTCGGATCATATTCCAACAAACTCCACCTTGAGACGAATTCCATCTTGTAGCGAATGAAGTATCATCAATCAACTCACTTCAATAATAAATAATCAATAATCACCGGCGCCAAAAGTCACTAGGACTTAATTTGTAATGCCAACTAAGCTTGAGCATAGCTCAAACTTAGCTCCAGGAACAGGCTTTGTCAACATATCAGCGGGATTATCATGAGTACTTATCTTGCATACCTTCACATCACCTTCAGCAATAACACCTCGAATAAAATGATATCTCACATCGATGTGTTTGGTCCTTTCATGAAACATCTGATCTTTAGTCAGACAAATAGCACTCTGGCTATCACAATGTATAGTAGTGCAAGAAGTAACCCCGCAAAGTTCAGAGTATAAACCTCTCAACCAAATAGCTTCCTTACAAGCTTCAGAAATAGCCATATATTCAGCCTCTGTAGTAGACAGAGCAACAGTAGCCTGCAAACATGCTTTCCAACTAACAGCACAACCACCAATGGTGAAAACATAACCCGTGAGAGACCTCCTCTTATCCAAATCACCAGCATAATCAGAATCAACATAACCAACAAGCCCATCTCTAGATTTCCCAAATTGCAAACAGGCATTAGACGTACCTCGCAAATATCTAAAAATCCATTGAACAGCCCTCCAATGCTCCTTACCAGGATTAGCCATGAATCTACTGACAACACTCAATGCTTGAGATAAATCAGGACGAGAACAAACCATGGCATACATAAGAGAACCAACTGCACTGGAATATGGAACTCTAGACATGTACTCAATATCAACATCTGACTCTGGACATAAAGCTGAGGATAATCTGAAATGTGTAGCTAATGGAGTGCTCACTGGTTTTGCATTATGCATATTGAAACGACGAAGAACCTTTTCAATATAACCTCGCTGACTCAGGTATAACTTACCAGATTTTCTATCTCTAGTAATTTCTATATCAAGAATTTTCTTAGCTTCACCTAAGTCCTTCATCTCAAATTCTTTACTCAATTGTGCCTTCAATTTAGCTATCTCTGATTTTTCTTTAGCAGCAATCAACATATCATCAACATAAAGAAGCAAATAAATAGCTGAGCCATTAACAATCTTCAAATAAACACAGCTATCATAATCAGACCGCTTAAAGCCACGAGAGAGCATAAAAGAGTCAAATCTCTTGTACCATTGCCTAGGAGATTGCTTCAAACCATAAAGCGATTTCTTTAATTTGCAAACAAGGTTTTCTTTTCCAGGATTAACAAAACCTTCAGGTTGGCTCATATAAATGTCTTCTTCCAACTCCCCATGTAAGAATGCAGTTTTAACATCTAGTTGCTCAAGTTCATAATCATGCATGGCAACAATACTAAGCAAAGTACGAATAGAACTATGCTTAACAACTGGGGAAAAGACGTCATTAAAATCAATACCTGGAATTTGGCTATAACCTTTAGCAACCAACCTTGCTTTATACCTTGCTGGCTCACTTGGGGAAATACCCTCCTTTCTTTTATAAATCCATTTGCAACGGACAGGCTTTTTATTCTTGGGCAACTTCACTAAATCTCATGTACCATTCTTTTCAAGTGACTCCATCTCATCTTGCATAGCGGTCATCCAATTGTTGCGATCAAAAGAAGTAATAGCCTCAGAATAATTAGAAGGTTCTGAATTACCTTCAATCTCTTCTGCAACACTCATAGCATAAGCAACATTGCATTCTTCAATATACCTTTTAACAGGCTTTGGCTGCCTTCTAGGCCTATTAGCAGCAATAGAATGTTGTGGAGACTGCACAACTGGAGAAGAATGCTCAACAGCAGAAGAATCATCAACAATTGGAGAAATTTCAGCAATAGGTGCATCTTGCTCAGCAACATTATCAATATCTGGTGAATCAATTAAGTGCTCCACCTGCACACTTATTTTCTCTCTCTCAATAAGAGCATCAACAGAAGGATTATCAACAAACATAACAGTCTCATTAAAGATAACATTCCTGCTAAGCATAACCTTCTGAGTCTGGGGATTCCACAATTTATAACCTTTAACACCAGATTGATAACCAATAAAAATGCATTTAACAGCTCTAGGCTCCAATTTACCATTATCAACATGAGCATAAGCAGTACAACCAAAAACTCTCAATTGTGAATAATCAGCTGGAGAACCAGACCATACCTCAATTGGAGTTTTCTTATCAAGAGGAATAGAGGGTGAACGATTAATAAGATAGCAAGCAGTGGAAGCAGCTTCAGCCCAAAAGCGCCTATTCAAACCAGCATTAGACAACATGCAACGGGCCCTGGAGATGATAGTTCTGTTCATACGCTCAGCTACACCATTCTGTTGAGGCGTATAAGGAATAGTGTAGTGTCTAACAATGCCTTGAGACTTGCAATATGCATTAAATTCATTAGAACAGAATTCCATCCCATTATCAGTGCGAAGCTTTTTAACCTTCTTCTCAGTTTGATTTTCAATCATAATCTTCCACTCTTTAAATGCTGAAAATGCTTCTGATTTATGCTTCAAGAAATAAGGCCATACCTTACGAGAATAATCATCAATGATTGTCAACATATAACGAGAACCACCAAAAGAATGCTTGCGAGATGGTCCCCATAAATCAAAATGCACATAATCAAGAATACCTTTACTTTTATGAGTAGAGATATTAAATGACACCCTCTTGTGTTTGCCAAACACACAATGCTTACAAAACTTCAACTTACTGATGCTATGCTGATCAAGAAGACCTCTCTTGCACAATTCATGCAAGCCCTTCTCACTCATATGTCCAAGACGCATATGCCAAAGATTAGTAGCATCAGAATTAGATGACGAATCAGAAATTACAGCAGCATCACCTGTAATTGTAGTACCACGAAGACGGTACAAATTTGGAGATTTCAATTCACCTTTCATCACAATAAGAGAACCTTTCGACACTTTCAAAACTCCATCTCCACCGGAGTACTTGTACCCTTTACTATCAAGAGTACTCAGAGAAATAAGATTCTTACTCATAGCTGGAACATGCCTCACATCAGTAAGAGTTCTGACAATACCATCATGCATTTTAATCTGAATAGACCCAATGCCAACAATATTACGCGGACTGTCATCACCCAATCTGACAGAACCTCCACCTTGGAGAGAATCATAGGTGACAAACCAATCTCTATTAATGCATATATGATATGAAGCAGCGGAATCAAGAATCCATTCATCACCACTATTAGCACATCCAGCAAAAGCAACAAGTGAATCACCATCAGAATAATCTGCCTTAGAAGCAGCAACAGAAGCATTACCTTCATCATTGGATTTACTTTTCTCTTTATATGTGCCAGCTCTCTTCTCTTTATTTTTCAATTTATAACATTCATCAATAAAGTGATTATCCTTCTTGCAATACTTGCAAAATTTATCTCCCTTGCTTCGAGATTTTGATCGGCCTCTATAACCATTGGAACTTTTGCCTCTATTGCCACTCTTGGATTTATTTTCTGTCCTCCCACGAACAGACAACGCTTCTCCATTGGAAGCAGAACCTTCAGAAGACACCATCAATTTCATCTTTTCCTTGGCATGCAACGCCTCAGAAACCTCATCCAGAGTTAGAGTATCATGACTATATAAAAGTGTATCTCTGAAGTTTGCATAAGAACTAGGCAAAGAGCACAAAAGAATAAGACCCAAATCCTCATCATCATATTTTACCTCCATAGAATTTAGATCAGAAACGATCTCCTTGAAGGCCGTAAGATGGCTAATGACAGGACCACCCTCTTGCAACTTGTGCGTATACAACTTCATCTTCATATGCATCTTGCTTGTCAAATCCTTAGACATGCAAATCGACTCTAACTTGAGCCATAAAGCAGCTGCAGTTTTCTCCTGCAGACAATCTTGCAAAATATTATTTGAAAGATGAAGTTGAATTTGAGTCAAGGCCTTACGATCTTTTCTTTTCTCCTCATCGGTCCAAGATTTGAAATCCTTGTTACCAAATTTATCAAGAGCATCATCCACATCAGCTTGTGTAAGAATAGCTCTCATCTTGACTTGCCATAAAGCAAACCTCGTATCACGATCCAGAGGTGGAAGATCATACTTCACTGTAGACATGGTGAAGAAATCACAGCAATAACCAGAAGAAAATAATATGCAGAAGATTAGGTGTAACCCTAACAAAAAACCTGCAGCCTGGTACACGTGATGTGTACGTTCAGCAATAAAAGCCAACGAGCAAGTCTTCTGGTAGGTACTTCTCACGTGAGCACCCTGCAGCAACAGTAGATCAGCACTTGATTCACGAAGACCAGCCAGAGAAAAACAGTAGCAGACCTTGATCCTCCCGGTCAGAGCAGATTTTTTTTTTAGACCACCAATCCGCTTCAACCTCGAACTAGAACAGCGCAGAACCAGACTCCGCCTTGGACTCGATGCGGACGCGTCGAGTCGCCGTCTCGATATGGCACGGAAGGAAACGCCGAGGAGAAAACTTTTTTTTTTCTCGGCGGCGGCGTAGAATAGGGAATAAAGCCCTAATTTTTTTTTAATCTAATCTCGTGTCAGGCTCTGATACCACTTGTTAGGGAATAATCAAACAAGATCGAACACGAGACAACGATTTTACGTGGAAAACCCTTGCGGGAAAAAACCACGGGCGCCAACCGGCGATCTTCACTATATGAGGAGTGAGGAGAGTGTTTACAGAACGCAGGGAATACAATGAGTCGTCTGCTCTCCCGTGCGGCTTACAAGATGTATTTATAGGACGGACTGACTGCAATCCAACACGGAAACAAATCCGCTAATAAACATAACCCAAACCGTGGGCCCTCCAGACGTCCCCACAAGACTCACGTTACTAATTCGGATCATATTCCAACAAAAGATTTCATGCATATGTTTTCCGACAAATAATTGTATAATTTTCATAGCATAATAACTAACCCAAGTGTCTGTTTATGCAGCTCATTCTGTCAGCAACTTTCAAGCCCTAAGAGCTATAGCCTGATAGCCACGCCCTTAAGTTTGGAAGGGTAAGTGTCCTTTCTCAATCATTGTTCATTGAAATTGAGTGCAAATGTTCTTGACTGTCCACTTATAGCAACATGAACCTGCAAAGGTCGGCTCATGTATACTTCAGTCGACAGTACAGTGTCGCAGTGCATGCTTGACCTTGGATTGTTAATTTGTCATACATGAAATAAATTTCTACCCGATGTTCCAAAAAGAAAGTTTATGTAATGATACTTATGAAGAAACTCGCTGTACTAATTAATCTTTTCAATGCAGCTTGGATTTCTGACAGGGACCAGCCCTATTATCATAAGTAGGCCACCAACCCACCATCAGAGTATCACCAGTTAAAGAAATCTTATATGCTCTGGTCACTCTATAATTTCAATGTGCATGATGGTCTACATGCATTTTAGAATATCTACCTCAAGTCATCAATGTTATCACTTGTCGGAACTGGAGAATATCAGAATAACTTTGACTTCATCTTAGGTATTTCTGTGATGACCATATAGGAGTATTTAACAAAACATGGCCGGTGCAATGATATTATTGAAGATTAATCTAGATGGTTACTGATGTGAAAGTGATCATGTTTGAGTAGACACTGTACAAGAATCCCCTGGTTGAAATTCCTGTGAGGTTTACAGCGATTGGTTTACTGTTTTTCACTCGTCACGTTTGATTTCGCGCTCAAGACAAGTAGCTACGTCACGTTCGTTTGGTTTACGTTGACTGTCACATCAAAATGAGCTAAACACTTAAAGAACGTGATTAACACTGTAAGTAATTTTTATGACGATCGTAGATGGTCACAGCGGCAAGTTTCAACACTAAGAGTACCTTCAGTAATGATTTTCATCAGCAACAGCTAGTACTGGATAGTTGACCATGTCCTTGAGTTGTGGCAAGTTAATTTTGAATAGCTTACATAGCCTATTTGGATTAATTTCTAGTTACATAGCAGCTAAACCTGAAGAGCTGTTGCTCGTTTGTCGGTAAAATAAAAACCACAGAAGGCCAGAAAGAAAAGGGAGAGATCGATCTTAGCTGCACACTGGTCCATTTATTATTATTGGTGATTGATTTGCGATTAATTTGAGCTTATCCTAACAGGGCCTTATTTTGTCTGCCATTATTGACAAGATTGTACAAATGACAGCTTGCTGACAACAGCAAGTAATTAAACAATAGCAAAGCACGCCTTGGATTCCTAAATCCAAACACAAAGGCAATCAAGGCAAAAGACAAGGGAGAAAAAAACACCCCACATATCCTTCTACTTTACCCTCTGATTGCCTACCCCCTCAAAACCTTACTTAGCAAAAGTCTTCCTTCTTTCTTTAATCTCCTTTTAGTGCTTGACGCTATCATATATTATGGTCTCCTTGCACACATTCCTTTCTGGAAAGTTTTGCAAATGATCCTTGCCTTTACAGTGCCATCTACCTCTGCCTTTTTCCTCTCATTTCAAGCCCAAACCTGCAGGTCAATGTGGGGCTCTTTTGTGCCGGCCGTCATCAGGGAAATTGTGCAGCATCTTAGGGTGTTCTCATTAGGTGTTCTTGCGATGCTGGTAAATTGGTGTGAAGCTGGAGCAACTTGGATTATGATTCTTGTTTCTTTTTGTCTTCAAAGAATGTGTAGGGTGTCTACAAAGAATGTGTAGGTCGCATTGAAAAAACCGTGGCATGAAAAGTTGTGTAGAGGTTCTGGGTCATGTTAATTACCTTTTTCTGAAAAGGGGAAAAATGTAATTTTTTTAGATAATAATTATTTGTGCATCTAAAGTTTTACAAAAATTAACATGCTACGATCAGAGAAATTTGACCATGGTCAGTGTCTGAGACTGAGTCTAACTAGTAACTGCTGCAGCAGTATATTTAGCTTGCTAGGAGCAACGAAATTTGACCAAAATTATCAGAGCATAATAATATTGCTCCATCGTTTATCACATCACGCTGCTAATTTGGGGCAGCTAATAAATTTCATGCATGTTGACTTGAATTAGATTAATTGGTATAATTGTCGATGGCATTGGTTACAACGACATGGTAACTGATTTGTCACGGTTTTTCCTAGCTAGGTTATTCGTCTCTTGGTGAAGAAAGTGATAGTGATCTTGTCTGATGAGATCCTGTCATTTGTAAAAAGGAAAAGAAAAAGCTTGAAAATTTCTCACATGGCCGGAATATATGTACAAACGTCTTCTCGTAATGGTTGAATATATGCGTCCACAGGACAAGTGGCTAACTGGAACATGTATTTAGACATACGTACACGTAACAAATCATTATTAGCAAGAGCCGTACCTAAAATGTTTGGACCTGATGCTAAACACAAAACAAGAGTAGTTCATATAAACTATGTATATTAAACAAGGAAAATTTTACCATTGTTAAAAAAAAGTACTTTAAGTACCAATGTTTTACATTAAAAATTTTAATACATCTAAATACCTAATACTTAAAGATACCATATTTTTATATTAAAAAATACAGTCTCTCTCGGTATCTTCTGAAGGATGATAAAATTGTTCATTAAACAAAGTTTCATGATTAGACCCACTTTTCAGTTAGCAGGTCATCTACAATCCGTTGGGAGGGATCTCCACTGTCTCTATTCCTTGCTTAATCCACATCGTGGTTAGTCATCGTCTATGCACAAATAGGAGAGGTGGAGATCAATCAAACATGCTTCTTTATCTCGCTATGCATTACTACTGAAAGAGTAAGAATCGTGCATAACCAACAACTGTTGGCACCTACAGCACATGTTCAGATAATTGTCATCGAACCTTATCGGAGACAAGAGGAGAATAGGCCTGTTTTAGCCAAATCAGTGGAAGCAGAGAGAAACTTTAAAAAAAAAATAGAATGAGGAGGTAGTAATTAAAACATATTGGAATGTCTTGAAGTGGATTAAACCAAAAAAAATTTTGGGGCACTTAATGCAACTAGCAATAGTTACTTTATTTTTTTTTTCATTTACTCGGAAGACATAAACGCACCCACACCACGACACATTCATACACATGAATAGGTCTCTTAGGCTTGTTTTTTACAGCTCTGTATCTCAAATCTTTGTTGGATTTAAAGTTTGTAAGTTTAATTATAGTGGTTTGAAATTTTATATTTTCTATTAAATATGAACAAAATGACTCATTTGAATGCTATAAATGTAATAACAGATCTAGATTCATATATTTCTAGAGCTAGAAATACCCAGCTTAAAAAATTTTTTTGGATATGAAGCTATACCAAATAGGACCTTAACACACGCTCAAAAAGCGACAAAATTCCTAGCCTCACCAATAGTCTATTGAAAGTATATATAGCCATATGTGTGTTAAGAAAATATTTAGCCCCTTGTTGACGCCGAATCCGTACCGCCGATGAGGATCCGACGCGCGGACACACAAAGGCCTAGGAGATCTGTTTAGTTCCAGTGCAGGTCCTAAAATTAATGAAGCGCGGGCGTGCCAGTCAGTTTGATCCTGCTACTGACAAGATATACAAAATAACAGAATAAAAGGTCTATCGGCCGATAGGCCGATGGTCAAAGATATCAACCAATAGGCCAATAGGGCAAAAACAGCCGATCGGCCGGTAGGCCGATGGTGCAGTTCCAGCCAATGCCGATGCCAGCCGATGTAGTTAGGGTTTTAATCCATCGGCTGTGTACTGAGCAAACATCTATATAGAAACGGTCGGTCGACGATAACATGATAACATAGCAATATAATCAATCATATGATAAAACAAATATTGATCTAAAGATTGAAGCACACATCGACCGGAGGTCCGATGACACAATATCCAAAAGATATGTAATAAACATTCTATTGTTATCGGCCAGATTCAATCTATATGTGAAACTCTTGGGCCGATGCAACGTCCAGATAACTCACCGGCTGAAACCCCGGTGAAACCCTTATTGGCAATCGACAAGCAGGCTAGAGATTACGGTTCTAATCACGACTTAGAGGCACTAAGTATGAAAAGAAACGCAAGATCTAGACAATCAAGCCCTCGACTGATTTTCGGGGTGGTGGATACCTTAGCCAATCTAATCTAGCGAGGCAATTTAGTCGATACCGGCGTAAACCCTAAAACGAATCTCGGCCGATACGACTAAATCGAGACGCCAAACCAGATTAACTAAGATATATGATAGTAGGTGCTTACGTTGATGAGATCAGAACGTCGAAGCCCTAACCTCGACAGCGCAGGCAGCCATAACGAGACTTACCCCTCGCAGGAAGGGCATGAACTCGCCGAAGAAGATGAAAGTAAAAAGGTTGGTGATGCGCCGAAGTTGTATTGATCGTGAGATAAAAATTACATGAACCTCGGGCTTACATATTTATACCCATAGGCTAACAAAGATCCTAAAAGAATACGACTCAAACTTTCCTAAAGATAAAAGAAAATAGATAAAATCTTTATTGGACACTAAACACACTTTCCTACAGATAAAAAGGAAACTAACAAATTCTTCCTAATTAATAGATACAAGCCGCATCCTCCTCAAACTCGGTCTTCTCTGGATAAGATCTTTCCGAATTTAACAAGAATCCGACTGCTGTTGGTGGATGGTTTAAGATAACCCTCATCGGCCGATATAGAACTCTAGGCCAATACTAGCTTCGAGCGATATGAACTTTGGTCCGATGGGAACTTCGGGGCTTATCAAATTCTGGTGTTAACACCCCTCTACATAGTGCACACCCAAATATTCATTTAGGCTGTGTTCGGTAGGGAGAGTTGGGAACTCTCCCTCCAAACACGCAAAACGTAGTGGTTAATTAGCACGTGATTAATTAAGTAGTAACTAATTTTTTTTGAAAAATGGATTAATATGATTTTTTAAAATAATTTTTGTAGAGAAACTTTTTATAAAAAACGCACCGTTTAGCAGTTTGAAAAACGTGCGCGCGGAACACGAGAGAGATAAGTTGGAAACTCATCCAGCCGAACTTAGCCTTAGTCCCCTCCTACAGCATTCCACCATAGCGGTGCTGCACTTCACCACCTCCATCTTCTTTGGGACACCCATCTCGTGCTGCCATTGCAGCCACCTCCTGATTTGACACAATAGAGAGTAGTTGGATTGGGGATAAATCCAGACTAAAGGGGCTAAACCGCTAAATGCATTTTCTTTTATGCCACGGTGGCCTTTGGAGGCGGCCAAATGAAAATTTTCATCCAATGTAGACAACCACATCAACCCCTAAGACTAGTAAAATACGTTTTGGATCTATTGTGATACATTAAACCATGATTGCGGATCTAAATGTGAAATTTAGAAGATCTACTGATATCACGGTACAAGTTAAAAGGACCGGTAATGCATGAGACCATGGTGTAGAGTGTACGTCTCTCCGTACATGCGCACACACCATCACATATGTACTGATGTACACGTCTCTTAAGAGTGTTCCCTTTAAAAAGGTGAAAAAATCTGGGATGATAATCGGATTGGTTTGTGAATAATACCCTGTGTATGTGATGCACCGTTGTCCGATTGGGTTGATGGTATCAAATCCGTGCCATACGTACTTTGCGACGTTTTTAGACAAAGAATCGTCAAAATAATCAGTAGTGGATCGGAGTACTAATTAACAGGCGCCGCAGGAACTTAATTAGTGCGCTGCATCTTATTTTCTCACTGCATTTGTCGCGAAGAGACGTCGGCACCTCGATCGATCAGCTTAGCTTTTTGATCTGCAGCTCATATATAGCCAATGTTCTCTTATTGATTAGGAATATATGTATATAGCTTAATTAATTGCTTAATTAACCTTTTTCCTTTTTGTCACAAGGGTTGACGAAACTTCACCCTTTCACAGATGACGGGCACTTAGCTCTGCATGCTTGACCAGAGCTCTAATTATGCAGTCTAATTTAAAGTGTATGATGGTGATCAAGTATTTTAATATACATACAATGGCTTTGCAGATAATGACACTGTGCGTATGATGACATTTGTTGAGGGAGATAGATCGAGTGGTGATATATGTTTATCACTGAAGTTGCCATATATATAATTAACAGATAGGATTGTTAACTTAATTAATTTCCAGTTACTCAAAGTTCTCTTCCCCTATGTATGATCTTCCCTAAACTAAATTATAACATGCATATCTTAGTCCATATTTAGCTAGCCAGCTGAGTATTGTACTCTGTTTGTACTGCTGCAAACTTGCATGTGATGATGCTCCTAATGATTAAGAAAATGGTAGTTAAGTTGATGCAGCCATCGTTGCATGCGTATTTGTATATGCTAGATTGATCATGATGCTTCCAAATGATAAGGGTTTGGTTTTATACATGTGTAATCGGCAATATAAATAGGCAGTGTTGTCGACGATTTATTGGCGTACGGACGCCGCTGACTTTTGCCTTTCTTCGATGCGTATAAATTATATATGTACTTATACGTAGATTGTCATGAAAATGAAAATACTGTCAGTATTCTGATAGTTATCTCTTACTTGACCCGATGCTGAGGCAAGATGTGCTTTAATTTCTATCCGGATAAATTAAGAGATGTGTAGATAATCGTAATTTTTTCCACATGTGAAAGATTTATACAATTTCTTAATTAAATTAACAACGTACATATGTTACCTCCGTTCCAAAGTACATAACAACTTATGCTATGAATTTGAACAAGTACACTACTTTAGAAGGGTTTACAATTTGTCAAAACTTTTATTAAATTTAAACAAATTTTGACTGAATTTGACTAAATTAAAGAAAAATAAAATTTTGGACGAAATAATACGTTTTGTGTGAGGGGTGGGGGGGCCGAAATTTTGGATATTTTGAACCGAAATTTCAAACACTGGATGGAGGTAGTGTTGTTTATTTTATTTCTAACTAGTTGGATGCCCATGCGTTGCAATGGGAAAAAAATTAGGGCAACTTTAAAAATCTTAGCGAGATGATATGAAATAATCAGTTCATTGCAACAAAAAATATTATTTTAACATAAACAATAATTACATCGGATCTAATGATCTTTACATATTTAGCCACAGATACAGTGAAATATTATTATACAAATGTAATAAAATAATACATAATAATTTCCAGGGGTATCAAGAGGAGCAAAGTTTGAAAATCTACTGAAATATCAAAAAGTATAAACATAAACAGTAAAATACATGTATACCTATTTGAAGTCCACAAAAGCATGGGCAACGTACAATAATAGCTAGATGTCATGTAAACCGCTCCAGCGAGGCACACATGTGTCACCACGAAATAGTCCCATAATACAGTTACAACACCAATGCAACAGAGCATTGACCATAATACGGTTACAATACCAATACAATAGACGTTCAAAGTCTTACTACAAATTACATAGTGGACCATCATATAGCAAGCATGCTAGTTAGAAGTATCCTGGGCACAAGATTCCCACCTACTTCTAGCAAGCATCATTGCTATAAATAGCTTACTGGGATTATATCCTAGCCAAAAGCCAAAGGTCACATCTACTTCCACTGAACGGGATCTTATACTTATACTTCTAGCAAGCATATAGCTAGAAATAATCCCCAAAAGATATGGATGCACTTCCCACCTCCCTTCATGTATCATGGAGAAGACTTCCCAGTAAGCTCCATACTGAGGCTGCAAAACCATTCATAATAAACTATATAAGTGAAAATAGTTAATAAAATAAATATTTTGGTCAAAAATCTATTTACCTCTTCCTTAATTCACGTGCAACTGCAACATTAGGATCAAACTGCACCCTACTGAAGCATGTATTGTGCAGGCTATGGTCTGAAATAAAAGGTACAATGATTATATTACATAATTTTATTGATCATAAGATCGATGAACACAAAATTAACAAGGACACATCAGCTTACCTTCTTCACGCTTTGCTCTAAGCATTGTTGCTACAATGATAGGTTGATAGGTTGCTCATTAGAGCATCTCGCCCATTTAGTTAAATGGTCAGTAAGCATTTTATCCTTAATAACTAACATCACAGGTTTGAAACTACATAAAAATAAACATGTCAAATGCAAATAGTGATAAGAAATTAAGGTAGAAACAAAAAGACATATGTACTCCAAAAAAAAAGTATGTGCATACCTGCCATCAATTATAAGAATATTCCTATATGGGATCCTGTTCTTGTAGCCTTCCACAAAGCCTATAGAACTTACAAAGATGACCATTCCAATAACATCTGCACATGTGAAAATTGTGTTAATAGAACTTATATTTGTCACAAATTAATATTTGTTTGGGTGGTTAGTTGAACTACTTACCAACATAAATGTCATTATGGTAAGTAAACTCGAAAACTTGATCAAGTGGCATAAGCGGAGGGAGTAATGGCAATATCTTCTCGTGCATGTTTGCTATCTCAGTAACAGTAGTATCACGTGTGAAAACACACACAAAAGCATGGTCTGCAAGCCACTGATACAAAATCATCCTAGCTGGCTCTATGGACATCTTCGACACATAATATGCGGAACCCTCTCGAAGTAGGGGATCTAAACGATCCACTTGGTCATCATAAATGATAGCTGCCATCTTTGTGCCCTATTTATAATAGATAAAGTCAAATGCCATAAACATTTTCGGATTAATTAATATTCAAAATTACAAATATAATATATTCCAGCCTTAGAAATGAAATTTTAGAGCCCATAATTGAACTGAATTGCATACGTACAAATACGGTGAAAACACTCCATTACGAAATTCATATTTGTCATCAAAATTACCACATATTTATATTAACCCAAAGTTTATAAAAAAACTAGCAAAATACCCGTACTTCATTACGGAGTTACCAATAGAATTTTATTGTAGGTTTTTATAAAAAATAATTATTATCGTTACAGGGTATTTCCATTTTTTAGTTTCCACTGTTTGGGTGTGGCTGGGAATTGGATATGCAATCCTGTTGGATTGAGGGGTGGATTGAGTGCTACGCGAAATTACCAAATTACCCTTACTATTTGGACACATAGCTATGCTGTCTACTCATTTACCACAGCTCGGAGGGGCATTTTGGTCATTATTCTAGAAACATATCCTTTTCCAAACCAACCAAACTACCACCACATCGACGTCATCCTCCTCCTCCTCCCCTTGCCAGCGCCGGTTACCTCCTCCTCCCTTGGCCGGCGCCATCCTCCTCCCCCCCGGCCGGCGCCATCCTCCTCCTCCTCCCCCTGCCAGCGCCGGTCTCCTCCTCCTCCCCTCCTCCCCCGGCCGGCGCTGTCCTCCTCCTCACCCGGCCGGCGCCATCCACCTTCTCCCCCGGCCGGCGCAGTCCTCCTCCCCCCCGGCCGGCGCCATCCTTCTCCTCCCCGGCCGACGCCGTTCCCTCCCCCCTCATCCTGTTCTGCCGCCCATCGTAGCCCTTGCTGCCGGCGGCTGGCAGTGGGGTGGAGCAGTGGCGGAACAAGGGCGGCGAGGGCTTGGAGCTGCAGCGGTGGGCAGCTATCGGCAGAAGGTCTGGAGCTCCACCAACGGTGGCTGACTACTCATCGAAATCGTCCATCACATTCACTGGTTCGAGTTCTGAAATTTTTCGGAAGTTCCGAAAATGATTTTCGGACAACTCCGAAAATTTCCAGAACGCACAACTTGGTTCTGTAATTTTTCGGAAGTTCCGAAAATGATTTTCGGACAACTCCGAAAATTTCCAGAATGCAGAAATTGAGGAAAAACATTTTCGGACAATCTGTGCAGCCGGAGTTGGCGCTGGCGGCGAGCCTGAGGGAGTCGGCGTCGACGGGGTCCCGCGTCGGCACCGCCCTAACCTGGCGGCCGGGATGTTAGTGGCGGAACAAGGGCGGCGAGGGCTTGGAGCTGCAGCGGTGGGGCAGCTATCGGCAGAAGGTCTGGAGCTCCACCAACGGCATTGATCTCTGATTTTAGTTCAAGGAGTAATAACAGTCTGAAGATATTTCTAGACACCACGTGTTGCACGCATTGATCTCAAATTCTCGACATCATATTGTAGTAATATTATACCGACATCATATAGTAGTAATAATCAACAAAAGCAGCAGCAACTGACAAAAGGTCCGATACAACAATGTGTGGTATGGAAATATAGTTGAGTAATTTCAGTTCAACTAGGAATTATAGTATTACTTAACTATATTCTATATTTTAGGACAAATGGAATATATGAATTATCCATACGGCATGTCATCGCACTGTGAAGTGCCTCACAAGTCACATTGGTACTTGCTGCACAGTTCTTGAATGTGAGGTAAGATCTGTCTCATCCAACTTTCCCTTTCACCAGTGCACATTGCATTGTGTAAGGCATGTCATTGCACTGTGATTGTAGGAGCGTGGTGTACACGGCATGTCTCTCCCTCTCTCAGCACTTGATAGATATATGAAGGAGTAGGGCTGGCTGGTATGACAGGAGCACAAGTCATGGCAGTACACCTCTCCATTCATGGGGAATGCACAAAATCGACATATGGTTTGGTTAGAATTTGGGAGAAGAGGATGGCGGGCTTGGATTCATGGCGGGTGGAGTTCAAATATTTTCGGATATACAACTATATATATTGTTTGACTGGCACAATGCAGAACAAGTTGCCTCCTAACGCTCACTGTCATCTTGTTCTATAGCTCATTCGAGGTACAACTCAAAAATCCATTTTCCATGTTCAGCTGTTGTAGTTGTAGTAAGCAGTTTAGGTGCTTTGCAGATTGTAGTTATATATACATGCATATGTAGATCGAGATCGACTGATCAGTATCAGCAAGCATGGCATCCTTTGTATCGTGATAGTTTCACCAAATTATATATATGTGTGCATGATCTATTTGCTTCCTTATGTGGTCTTTCGAAAAAACTGATTTTAATTTGTTTCGTCAATAATTGTCTATGTTCAAGCATGTATTTTTATATATATAGCTAGCTGCCGGCACGCATAGTACTGTCCCATGCATCGCTAGCTAGCTTAATGAATTTTCCACTTGGGCAGTGATGTCCCATGCCGACATTAGTGTACATTATTTAATCAATGGTATTCTGCTTGATCCTATAAGTTGCCAAATCCTTCCTACAAATGGTTAGGTTATATGAGTCTGTATAATCCTTATCATTTGATGTAGCAACACACCTTTGTTGGTTTTAAGAACATGTATTTTTTGGCATTTAGGATGGGGTCGTTGAAGCGTAAAAGAGTAGAAGCACTACCTGTTCCAACATTCAGTGACGTACATCCTAGGGGCAGTTGGAGTCTAGGTGTTCGAGTATACCATAAGTACCATGTTGAGAGATTTGCTCCTAGCAAGAAGAGGCTCAACTTGGTTCTATTGGATGAGCAGGTATTTTGAGCTTTGATATGTTACAGTGCAATGATTTCTGTATGGCATTTGACTTTATCTATTATAAATAGGGCACAAAGATGGCAGCTATCATTTATGATGACCAAGTGGATCGTTTAGATCCCCTACTTCGAGAGGGTTCCGCATATTATGTGTCGAGGATGTCCATAGAGCCAGCTAGGATGATTTTGTATCAGTGGCTTGCAGACCATGCTTTTGTGTGTGTTTTCACACGTGATACTACTGTTACTGAGATAGCAAACATGCACGAGAAGATATTGCCATTACTCCCTCCGCTTATGCCACTTGATCAAGTTTTCGAGTTTACTTACCATAATGACATTTATGTTGGTAAGTAGTTCAACTAACCACCCAAACAAATATTAATTTGTGACAAATAGAAGTTCTATTAACACAATTTTCACATGTGCAGATGTTATTGGAATGGTCATCTTTGTAAGTTCTATAGGCTTTGTGGAAGGCTACAAGAAGAGGATCCCATATAGGAATATTCTTATAATTGATGGCAGGTATGCACATACTTTTTTTTTTGGAGTACATATGTCTTTTTGTTTCTACCTTAATTTCTTATCACTATTTGCATTTGACATGTTTATTTTTATGTAGTTTCAAACCTGTGATGTTAGTTATTAAGGATAAAATGCTTACTGACCATTTAACTAAATGAGCGAGATGTTCTAATGAGCAACCTATCATTGTAGCAACAATGCTTAGAGCAAAGCGTGAAGAAGGTAAGCTGATGTGTCCTTGTTAATTTTGTGTTCATCGATCTTATGATCAATAAAATTATGTAATATAATCATTTTACCTTTTATTTCAGACCATAGCCTGCACACTACATGCTTCAGTAGGGTGCAGTTTGATCCTAATGTTGCAGTTGCACGTGAATTAAGGAAGAGGTAAATAGATTTTTGACCAAAATATTTATTTTATTAACTATTTTCACTTATATAGTTTATTATGAATGGTTTTGCAGCCTCAGTATGGAGCTTACTGGGAAGTCTTCTCCATGATACATGAAGGGAGGTGGGAAGTGCATCCATATCTTTTGGGGATTATTTCTAGCTATATGCTTGCTAGAAGTATAAGTATAAGATCCCGTTCAGTGGAAGTAGATGTGACCTTTGGCTTTTGGCTAGGATATAATCCCAGTAAGCTATTTATAGCAATGATGCTTGCTAGAAGTAGGTGGGAATCTTGTGCCCAGGATACTTCTAACTAGCATGCTTGCTAGATGATGGTCCACTATGTAATTTGTAGTAAGACTTTGAACGTCTATTGTATTGGTATTGTAACCGTATTATGGTCAATGCTCTGTTGCATTGGTGTTGTAACTGTATTATGGGACTATTTCGTGGTGACACATGTGTGCCTCGCTGGAGCGGTTTACATGACATCTAGCTATTATTGTACGTTGCCCATGCTTTTGTGGACTTCAAATAGGTATACATGTATTTTACTGTTCATGTTTATACTTTTTGATATTTCAGTAGATTTTCAAACTTTGCTCCTCTTGATACCCCTGGGAATTATTATGTATTATTTTATTACATTTGTAT
>BDMV01000009.1:24784404-24821580 GCA_008326285.1 Oryza officinalis | reverse complement strand
TTCTGGAAATTTTCGGAGTTGTCCGAAAATCATTTTCGGAACTTCCGAAAAATTACAGAACCAAGTTGTGCGTTCTGGAAATTTTCGGAGTTGTCCGAAAATCATTTTCGGAACTTCCGAAAAATTACAGAACCAAGTTGTGCATTCTGGAAATTTTCGGAGTTGTCCGAAAATCATTTTCGGAACTTCCGAAAAATTACAGAACCAAGTTGTGCGTTCTGGAAATTTTCGGAGTTGTCCGAAAATCATTTTCGGAACTTCCGAAAAATTTTCGGAACTTCGGAACCCAGTGGAATGTGATGGACGATTTCGATGAGTAGTCAGCCACCGTTGGTGGAGCTCCAGACCTTCTGCCGATAGCTGCCCACCGCTGCAGCTCCAAGCCCTCGCCGCCCTTGTTCCGCCACTGCTCCACCCCACTGCCAGCCGCCGGCAGCAAGGGCTACGATGGGCGGCAGAACAGGATGAGGGGGGAGGGAACGGCGTCGGCCGGGGAGGAGAAGGATGGCGCCGGCCGGGGGGGAGGAGGACTGCGCCGGCCGGGGGAGAAGGTGGATGGCGCCGGCCGGGTGAGGAGGAGGACAGCGCCGGCCGGGGGAGGAGGGGAGGAGGAGGAGACCGGCGCTGGCAGGGGGAGGAGGAGGAGGATGGCGCCGGCCGGGGGGAGGAGGATGGCGCCGGCCAAGGGAGGAGGAGGTAACCGGCGCTGGCAAGGGGAGGAGGAGGAGGATGACGTCGATGTGGTGGTAGTTTGGTTGGTTTGGAAAAGGATATGTTTCTAGAATAATGACCAAAATGCCCCTCCGAGCTGTGGTAAATGAGTAGACAGCATAGCTATGTGTCCAAATAGTAAGGGTAATTTGGTAATTTCGCGTAGCACTCAATCCACCCCTCAATCCAGCAGGATTGCATATCCAATTCCCAGCCACACCCAAACAGTGGAAACTAAAAAATGGAAATACCCTGTAACGATAATAATTATTTTTTATAAAAACCTACAATAAAATTCTATTGGTAACTCCGTAATGAAGTACGGGTATTTTGCTAGTTTTTTTATAAACTTTGGGTTAATATAAATATGTGGTAATTTTGATGACAAATATGAATTTCGTAATGGAGTGTTTTCACCGTATTTGTACGTATGCAATTCAGTTCAATTATGGGCTCTAAAATTTCATTTCTAAGGCTGGAATATATTATATTTGTAATTTTGAATATTAATTAATCCGAAAATGTTTTTCCTCAATTTCTGCATTCTGGAAATTTTCGGAGTTGTCCGAAAATCATTTTCGGAACTTCCGAAAAATTACAGAACCAAGTTGTGCGTTCTGGAAATTTTCGGAGTTGTCCGAAAATTATTTTCGGAACTTCCGAAAAATTACAGAACCAAGTTGTGCGTTCTGAAAATTTTTGGAGTTGTCCGAAATAATTTTCGGAACTTCCGAAAAATTACAGAACCAAGTTGTGCGTTCTGGAAATTTTCGGAGTTGTCCGAAAATCATTTTCGGAACTTCCGAAAAATTACAGAACCAAGTTGTACGTTCGAGAGGGGACGGGCCGGCTCGACGGCGGTGGCGGCGGCGGCGGAGGGGAGGCGGAGTGGGGCGGCCGTGGGACGGGCCGGCTCGACGGCGGGGGAGGACTGGCGCAGGAGGGCAGGCGCGGCAGCAGCGGTGCGGGATGGCCGGCGCGGCAGCCGCGGCGGGGGATGGCCGGCGCGGCAGCGGCGGCGGGGGATGGCCGGCGCGCGGGCGCGACGGCGCGGGAGGAGCGGCGGCGCTACGATGAGGAGAGAGAGAGAGACGGTCAGACGGCTCGCGCGGGCGGCTTCGGTGAGGCGCTGAAGCGAGAGAAGAGAAGAGAGAGCGAGAGAGAGGGAGGCGTTTTTCTTTGGAGCGGCTTCGGTGGGAACGGACACCACGGTTCCTTTCTTTTTAATATGGTATAGAAATAGAACTTTGCTCTCGTCGGCATGTGTATGTATATATGGTACCTACACCGGTCACAGTCCGGAGTCCGGACTCTGCTATGTCAACGGCATATAGTAAAAGTTGCATTACAAAAGTGTTTATCTTTTACTGAGATTAATATAGTGAGATCATAGGCCATGCTTGATGTTCATACGTAATTCATACATGACACCCTGGGATATATCTGTCGTTAATTTGGATGTTGACAATCTTCACAAAAAGAGATGTTTTTACGGTTCTCGCAAAGAAATAGAGGGGTATATCATAGTGTTAATTAAGAGGCTCATACCTTCTGATCTCAACATTGGAAATATCTATGACATATATACAATTACCTCCTCAGGATAAAAAAAAACTCTATCTCATTGATAGTCAACTTTTGGATAGAGAAAGTACCACACAATGCATTCTAAAATGAAGTGATTCTAGTAATGGAGGAAGTAAAATTGAGTAAAAAACATTTTATTATAATAGTGATTTTGAGTTGAACTGTAAGGGCACATTAGGTACTTCACTTATACTCTAATACCTCCTCATGTCGGGGCGCTCTCTCAAGCCTCAAAACGTGGAGTACAATTTAATTATGTCAACCAAAAAATTGAACTCGAGACCTTCAGTTCTATGGCCACATTTAGATGCACGCATCGAACAGTTCATTCAAAACTTTAAGCTAATCGGGAAAAAGAACAATTTACATATATTTATTTCAACGCTAGTACGTTTAGCAAAATGAACTTTAAAATATATGGGTTGTGGAATTGTGCCTAAGTATGGCATGATAGTTAAAATCCAACCAGGAGTGTACTTTGCCATATAAATCCAACTCGAGTTCAGCCTATAATGTGACAAGTCCGGGTACAGCACACAACAGATAGAAAAAAATGGCTTTTGGAAGTAAGATTGATAAGTGTTGTGAAATTGGCATGCAACTTTTAAACATATCATGTATATAGGCCACAAAGTTTACCATCTATCTAACTATTATATTATTAATTAAGAAACGGATCCAAAAGCAACTAAATGCTCATTCTAACGGCCTATAAATTGTCATACAAATTAACGAAAAAATACAACATTTAATCGTAATGGGTCCAGATTATAGTTTAGAGATTAATCCATACAATTATGTGCAAAATATGCCCTAAAAACAATTATGTAAAAAGTACGAAGGTGTATTTATGAAAACGTAAGTCAAATATATAATAGTTGTACACAAATCAAAATACAATTATGTAATGGAAACAAAAGTATTGAGTTATATATCAAATTTAATTTTCATTCTAGAATCTAGCTCGGCTAAAAAAATTGTTAGTTGCATATTTATCATATCTTTCTATAGTTTTAAACAAGTACTCTCCACACAACACATGCCCTGCAATCGACAACACGACCCAACTAATAGAAACTATTATACAACAATAGTTTTTTTAATCATCTCCCCTAATTAATTCGATTATAATGGTATAAGCATCACATCAAGCCTCTGCAAGATGGCTTAATACAAAACACACTTAATTTCTCCCCTTCCCCATCAGGGCTCCTTGCTATAAAACCCCCACCCCCTTCCCGCCACCATGTCCACCGGCAGTGCACCGCCGCCGCCGCCGCCGAGCTAGGATCGCGTCGAGAACGACCCTGACCATCAACGGAGACGGCTAGCTAGTAGAGTATACGCCGAGATGGGCAGGGCGCCGTGCTGCGACAAGGCGACGGTGAAGAAGGGCCCGTGGGCGCCGGAGGAGGACGCCGCGCTCAAGGCCTACGTCGACGCCCACGGCACCGGCGGCAACTGGATCGCCCTCCCCCACAAGATCGGTACGTGTCGGCGGCGTCGCGAGACGTCGCCCGAGATCGATGATCGTGTTGATGAGAGGCTCGCTAGCTCACCGGCCGGAGTTGATGGTGTTGGTGTGTACACAGGGCTGAACAGGTGCGGCAAGAGCTGCCGGCTGCGGTGGCTCAACTACCTCCGGCCGAACATCCGGCACGGCGGCTTCACCGAGGACGAGGACCGCCTCATCTGCAGCCTCTACATCGCCATCGGGAGCAGGTAGTGGCCGAACACTCGATCATGGCAACCTTTCCAAGTTCCAACCACTGCGACGACCTGCTCGATCATGGGCAAAGCTAAGCTAATCGATGATCATGGCTGGCGGCAGGTGGGCGACCATCGCGGCGCAGCTGCCGGGGAGGACGGACAACGACATCAAGAACTACTGGAACAGCAAGCTCAAGCGCCGCCTGCTGGGCGGCAGCCGCCGGCCGAGGGGCGCGCCACCGCGGCTCGTGCTCGCCGGCTCGGGCCCATCGGTAGCCGCCGCCGCGACGTCGCGCAATGCCATGGCCTCGTCGGCCATCGAGCGGATGCAGCTCAGCGTGCGGCTGCGCCGCCTGGAGACCCCGGCACCGCCGCCGCAGCCCTTCACCTTCTACGGCAGCAACCTCGCCGCGCCGCCGTGGACGCCGGGCCAGCAGCCTATCTCCCCCGCCGCGAGCGGCAGCTCGGATATGCCACGACGGCTGCATCACCATCCGTCCGGCGCCGCCGCTACCTCCAGCTACTCCGGTCTGATCAGCAGCTGGTCTCACTCCCACGTGCACGACGCTTGGCTCGACACCTCCACCCCGCCGCTGTCGACGAGCATCGGGGACACGGCGACGACGACGACGGCCGGCGGGGAGAGCTCGAGCTCGACGCCGACGGTGAGCACGGCCACCACGCCGTTCGTCGGCAGCAGCATCGACATGGAGGACGAGATCGACATGCTGCTCCAGCAGATCAGGTGCTTCGATGAGAACAACGACGACGACGACGACCAGCGGCTGATCGTCGGCGACGCCGCCACAACCGGAGCAGAGCACTACCTCAGGGCATTGATCGACGAGGCGGCGGCGGCGGCGAACGGCGGCGATGTCGGCGTTGGCTCCTGGAGCTCTTGCTCTACTCCAGGAGTGGACTCTGTGTTCCATGAGTATGCTCAGCTAGACTACGGACAGTATAATTAATTAATTTTGCGACCACACGCACTGCGTATTATCTAAAATGTTTATTATGCAATTATGAAGATATAATATCCGAAGGAAATATCTATGTATATTTTGACACATGTTCTTCCCCCAAATCAGTAGAATTTTGAGCCGTCCGATCTCCATCCAACATTTCAGATTCATCCAACTGTCGTCGAATTGTCAATATCTATGTATATGTTGACGCATGTTCTTCCCCAAATCTATCTAATTTTTAGCCGTCCGATCTCCATCCAACAGTTTAGATTCATCCAACTGTCGAATTTTGAATATCTATGTGTATATACGTTGACACATGTTCTTCCCCAAATCAGTCAAATTTTGAGCCGTCCGATCTCCATCCAACGGTTTAGGTTCATCCAACTGTTGAATTGTGAATATGCATGTGTGCAAATTCAGTGGTTTCTATTCTGAAGGCTTGACATGGTTTATGCTTATCATACTACGTCAATGCTGAAGAAAAAGAAAGACGTGGTTTTAGATATGGATATGAGCTTGTTAATTATCCCCTTGGACACATGGTTAGCCTAGCTTGAGGTCTCTACATTATCTGTTAATCCATAAAGTTGTAGGATGTAGATGTTACCTTTGTAGATGTTACCTTTGGGTTAGGTTTGGGTGACATATGAGCTTTGTCATTTAATTAGCAGCAACTGTGTACAGACATACAATGCCAAGTGTGGCAAGTGGCATTGCCGACCTAATTTGTGAAAAGAAATCATAGGTACAGGTTGGTGCTAGTACTGTAATTCAGATGAAACTGCAGGCAGAAGATATATTGACAATCAAATGAATCAATAATTACAATGAATCAGTGATCAGTTATGTACTCGTTCTTCAGCTTGTTGAGTGCTTCTGTTTCAGAAGGATGGTGTTCAAGTTTACAAGAGATGGAGAAACTAATCCATTATTACCCCCTCTCAGAATGCATGTATGCAAAAGATGGTGGATCAGGGCCCTGAACAAAATCTTCTCTATCTTCTTCTCGTACGCTCTCCATATCACTGCCTGAATCAACGTTTTCGACAATGCGATCAGGTGTGCTCCATGGAGTATCAGCTGTAGTGTTAGCATTTAACACTGCTGGCTCATCCAATTGTGGAGCATTAGGTCTATCACCCTCATGGAATATCTTTAGGAGAATGGCAAACCATCCACACCATGAACTCTGACTGCTGGCGCTGCTCAAATCATGCCGATGATTATAGAGGGTTAGGACAACATGTAGGAACAGTGCCAGCAGTGAAGATGCTCCAGTGATGATGAACAGCCCAAGAAAGCTGCGTAGTGTAAGGCTGCTTGAAGTTTGGGAGTCATCTTTGTCAGGGCATGTTCTATTGTGGTACAATTCTCTCTCCAGTTGGGCCATTCTGTTGCTTGATGTGAAGTTCAATATTCCCCTTGAAATCTCAGTAGTCAGTGGGGAGCCTCGAGGGAATGCCTGCGGGAGTAGAAAAGAAATGAGGATTGTAACAGGTGTTGATGGTTAAATTGCCAGAATGAAGCAATGTGAAGAAGGTACTTAGTTACTTACAAAACCAAATCCATCGAACTTGTAAGTTGGGCCAACCATAGTATAGTTGTGGCAATACTCTGAAAGAAACACCTTAAGGTATGGTATCTCATCAACAACTACAGCAACTCTACCAGTTGATAGAGCCTCGTTGTATTCATCAGGAGAGTCAAGGGCAATCAACTTTGATTCGTCAATTTTCAACCTTTTCAAAAGCCCAGGCATGAAAGAATCATTGAGGTAGCCAACGTTGGCCCCTTTCCTGATGACTTCGTCTAAATTGGTGACTGTTGGCTGAAGTTGTTCCACTGTGAGGATTGAGCTCAAGCTTGCAGTATAACTCTGCTGCAATATCAGCACCACGAAAAGCCAAATAACTAACAAAACTCTTGATAAATTGTTCACAATCTTTTCCCGATGAGCAAAAACAAGTGTGGAGAAGGCGAAGTAGAAGATAGATCCAATTTGACTGACTGGTGGTCCTCTGAAGTCTTCATTTGTTCTGTGCTCAATAAACCAAACTACAAAACCTGTTAAGAGAAAGAAGGCCCCAGTTCCTAACCATAAGTCAGCTGTTAATGGCTGCAGGAACGTCCATGCAGTCTTTTGTCGCCGGTCCTGGACTGGAACTAGCATGCGCACTCCTGACTCAGTATAAGGAAGAGTGAAGTCCACATATAAAGATCGGTTGGCCAAGATTGTTATATCACCAACTGCTGCATCGAAGTCCTGACGGAAGATCACACAAGTTGATGGAGAAAATCAGTTAGAAACTGTAAGTCTTTACTGGTTTGTACTGCAGAAAATAACACTAGTGCACTACTAATCACCCAGGAAATGCAAGGATTCACCTACAAACTAAGAGGGGCATTTTTTTTTTCTTGGGATTCATCAGGACAGTAATCCTATGTTTTTCTTGATTGGAGCTGGCTGCAAAACAACTAATTAATAATTGAGAATTACTAAGATGTAGGAGTAGAGCAGGTGGCAGTTTAGGCATATCAGCTGGTGAATTAATATGAGACAACTGAATCCACAAATAATAAAAAACATCTACTACGAAATTCCAGTCTATGGAATCTTATACCCGTCAATATACTAAAAAATAATGGTCACTTCAATAGTTAACAGTGGTTCTGCATACTTGAGGAGAGCAATAAGGAAAGCATAGTGCAGTTAAGTCCATATCATCTTTGGGCTTGTTTGGCTCATATGGCTGCTGCAGCCGCAGCGCTGCTGCAACAGTACCTACTACATAAAACACAACATGATCGCTGCAGCTGCTGCGCTGTACAGCCGCAGTTAAGCTGCGCCGAACAAGCCCTTTGATAATCTACAAAGAGCAAAGTGTAAGGAGGAAAAACCCATGCTTACCTTATGATAAACTTTGTAGATAAGTTCATCATAAGTTCCATTACTTTCCCCCTTTCCATTTCCAAACTCCACATAGTAATGGGGTATTTTGTAGGGTAATGCATTGAGAACTTCCTCGAATACCTCAATGCAGAGCCCTGTGAATTTATCTTTTTCTTTCTTTATAAAACCAGAAAACCCAAGTTTTGCAGGCACGCCTATTTTGAGTCTTTTATTCATTGGAAAGAGCCATCCCCTTGGTACAGTTGTTTCTCCTCCCGGCCATACAATGGCATCAGCATCAGCTTTCGTATTTATACCCCTGGAAATGTTAAATTCTGGTGTCCAAAAACCAACTACTCTTTGCTCCTCCCCAACTATATTTATTATCTCATAAGTCATCGATAGCAAATGCATGTCTTGAATCTGAAATTTCCCACTCAAGCCTGGGAAATCAATATTCAAGAGTGTGCTCTGGAGCTTCTTAGCAGCATTTGAAGTATTGATCCTGTCAAAATCAGTCGACCCGTTGTTTTTCCCAGACAGAAGAAAGTCTGAGTTAACATATCCAGCCTTCTCTGCTGCTAACGCTAATGCCCACACAGTGTCATATGCATAGAGACCAGATATTGTGGGCTCACTCAATAAGGTGCCTGGATTTTCAGACTGATACTTCTTGCGCCATCTCTGCCTGAAGTTTTGAAGTTGTTTAGTATTATTAACATAAGGTTTCATCCCAATAACTCCTTGCATCACATCAAATGCAGGAGAACCAACTATATCAAAGATGTCTGTTAAGCCATAAGCTGCAATCCAGACAAAGCCCTGGCCCATCATCCCTTCATCCTTGGCATGCTTGAAAAAACTAAGAGCTAGCTGATACGACATGCGCACGACAAATACACTTGTCCATTTGTGTTTTAAGCTAGAGATGACTCCCTTTATGTCATCAGCTCCAGCTGAAGGGTGTATCTTGCACCTGTGGGTAACACGGATTTCGGCTTTTCTTAGGGCATCAACAAGGTCTGGAATGAATCTGGTATTGGAGTCATCATCTTCGATGACAGGAATGACGTCCCTCCAATTGAATCTTTGAACAAGCGACGCAATAGCTTCTGCTTGTGAGGAGTCATTCCATGCCGTCCTGATGAAGAATGGAGTTTGGCTGGCCGTTCGACATGGGCTATTTGCAGAGAATGAAACAACAGGAACCGATGATTTTTCCCCGAGCTCTGCAAGAAATTTGGCCTGTGCTGATGTCTGTGGCCCAATGATTGCTTGCACATGGACATTTTTCAGTAGATCGACACCTGCAGCATTGGTTTTACACAGAAAGTTAAAAAACAAAATTTTGTAACAGAAGCTCACTATCTAACAACTGAAAGAAGAACCAGCACTAAACAATCTCAAGTACTCTATTCAATCATCACACAAATTAACCTGGTCTAACACATCCAATGCATCAATTAATTTGGTGGTCTCTTCCACCATAAAGATTCAGATTATACAATCGCAGCCTAATCTTTTTTCAGAGAAAACCAAGAAATCCCCTGGCTTGAACGCTTTAGTTCCAACGCGCCACTGGCATTGAAGGAAAAATCGAGGAATCGGCACGGTGGGCAGCGAACACAGTAACTCCTAGTAGATGGATCACACAACTCATCCGATTCAACTGACGCGACATGGGGAAAGGATGGGGAAGAAGAAGCAGGGGTACCATCTCGCTACGGCCGCGGCCGCGCGGTCACGCAACGAGCAGAGACCGGAGCCGAGCGCCGCCCAGTCCGGCCGCCGGAGGCCGGAGCCCTGAGGCGAGTGAGAAGAGGAGGGCACAACGGCGAGGCGAACGCGCCGCCGCTGGACGCCGTGGGCTCGCGGCGATCCTAGCTCTACAAGACGGTGGTGGAAAGCCCATGAAAATATCTGGCCCATGTACGGCCCAGGCAATCCCGTCGGATGGGGATCGGACGGCCCAACAAGCGGCAGCCGCGCGCTCCGACTAAGCAAGCGCGTCGTCTACCTCCGCTCGCCGGCGACGGCGAGGAACTAAGAGCGGCGGCGGAATGGGAGGACCGGAGGACGGATTAGCTAGGGGGGGGGGTAAATACGCACCTGCGGAGGCGGCGTCGACGGCGTCGGGGCCGGCGGTGTCCCGGAGGTGGAGGCTGAGGCTGGTGCTGTAGTTGGCGTGCTCCTCGGCGGCGTAGAAATCGTCCATGGCGAGCTCCATGCACGCCCAGCTTATGTTCCCCAGCCACGTCCTCCTGTCCAGGATCACCCCCACCTCCACCCTCCGCCGACCAACCACCGTACCTCCTCCATCGACGGCCACATCCACTCCCCGAACGCCCAAGGACAAGATCAGCAAGAAGACGACGACGGCGACGAGCGGCATTACAAAGGTTAATCGGCCTCCAGCTTCCATGGACAACGACCCTAAAAGCTCAGCTACTCTACTACTACTATCTACTACTTGCGAACTGAGCAATGGCTGCAGAATAATAATTATTCCAGATACCGAAGAAAACTGCGCCAATTAAGCTTCCCCCGATCGACAGAATGGGAACGGCACGTCTACGGCTGCCGACTCGATCGGTCGCGTCCATTTTCCTCCCAACTTCTCAGCGAGCTAGAGACGCCTGGCTCGCATGCATTCAACTATTCTTAATTCAAGCATGTCCGCTCGCTCGATCAGCTCGTAGTCAACTATTCGAGCACGCAAACGGTCAATGGAGATGGCGCCTCGCTGGGGGTAAACGAGTACGGGAAAGAAGCGTGATGGGTTGGGATTGGATTGATCCCACGCCACGGTCAAAGTCACTATTAGTAGTTTACGTGGTACTCATTCTGTCCTTAAAAAAATTATTTAGATAAAGATTTAATATCATCTAAAACGATGAATCCGAACAACCTCATATTCAAATTTATTATTTTAATGGTATTAAATCATCATCTAGATTGTTTTTTATTGAAACACTGGAGTACGCCGTGGCCTCCACGCGCTGTCCATTATGACCGCTTGATTGCTTGGATCAGAATGGGGGACACTTGAAATAGTCAGAGCATGTGTGAACAGGTGTACGTGCTGTACTCGCCAGAAGGGCTTGAATTGAATCTAGAACGAATTTTCTGCATCAGGCCGAGAGGATCATCAACGCGGATTCTCTGCTACCAAACCAAGCTCGAGAAAAGGACGTGCGCGGATTCGTCAATTGAGTGAGATGATCATGTGCTCGATCGATCCCTCCTTTTTCCTTTTGTTGTTCAGGAGGTGGGCACGACCATA
The DNA here is from genome assembly GCA_008326285.1 of Oryza officinalis. Lineage (NCBI taxonomy): Eukaryota > Viridiplantae > Streptophyta > Magnoliopsida > Poales > Poaceae > Oryza > Oryza officinalis. Next base: position 24,810,431 of record BDMV01000009.1, on the reverse strand, counting down.
ATAAATGTACCAGTACGTCTCCATGCTTAATTGGAGTACTTCCCCCCCCCCCCCTTTATTATCGTTTATTTGTATAGATTTTTGAAATGCAACTGCATGGAAATATTATTCATGGCAAATTCACTTATGTCATTTCACATATTATCATGTCTTAAGATTTACATATAATTTGTGATGTTTAACTAGCTAGATGTATATCAAATAAACAACTGTTTTGAAAACGCACGAAGTAGAACACCGATAATCCTATTTGACGCATATGCGCCTGCGACGCACTGTCTTGACTCATCGGGCCATAAGCCTAGGAGCCTAGGAGGTGAAAAGACTCGTCAATGAAGGAGACCATCACTTTCGCTTCCTCTTATCTCTTTCTTCCCCCCTTCCCCACCCTTTGCTCTCTCTGTTCTCATTCGCAAACCATCCATTGAATACGGCGGCAACTAGGAATCCCGTCCTTGTGACTATGCACCTTCCCTTCACATCTCGTCACTGTCGGAATTTTGTGTTCCCATCTTCGCCTATAGCCACCCTCCATCCCTCTCTATCTCCTTTCTCCAACCAGGGGCTCAAACCCTAGCGACGATGTTGGTTGTCAGCCGCTGCTCCAGCTGCGAGGACTCCACTGTCTTTGTCCCCACTGTCACCACACGTGGCATCATGCCGGCCTCCTGGAGCAGGAGGAGACTTCGGTAGAGGGACAGGAAGGAGCCCATGGTTGAGGCCAGGAGAAGAGGGATTTGGGTATTTAGATAAAAATTTTAGATTTTCTTTGAATTGATTTTTGACTGTTTCATATTGGAATTGAAAGTTTTTTTTTTCATTTTGGGATGAAAATTTCATATCTTCAGTTGAATGTTTTCTGGTTTGAGATGAAAGTTTTGTTTTTATGAAATCGAAAGTTTGTGATTTTGATATGTAAGTTTTAGAATCAAATTGAAAGTTTTTATGGGTTGAGGTGAAAGTTTTAGAATTGAATTTAAAGTTTTGTGATTTGTGATGAAAGTTTAGAATCGATCTAAAAGTTTTCGTATTTTTAAATTGAAAGTTTGTGGCATGACAGAGTTTTTGAACATCCAAAGATATCTTAGTCAAATTCCGACTCCTTGACATGAGCCATCCTTGACGTGAGTAGAGAAGCACATCGTAAAAAGAAAAATCGACCAGGGATACGTGTGTGAGCGACTATAGTTGGCCAAAAGGCTTGGGCCCGTGTCGACCCGGGCCGACAATTGGGCACGACGGGCTAGCATGGCCCGGTCCAATGGTCAAGGAGATAAAATAGATGAGGGAGACAAAATAAACTTATTTTAGCCATATAAGGCAAGCCTAAAGAGATGAGGAATGCAAAATATACTTATTCCAGTCATGTAAGACACGACCCAAAAAGTTAAGGAAATCGAAATAGACTTATTTTAAGAAGAAGCACGGTGGGCTTGTTGTGTCTTTGGGCCGGCCCAGCACGACCCGAGTCCTATTGGACCATGCCTGAGCTGTTGGTGTAGCCCGTGGGCGATCGGAAGGGTCGTGCCGGGCCGACCGATCTCGGTCCATGCCTGGCTAGGCCCGAGCCATGCCGGCCCGGGCCGCCCATTTGGCCATCTAAATGAGCCACTTATGTCGCTAACTCAGCTGCACCAATTAGCCACCCCCATAGCACAGCGGTGTTTTTCTTACTTGGATATTGATAGATCGTGGCATCAATGAAAAGTAACCATCGTTCCGGACTGGTCCGTTCTTTTCAGCTTATTCACGATATTATTACTCTGTTTCAAACTCCGACAAAGAAAAAGGCAGAGTAGTAGTCCATAATGCCACGAACGCTCACATACGTCCTACCGTCTACGGTCAAATCGCTGTACTCTCTGCATATCAATCGATCAGTCCCTCCTGGTGCAGAAACACAGGATGACAGGAAGAAATTGCCGTGGTTATTGGTTGCTTAACGCCTAGGCCAAACATGAAACGGTCAGAAAAACAAAAGTCAGAATTTACAAACTCAGAGCCCGTGTTTAATCTGTGACGCGTGCAAAACAAAACATCTGAAATTTTCTACAGTGTCAGTCTCGCACGGAAGCAACTGAACGGTATAGTCCAGCTGCTGGCGCCGGCCGGTAGCGAGTCAAATTTTGGCCTTGGCTTCACGCCGTCGAATTTTCTCCATCGAAAACGACTTGAATGAATAGATATATAATCTCAAGAAATCACTTTAATTGCCGGCCATTGAAAAAAAATATGTATGCTTCTTTGCGATCTGGTAAGTCGCACAGTAACTGATTCTTAAAAGAAAATTGATTCATACAGTAATATGAAGTAAGTTTGTTAATTTTGATGGGTTATTTTTCATAACTTATACTCAGATGCCTAGCCCAGCCCAGAATAGGAGGTGAATTTTGAGCCCAAACATATATACTGGGCACGACTGCACGACTGCAAATGGCCGAATCAAATTTCACTACTGAAATTTTGCAAATTTTTACAACGGAATTTTACAGGTTCTTTACAAATGTAGAGTTCAATCAATATATACAATGACAGGGCGACAGGGGAATTGTAATTTGTAAATTCCCACCCTGTTAGAATTATCAGTTGTTCTTGTTCAAACTAATTAATCAATCTGTTGATCTTTTCATCGTCGTCAATTTCGCTAAGGACATGGAACACCGGTCACTCTTCAGTTTTTGCTCCAGAAGCTGTCAGAAAATGGCAGTTAAATCCGTTACTGCCTTCTGCCATTCTCTCCAGAGCCGTCGGGATCGCGAGCTGCAGTCGTCGCCTCCTCCTCGGCTTGGCCACCGGCGCCGGCGGCCAGCTCGATATCGCCGCCGGCCATGGGGCTCGACGTCTGCAGCGAACAATCGCTCATGTATGTGTGGTTGGACTGGCTGATCCGGCTGCCGGTCGCGTCCTGCACGACGGACGGCGAGGCGCCGTCGCCGGCGCCGGCGTCCTTGACCCTGAACGTGTGCGCCGAGAGGTCCCTGCCGTCGTAGAGATTGGCGAACCTCCGGAGCATCCCGTTCCAGGACGGGTGCGACGCGATGTCCCAGATGAACTGCCGGTTGGACGCGACGAAGATGGCGAGGTGGACGGCGCAGCAGAGGAGCGAGGTGGCGCCGGTGATGAGGAAGAGGCCCCAGAAGCTGCCGAAGTTGAGGCTGTTCGACGTGAACGGCCCGCCGGCCTGCGTCGCCGCGCAGCCGTCGGACTCGCCGAACCACTTGCGCTCGATGAGGTTCATGTCCTCGCTCTCCGTGAGCGCGAGGATGGCGCGGGACAGGTCGGCGACGTACGGCGAGCCCTTGGGGAAGGCGAAGCCGAAGCCGCCGGTCTTGTTGAGCTGGCCGGTCATGGCGAACCTGTCGCAGTAGGACTTGAGGAAGATCCTCAGGTACGGCGTCTCGTCGACCACCGCGCCGATGGTGCCGTTGAGCAGCGCCTCGTGGAAGCTCTGCGCCGCCTTGTACGGCACGAGCCTCGCCGGCGGGAACCCCGACCTTGTCATGGTGTCGCGCATGAAGGAGTTGTTCATGATCCCGACACGGTCGGCGCGGCGCCACAGCGCCGTGTAGTCGGCGATGGACGGCTCCAGCTGCGGCACGGTGAGCATGGAGGTGAGGCTGGCGGTGTAGCTGGACTGGAGGATGAGGACGACGAAGAACCAGACGACGGCGGCGAAGCGGGAGAGGTTGTTGCGGAGGTCCTCGCGGTGGGCGAAGACGAGGGTGGAGAAGCCGAAGTAGAGGAGGGTGCCGAGCTGGTGCCACGGCGGGCCGCGGAAGTCGGCGTTGTCGCGGTGCTCGACGAACCAGACGGCGAAGCCGGTGAAGAGGAGGAAGGCGGCGCTGGTGAGCCAGAGGTCGTAGCGGAGCGGCTTCAGGAACACCCACGTCCGCTTGCCGCTGTGCTCCTGCAGCGGCGCCACCATGGCGATGCCCGACGCCATGAACGGCAGGGTGAAGTCCACGTGCCTCGACCGCGCCGCCGTGATGGTCATGTCGGCCACCGCCGCGTCGAATGTCTGCACAAAATTCTAATTATTCTAGCTGGTTGCCGTCTACCAAGGTTTCAAATTTCAGTTTCAAGTTCCTGAAATTTTGAAGAGACCCTGGAGGAACTGCATCAAGCAAAAGAATTCAAATTTGTTTCAGAATTAGAGATTTTTTGTTGGATTTCAGTGAAAATCTGTTCAATAATTTCAACGTGTCTGAATTTTTTTTAAATGTCACCCATTCCATTTAACCAATCTGCTCCCTATTATTCAACACCCTATGCACCGCCGCCCCGCCATAGTGCCATGGCCTCCAAAAACAACAAAAAGTCCCTATAACCCCAGGGATCACCAATGAAATCAATGGCGTCCCCTAGCTTTTGTACCTTATTTAGCAGCCTATTGGACTTGAAAAAGAAAATAGATTTAATACAAATGTTAACATAACGATCTCGAAATGTAAAGATTTGGGCCTAAACATCACTAGCACTACACAAATTCATACAAAAGACTGGTCATATCTTCTTGGGCCAATCAATTAGGCCCAAATCAAACTCTAGCAACACATGACTTAACAAAAAAAAATTACTTGTTTCATTTTCCATAGAGAAGAGGGGGCGAACTGGTCCATGCATGCTTCACGTGCCCATCTTTTTCTAAATCAAGTCGTCGAGTGTCTAATTAATTAATTCTCGAAAAAATACTGTCTTGTTGTCTTGTACATAACCTAATCGTTTGGTCCCAAAAAGCAAGGACTTAAGTCTATATACACAAGACAACACCAAAATTGCAAGTCACTAGGACACTAGGCACCACTCAGTTGAAGAGTATATTCGTTAGCCATTGCTACTGGACTACTGGTCTTGCGTTCTCTGTACGGACAATATGGAGTATATCACATATATATACAAGGTGTGTCAACTTGGCTAGCTTTTTCTTCAGAATTTTTTACAGACACTATTATATCAATTGTTCAAGCACCCAATCCCAAGACCCAGACATAGGGTGTGTTATTTTATTTTAATAACTGAGTGGGCGAATATTGAATGATTTGTGATGATTATTTGATGATACAAATAAATTAATGAACTATATAAAGTTGAAAATTCCATTCGGAACAATTTTCTAAGAAATTCATATATAGAATCTTTTAACAAAATTTACATCGTTTAGAAGTTTGGGAAGCATGCATGCTGCTAGTTTTTGTCTAAGAAAAGAACACACTCACTCTTTTTGTCCTAAAATATCTATTTCTAATATTTAAATTGATATGTATCTGAATGTAACTTTTTCTAAGTTATTGTGGGTGTTTTGGGGTGTGTTTGAGAAGAGGAAAAATGAGAGGATTGAAAAGATACGTAAAGCTAGGTGAGCCATTAAGTACATGATTAATTGAGTATTAATTATTTTAAATTTAAAAATAAATTAATATAATTTTTAAAATAATTTTTTAAGAATTTTTAAAATCATTTAGTAGTTAAGAGAAAAACGAGAATTTTTCTTATCCCGTTTCTCTCAAACCCTCCCTTAAGGCTGAGTTCGCTAGTTGCTCTTCCGAGCGGCTCGATGGCTTGGAAACGTCGCACAGTGCGAACAGTAGATACACAGTGACATGCAGTATATATACAGTATCACACAGTGTCAAATAGTATATGCACAGTGTCAACTACAACGTCAAACAGTATATAGAGTTGGGTACATCATTTTTAGTCTACGTGTAAAGCTCTAAAAGTATATTCTGGTACACGATGAATAGTAGTAGTTGCTAGTGCCCGCTAATAGTGTTATAGAGTTGGGTACATATAAATAAACTTCATAGCTCGTGCCACCTGTTAGTCTTCTACTGGTAGACTAGCTACTCCAGTACATATATAGTACAGATCCGGCAAGATTTTCATGGGTTATTAATTCAGACAACGTACGTTCAACAGTGGGCAGCCAGTGATCATCGGTTTCATCAGAGACTGATCATTCGCTCGCTTCAACCGTCAAGCACGCAGAGTTAATTGGTTATTTGACATTATTTTAACTGGTCGCCACCCCTTCTGGTAAATGCAATGAGCTGTTTGATAGCAACAGTATAACGGCGCTGACTTTTCTCAATTCTAAGTCAATTTTCTCGACGCCAAATCTTTCTCTGCCCATAAATTACCCATTTTAACTATGTGGATCACAGAGAACCACAGAAATGTATTTTTAGCAGTGCACATTCCTTGGTGAAAAGAATGTTATAATGGCAACAGTGGAGAACGGGAGACTCACTTGGGAAATTGGCAACATAGTTTTGATTTCTTTTTCTAAATTCTATGTCAATTTTCTTGACGTCAAGTCTGTTTTCTTGGCCCATAAGTGAGTCATTTTCATGTGTTTTGATTATAGAAACCATAAAAATGATTTTTAATGGCGGTCACATTCCTTGGTGAAAAAGGAATTTGTAGCAGGACCAGTGGAGACAAAGACTTGAGCCAGGGTCTCACAAAAAGTTTGGGCTATATATTACCGGCGTATTCGATCCCCAAGAAGAGCCAAGGAAGAAGACTTGGAATTTATTTTTTGAATGAATGAAGACGACTTGGAAATGAAGGTGATGATCACTGATCAGGTCAATATTTCTGGGGTGGTCCAATTTGGAAAGGGTCCAACTAAATTTGATTTAATTCAACTTTTTAGGAGACAAGAGACAGAGACTGATAAGCCACCATGTTCAACGTACTCTTCCATGGTCAACAGTCATGTATCATGGAGATTATTTCGTACCCACACAAAAGATGCAGAAATGGACGAAAGAGACCTAATATCATGGAAAATCATACATATGGTATATGTGTGTAGATTTGATTGTTTAACTCATCTGTTTTACGGTATGCATACGCGGCATATCAAAGAGCAAGATATATATATATATATATATATATATATATATATATATATATATATATATATATATCCCGCATAAAAAAGAACAAGATATAATTTTTGAGCTAATTGTTGGTTTGAAAGAAACAATGCCAATTCAATTGTTGTTTCAGAATATATAGACCAGGCCAACTTAGAATTAATTATATAATATTATCTAGCTTGAAAATAGTTCCTTGAAATTGAAATGGGCTAGCTTGATGGGTCATGTACAAGGAGCGGCGTTGAAGGCAATAGTTAAGACCATAAAATCAGAATCAATTCCTTGTAGTATTAATTCCACCATGCGTCAGTTGTACTCTCTCCAGAAAAAAAATACTCCTACTTACAGTTTGACCAGCATCTTCCTACTTAATTTGGTCCTAACAGCGACTACAAGCAACTTTGTGTGATTTAGGATGTGTTTAAATGGACAGCTGATTAGGAGTGGCACATGTTCTTCCTTCCAAGCAGAGTAAAAGAAAATCATAAATTTTAGTTTAAGATCACAAATATAACAATCCATTTCATCTACGTAAATACTCTCTTCGTTGAGAAATTCAAGGCGGCCATGCATTCTATGAATTTCAAACTGTGTAATAAGTTTTAAATAATATGGATTCAGTGACAAAGGTCCATTGGATTTGTATTCAAGACTACTATCAAATGATATTTATTTTAGGGTTGTTGATAATATAATGTGAATTAAAAAAATAAAATATCAAAACATAATGTTCCCAGAATAAATCGGAACTCATAAATATAGTGTGCCTGACAGTTTCTAGCTAGCATAGGGGAAACATTCTAGCTAGTTTTCGTTAGGATATTGGCCCGATAGGTAATCGATTTGTGTAAAACTTCCATATATGACAAAACTTGGTTAAAAACCAAATGAGACACGTCGACATTGATCAAGAATTGGGACCATATGGAGCCTTTTTTGGTATTCGATCGATCGAAGTCATATACTTCGCTCCGATCCCTTAAAGTCAAACAAAGTAGTCTAATGTGTCTCTATCGATGAATTTAATAGAACTCCTTTAAAATTCAATAAATGCTGGTGTTAATTTATATACTGACCGGGAACAGCAGTACATGAAGAAGACTACACGAGCACCATGCAAGCCTGCCGTTGTCTTAATTAATTAAGTAATATTGCTTGTTTACTAGTATTTATCAATGACTTTTCATGAATATAATTGATCGAAATGAACTGTAAACTTTTACCTAAAATTGACACAAGTCATTACCCACTAAAAAGTTACATATAGCATGCAAAATAAATTCCTATATATGCTTATCAAAAGAAAAACGTGCTATCCCTTTTATCATAAATATATGTGGCTTTGTACTTTCAGATGCAACTTGATTTAGCACTAATTTATGGTTTAATGTACTTGTAAAACCCATCAGTACTACTATCATATTCTGAAAGTATTTTTCAAGAGAAATCCACATGATTTTTCAAAAATACATTCCTGAAAGTCTTGAAGGTTTGATCGGATCCTTCTCCAAAACGACATAAACATTTGGATTATGTCAAGAGGCAGATACTTACTAAAGGTCCTAATAAATGTCACTAGAGCATCTCCAACAGCCTCTCCATTTCACTTTTCAAGTTAAAATTTAACAATTGTGGATAAAAATCGTACTCCAACAGTCTTTTCATTTCACTCTCCAAGCCATCCGGCTAGCCAAATTCCTTCCCTCACTTGCTAAACTTGATCAGCCTACTTCACTTGCCATTCATGGGTCCTACTACCTCCTATTCTCTTGCTTCATCCATTCATGAGTGGCTGGCGCCATCGGGAGCACATCTCCCTCGACTCCACTACCGTGGCCTTCGCGCGCCTCCTCGTCGCCATGGCCTCCCGCTCGTTGTCACCTCAACAAGGGTGTCGCCGCCTTCGACCTTGCATGGCCTCGACTGCCTTCGTCCCCGCATGGCCTCCATCGCCTCCACCCCAGCACGGATTCAGCTGACCATGCAAGCACGAGGCTGTCGCTGTCTTCTTCGTCTACTCTTCTCGACGCCGATTTTCTCCGTTTTTGCTGGCATGGAGGAAACCGACGATTACTGGGTTGAGGGTGGATGGGAGGGTGGCGAGCTCGAGTGCCGCCTCAACATGGGCATTGCCGTAGCTGCGCGGCCTCCAGAGGCACCTCACCCTCCATCTGTCGCGCCCGTTGACGACCTCCCTTTCTTCGGCATCGACCACCTTGCCTCGCACTCTCACAGATTCGTCGTCACCATCCATCGTCGCTAACTGTCGTCACCACAGAGAGGAAGATTGCCAGGAGGAGCTTGGAGAAGAGGAAGAGGGGGAGAAAGAAGAGGAAAAAGAAGGGGTAATATAGGCTGACATATGGGTTCCAGTTTCATAGACTCAAAGTAGAGAGGGTAAATGGAGAGACTGTTGGAGTGAGCAACGAGTTTGACTTGCCAAACCAATTGGAGAACTAGCTATAAGTGTGTTTGGAGAGTCTGATTTGGGTAGTCTGTTGGAAATGCTCTAAACTATGTGTAGGGTCACCCCTAATATGTATTGAAATATTATCCATATATATAATGGATAATATTAAAATTTCAATGTTAAAGTACATTACGATTTGTTTTTCAAATATTAAAATTAAGACAGTGGGTGTATATATACAGTTTGCAAAAAAAAAATCCATTATTTCTTGAAGAAGTTCTTCTCCATTAAACTGTCAAATTCCATGTTATTTTTGTTGGTTGTGCAAGCAAATTTTAGTAAGTCAAACAATGTTCAAAGTTCTAGCAATTGTATATATAAACTGTACTAATTGAATAAACAAAAATGTGATGTATTGGAAGCACTTACCCCATCACCAACCATCTGCACCAGCTTGTCGTAGGGCATAGATTCCGCCTTCACGTACTCCACCGGCAGCGCGTACGGCAGCAGCCTCACCGCCGCCTCGAACACCTCGACGACGAACCCGCCGGCGGTCGTCCAGTTCGTCTCCGTGTCCACGTCCAGGTGCACGATCGGCCGGTATCCGGGGTTGACGCTGCCGGGCACTGCCACCCGCAGCCTCCGCGCGCTCGTCGGCAGTACCCACCCTCTCGGCACCACCGTCGACTCGCCCGGCCAGATCACCGGCGCAAGCTCGCCGTTGCTCGACGCATTCGCGCCGCCGCCGCCGCCGCCAAGGTGCCGGGTCAGCCCGCCGTTCTTGGTCCAGAACCCGATGCTCCTCTCCTTCCCGTTGTCCATGATGTTCAGCACGCGGAAGGCGTGCACCGCGAGCTCGCCGTCGACGAGCTGGAACCTGCCGCCGAGGCCCTCGAACGTCGTGTTGGTGATCGCCTCCAGGAACTTCTTGCCGGACCTTGACTTGCCGAGCCCGGCGAAGTCGGTGGGTCCGCCCGTGCCTCCCACGAGCCCCGGCGGTGATAGGTCGCCGGCGGTGAGGCGCTCGGCGGCGAACGCAATGGCCCACGCGGCGTCGTAAGCCCACACGGCGTAGCTGCCCATCTCGGCGTGGTCCAAGTCGGCGCCGGGGTGTTCGCTCATGAACCGGCGCACCCACCGCCGCCTGACGTCGCGCAGCCGCGGCGTCGTCGGCACGTAGGGGGCGAGGCCGATCACGCCCTGCGGCGCGTTGATGGAGCCGAGGAGGCCCGTGAGCCCGTCGGTGATGACCCACGCGAAGCCCTCGCCCATCATCCCGGCGGCCTCGGCGGCGGCGAGCACGCGCTCCGCGAGGTCCGGGCGCGTGTGCACCACGAAGGCGCGCGTCTGCAGCGACTCCATCCGGTACATCGCCGCGGCGACGGCGTCGGTGGAGGCCCCCGCCGGGAGCGCGCAGCGGTAGGGGACCTCGGAGCCCTCGGCAATGAGCGCGTCGACGAGGAACGGCACGAAGGCGGCGCCGTAGTCGTCGTCCTGGTAGATCGGCACGACGCGTCGCCACCCGAAGTGCCTCGCGAGCGCCGCGATGGCGCCCGTCTGCGGCGCGTCGCTCAGCGCGGCGCGCGCGAAGAACCTCCCGTCGCCGGGCGACACCGACGGGCTCGTCGCCGAGAACGACACGACGGGGACCTCCGCCCGCGTGGCGAGGTCGGCGACGAACGCCGACTCCACGGAGGACTGAGGCCCAAGGATGGCGCGCACGCCCCGCCCCTCCATCAGCTCCAGCGCTGCACGCAACAACGACGACGACGACGACGACGGCGGCGTCATCCTCCGCTTTCCACACACAAGCTCAAGCTACGAAACGAAACGAGCGTGTCCATACCGGCGGACGCGGCGGCGACGACGTCGCCGCGGGAGTCGCGGTGCAGGAGGCGGACCCGGGCGGGGGACCGTGGGAAGGCGGCGTAGAAGTCGTCGAGCGCCATGGGGATGGTGGTGTTGGCGATCTTCCCGACCGGCGAGCCGCCGTCGATGATGAACCCGACGGTGACCGTCAGCGGCTGCGCCGCCGCCGCCGCAAAGAGGAGGCATCCGAGGAAAAGGAGCAGGAAAAGAGGATTCGGGGTGTGACCGGCCATGGAAGAAGCAGAGTAGGATACACAGGAAGAGGAAGGGAGAGAGCTGTGAGGGACGATCACTTCAGCGAGATAAAAGTCGTAAGCTTGCCGTTGTCAATGTATGTACACTTGCCCAATTTTTTGGCGCCTTATGTGGGCTTCGGTTAAGTGGTGGTGGTCGTTACGGAAAACTATTTCAAACTTTAAAGGGGATGTTCTATTATTGTTTATATGTCAGTTATGAAATTCACTCTCGTCGTTATGTCATTCTCATCGAAAGTACGTAACAAGTTACTCCATAGACAGACGTAAACGACTGACATAAACACATACGTATGTCACGAGACGGGAGGCTCTATAGATTTTTTTTTTGAGAGAGAAGGGATGCTCTAGATGAGCCGCATGCCTTATTTTACAGGCCACAGCCCATGTGATATTGGGCTGGCCAGTGGGTCGCAATATCGCTGTCAGTGTAAGGATAAGACATACCTCCTATACACGGGTTAATAAAATATGACAATATTATACACCCGATAGTGTACGAGAAGTTATCCTTTAATTAAAAAAATATGGCTAATAAAGAAAAAAAATTATTTTTTCGAAATAGAAGGTGTCAGAGTACTAGTCATGAAAGATAATGTTTTCTTATACCCGTATCTTGTTTTATTAATCTCTGCTATATATATACAAGACCCCTATGTTCAGGGAGGGGCATCAAGTTATAAGCCATAACCAAAGTCATGCCTAGAAGCAATATGAAGGAAGTCAGCGCCATATTCACCGAATAGATCTCGTCGGGCCGTTCTCGACAGCTTCTAGTCGGCGGATTCATCCAGTTGTTCTATTCCCTATTGTACTCTGAGCGATATTCCTATCTATAATACATATAAACTAGAGTAGGGTTGTTACTCATCTCCGAACCAGTATAAACCTTTGTCCCTTGTCTGTTTGATCTATTCTCACGTATACCCTGGTTCCAACGATCTCCATACTCTATAAATACCGTGGTCGGCATATAGCTCGTCGATAGTCGCATCTACTATATGATTAGGAAAAAGTTCACTTGAGATCCCTTATCTTGTCATCGAGTTTTAAAATCGTCCTTGAACTAAAATACGAGATATAACGCATCTCTAATCTTGTAAAACCGATTCATATTGGGCCTCAAGGTAGTATTGCTCCCAGTTTTAGTTGATGTGGCGGCTGAATCAGCGTGGAACCCACATGGGCCCCATATGTCAGCAACCCAATCTTTTCTTCCCTCTTTCCCATCCCAATCTTCTCTCCAGGGTGGCCGACGACAGGCAGGAAGAAAGGTGGCAACCGATAGGTGAGGTGCGCGGTGGCCGGCATTAACAACGACACGGCCGTGCGTTGGGGAATGGCGAGGGGAGCTGATGCAGCTGGTGCACACTCTGAGACTGGTCCGGGCACCAGTCGTGTGGGTGGTGGTGGAACTTGCGGCCAACGTGCTGGCCATGACCGAGGTGCTAGGGGGCACTAAGGTGATGTATCACCACATCGCCTTAGAATGTGCATCCGAATGTTTCTGGATTGTTTCTTCTTGTTGATTCATAAGCTCAAATATTTAACCTTTAATTGGCGTTTTTGAACCATCCAATTAATTTTGAGCTCTTCATGATCCCCATTTTTTGCATGTCTATGTTGTCCTTCTAGGGAGTTGAATCACTTCTGGAGTGATTATTCTTGTCGAAACTAGAATTTGAAAATAATAAAAGGGGATAACGCACATGACCTAAAAGTGAATGGATGCGGAACACAAGGATTTAGACAGGTTCGGGTCCTCTCGATGAGAGGTAATACCCTATTCCTATTTGGGGATTGTATCTGTCGGATGTATTTTGATCTGACGATCAAGTTGTGGTTATCTCTATGGTCATGCCCCTAAAGGGCTCCCTGCCACCTTATATAAGTTGGGGGGCAGGGTTACAAAGAGGAGAACTTAGCCGGATTCGGCATCATTTTTCTAATCTTTTACACAAGAAAACATAATACCCAAGTCATGGTCTGTTACATATTTCATATACATAATCTATCCCCTATATCCAATTGGATAAACCAGCCGTGTGGATATATGGTACCCATAATCTTCACAGTAGCCCCTGAGACCTTCACAGTCGAAAAGATAATCTTTTCTTGAGCTAAATTAATCCAAAGCCGAGTGCTTCGCAACTTCGCCAGTCTCCTGAGTGCTTTTACCAAATTAGAAGGATGTGAAGGGCTGAAAAAATTTCAAAAAATAAGCAGGAATATATACCCAGGTGCATCGACTAGATGCACCTAATTAGGTGTAGCCCCTGACTATGTGGTTAGTTGAACAAACTAAGCATATAGTCAAGGAATAAATAATCTAACCAACTGAGTGGTTTCTGATAATTATAGTCAATCGAATGACTTAATATTAAGTTATAGCATATGATGTGTGAATCCTCGTGTAACATGACCCAAGTGATATACTGACTGCATAAAATATAATGCGCGTAGCACTGGGCCAACCGTGGCTTAATAATATAATGCATGTAGCCCTAGGGCAACCACGTCATAAAAATATAATGCGCATAGCTCAAGGCCAACAGCGACTTAATAAAAAAGAATCACGTAGCGCTAGGCCAACCGTGTATAGAATGCGCGTAGTACTAGGCCAACTGCATCTTTGAAAATGATATCAAATAGCACTTGATTCTTATGAAGAAAAAGTCAGTTTATAAAGCTATGAAAGCAGGCTATTGGTCACCTTTAAAAATAGCATAGTAAATGACTTTAATAAAAAGCCTTTATGCAATAAGTAAAGGATTTTTTAGGGTATTGGGTTCTCACCGTGCGCATATCGTAAAAACTAATATGCTTAAGTCCCTATAAGACACACGGCTTCACCACACCTGGAAATATATGGCATATGTGGTGTAAAATCTGAGTGAAATAACACTCATAAATAGATTTACCAACCCCCTGTATAATGACCAAAAAATATTATAATTAGTCTAAGCCATAATATTGGTCATTATAAAAATGCACACATATGTGGCCTAAAGTAATGATATAGTATCCAATCAACTGCTTTATAAAATCCAAACGGTGTCTTAACTTATAAAAAAGTTAATAGAGTAGCTATATATAAAGTTTCACTGTTTGCCACCTTTTAAATTGCATTGTAACAACTCCTAAAAAGTTATGTAACAGCTGTATAAAAATGATTTTAAGGTATTGGGCACTGTAGCACACACATATTGCCAAGAGCAAATTAATATGCCTTAGTCCCTAAAGGCACGTGACAGGCCACACCTAGGAATATGGGCTGTAGACATATTGGGATTAAGCCCAAAATATTCCCACTCATACCCTTAAAATATGACGTGTATAGCACGCCTATTAATATGCTCCTGAGTAACAAATCTCCCGGGCGATGTAGACCGAGTGCATCTCATCCAAGTGGTTATTCCTCATGGGATATACCGAAGTAAAAGTGATATCTAAATCCCGATTGGTGCAAGTACTCAGCTGATGGCCCTCGTGGGAAATAATGACTGATCCAGACTTTGAGTGTAGAAGATAGGCTCGTGGCCATGGATTCCACTTGTCCTTTTGTTGCAGTTGTAATTGCCCGTTGATGAAGGCTGATGTGGTAGGCTTGGAGGCGAGATCACCAGTCGGTGATGGCGAAGAAATCGATGCCAACAAAGTGGAGGCAACCAACGATGAAGATGAGGTTGCCTATCAGGAACAATGGAGACGTCAGGGCTTGCGAAGCAAAGACATCCGACAGTAGTGATGAGATCACTAATCAGAAGCGACCAAGATATTGACAGTGGAGACGAAGTTGCCCATTAGTGACGGCGTAGTAGGCCAGCCATGAAGACGAAGACACTAGTTAGTGGCAACGGAGGCAAGCCGACGGTGAAGACGAAGATGCCCATCAGCGGCGGCATAATAAGCCAACCGTGAAGGTGATGACTCTAGATGACGGCGACGAAGGTAAGCCGGTGGTGAAGACGAATATGCCTATCAGCTACGGTGTAATAGGACACCAACTATGGAAGCAAAAAAAACTAGCCGGCTATGACAGACACAACTAGCAGTGATGACGATCGGCGGCAGCAGAGGTAGCCGGCTGTGAAGACAAAGTTTCCTATCAACGGTGGCAACGAAGTCCACCAACCATAGAAGCGAAGAAATCAGCTGGCGATAGCAGATACGACCGACAGTGATGAAGTTACCCACGAACGATGACAGAGTAGACTAGGCCGAAAAGGCTCTTGAAGCGAACGTTGACGAAGTTATCCACGAACATTGACGAAGCCTAGACTCTTGAAGCAAAGAACCTGATTGACAGTAGTTGGCTGAAGATGAAGGTAGGGA
Organism: Oryza officinalis; assembly: GCA_008326285.1. Lineage (NCBI taxonomy): Eukaryota > Viridiplantae > Streptophyta > Magnoliopsida > Poales > Poaceae > Oryza > Oryza officinalis. The sequence goes on along the minus strand of BDMV01000009.1, from coordinate 24,794,673 downwards.
TGAAAACGGTTCGAAAACGGACGGAAACCACCTTTATCGTTTTCGTTTTCATATTTTTTTTCGGAATCGGAATCGGAATCGGAAACCTCGAATACGGAAACGGAATCGAATATTATCGAATACGAAAGCGGAACGAATACGAATCGGAGCGAATACGGTAACGGATATTTATCGAAATATAAAAAACCCTTAAACTAACCTTCTCAAATCAACGAAGAGACGTAGCTAAGCATTTTTTTTCTAAGACGATAAATCAATATTTTTATTTTTTTTATTAATTAATAATAATACAGCTAGATGCAAACCTTACTTTCTTGGAAAAAAGCACTGTATTTATCTATAACTAATTATAATTATAATTTGGATGGTATGACCTAATAGAAATAAAAAAAATAGTCATTAGGAAAAAAATCTAAAGTACTGGACTAAAAAAATATCTCTATTTAATTAAACTTCTCAATACATAGTATAAATCTAAACATTTAGAGTAGAGAAGGATGAAGCTACTCAGTTGTATATGAGAATTTTTTTCGTTTCTGATTCCGAGAAAAAACCTGAATTTGTTTCCGGAAAGTTTCCGAATTCATTTCCGGAAAGTTTCCGACGGATTCCGGTTTCCGACGGATAATAGTCTTATCGTATTCGTTTCCGTTTCCGAGAAAAAAATTCCGAATTCGTTTCCGTTTCCGAAAGTTTTCGAAAAATTTCCGACCGACACTTTCCGTTTTCGAAAACACGCCCGGAATCCGGAAATATTCCGAACCGTTTTCATCCCTAGATGAAGGTGATACCGACAACGAAGGTACCGGTGATAACGTCAATGCTAATAAACTTTTGAAGAGATGTCCAAGCTTGAGTAGTTGTCTTGAAGTTAGCATGCGTGTGGCGAAAATTGATGCAATGCCTCTTGATTTATGACGATGACAATAGAACTTGGTGTCGTAGTCGTTGATGTTGTTCCATATGGAGAAAAGTAGATGTCGTCCAAGTAGTCGAACTGAAGTGATTGGTTGATGACTCCAACCTCGCTAGACCCACAATTTAGATCTCAAACTTAACATTTGAAAAACTTGGAGTAGACTGTGATAGCGTCCAGAAGCTTGAACGTCATCCGGTTGATTGTTGATTCCTTCGACTGATTCGAACTCGGGTCTGAGAAGAAGAGCTTGTTGAAGTTGTCAGTGAAAAGATTGGAGTTGTTGAAGTAGAAAGTCTACTCTGGAGCGAAGACAAAGCTGATGACTCCCGAAGTTGATTTCATAGAACTCGTTGGCTGGTTAATTGATTGTTTCATCTTGACATAATGCCTGTCGAATTTTAGTCTTGTATTTGTGTAGCCCACGACTCTATGCTTAGTTGAGAAACAACTGAACATAGAGTCATGAATTATAGCTTCTTGTCGTCAAGTAGCAATCATTTGAGAGAAGATACGCGTTGAGGATATTCGAGTAGAAAGCTTGAGGATTGGAGCACCAATTATTGTAGTAGATTAGCACAACGTCATATCTGGTGGCGGATGTCAAGATGTCGAGGTTCTCTGTCACGCTCGGAAATTTTCCCAAATTTCCAGACCATTTTGTGTATTAAGTCCTTGTCCAGGCATCAACCAGGGTACACAAAACGACAAATCAATAAACAGATCCAAATGTAAATAAAGCGATAAATACTTACAACAGAGGCACTTAGTCCTCACACCAAAAAGAAAACAGCAGCGGAAAAAGACGATCCTAGCGGGCTTCAGCTCCACTCCACAAGCAAACTCAACTGAGGTCTGAGCCTTGGTCCTCTAACTTCATCTTCAACTCAGAAGTACTAAACTTCTGAAAAAGGGGAAAAATAGCAAGATTGAGTACAACCACCGTACTCAACAAGCCACACCAACGATGCAAACATGCACAGGGGAAACAAAGGGAGGCTTATGGCTATTTGCAGAAAAGCGGTTGAAAACCTTTACATTTTAAAACAGTAAAACAGTTGTTTAGTTAAGACAATATTAAATCTCCACTGAACAACGCTACAACCACGTTGAACAGGCCCAACCATTCCACCTTTACTACACCAGTTCATTAAATCAAATTAATTAAACATGTGGGACTAATCACGGTGAATCTGGTCGATCGCCCATAACCGCGGACACGGCTATTCGAATAGTTTTACTCTGATCAGAGGTGCGCAACTGTACCCACAAGACACGATTCCACACATGTTACCATGCCCCGAAGTATTACCACGATACTGCAAAGGGGGAAATCGTGACAAGACCTTTCGCATAACCCCCTCTAACCAATCGTACCACCTCAGGTTTCGCCCCTACCCCTCAAAAGGCAGTAGGCAGCCCCCCTCATGCCTTGGTGAATCCGGCAGCCGCATAGACCGTCGCAGGGCCCATCCAAACTCCATCACGCTCACCCTAGCCAGTGTACGTCAGCTAGGAAAGAGCTATGCTACGAGTCCAGCAGTTGCCCATTCTTGCTTGTGGTAAACACTGTTATTCTTCCAGGGTTTCCCATGAACCGGTCCTTAATTGCCATGGGTGCGACCAGCAAAACCATGCACCCACAGCCCACCATTAAGTCATATTTTAGTTGGATAATTACGACCAATGAAACATGGTCGGGTGTCCCGAGCGAACCGCTCGTTAGAAGCTAATTGTAAACAGTGTAATTATCCCATTAAATGAGCTAGTGGTAATTAAGCATGGCTAAGCATATATAATTCTAGCAAAGTCAACATAAGTGACTCACGCTAGACAGATTATCACCCAAGGTTAACAAAGGACGGTTAACAATTAAACATGGCACAAGCGAACGGATAGGTATACCCTATTCCCATGTAATTAGCAAAACATGCACTTTATTTGCAAACGTAAAACATTTCACAAGATAGGTACAACATGCTCAAGGGGAATTGTGTGACTTGCCTTGCTTCTTCAAACAATCTTCCGAACTCTTTTCCTTGCGAGCGCAAACTCCCGAAACGACGGAATCTACACGCTGGCACGCAAAACGAGAAAAACTCTAATAAAAACCAAGTAAACTGTACATAAAAAGTAAACAAACATGTAGAGCTCAATTTTAGATGAATTTTGCAAGTTAAATGGCTCAATTTGGAGTTCGTATGAATTAGATATGAATTTTAGAAGTTTTGAGCCATTTAAATGAATTTCTGAAAATTAAATCGATTTATTGCGCAATTATTAACTAATTTTACAAAGGAAAGGACTACGCTGACATCATCAAAGGGAAACGGCGCCGGAACGGCGGGTCCCATGTGTCAACGGGTCAAGGACGGACAGTCCACGGTGGAAAAGCACCACGTGGCACCGACGTGGCGGCCACGGCGGGCGGAAGGAAGGAGGTAGCGCCGACGTGGACGCCAACGTGGCGAAGCCGCGGGCGGCCACGTGGTCTGGGTGTGGACCGGAGTAAACAAGGGGGCCCACGTGTCGGCGACACAAGTGTCGGCGAACAGGAGAGAAAAAGGAGGTGGAATGGACTTTGAAGGGGAAAGGGGAAAATTAGGCTGAGAGGGAGGTAAACTAGACTTGAGGAGATGTGCTGGATCTTCTCGGGAAAAAGTCAAAAGGGCCGAGGGACAAAAAGTAGACTTTTGTGTGGATAAAGGATAATAGGCCGGCGGCCCAATAGAGGAGAAAGGGCTGGGAGGGACGTGAAGTGGACTTTTTGCGAGAAGCTGGGCCAATCGGGCCGAGCGGGTTGATGGGCCGGCCTGAGAAAAGGGGAGGGGGACGCAAAATAGACTTTTGCGGGGAGATGGGCCAATCGGCCCGACGGCCGCTGGGCCGGAGGGAGCGGTGGGCCGGCCCGGAGCGACCTCTACGGCCCGGGCGGACGGCTAGGGTTCGGCCGAAACCCTAGCCGACCCGGTAAGGGCACGGCGGCGGCGGTGCGGCGGCGTGCTGCCACCGGCGGCAGCGGCGTGCGCACGGGCGGTGGCGGCGCGGGCGGCGTGCGCAACGGGGCCGGGAGGGAAGGAGGAAAAGGGGAGGCGGCGGAGCTCACCGGCGGCGACGAAAACGACGGCGGCGGCGGCGCTAGGGTTAGGGTTTGGGGCGGCGGCGGCGGGAAAAACGAGGAGGGGCCTCGGGGGGGGGGGAATATAAAGGCGGCGCGGCGGGAATCCCGCCGGGAAAAGCGGCGGAGCGGGCGCGGCGGCGGCCGGGTGAGTCGGAGACGACTCGGCCGCGGGCCCCACCTGTCAGAGGGCGCGTGGCGCGGGGAGGCGGCAGTGGCTCTCGGCGGCCTTGGGCCACAGCCTCGGGCCGAAGGAGAGGGGAGGAAGGGACGAGGCCCGTGGGCCGCGCGGGAGGGAGAGAGGGGGCGACAGCGTGGGCCGCGGAAGAGGGGGAGGGTTTTGGGCCGAAAACGGCCCAAAACAAAAGAGCCCCTTTTAATTTGTTTTTCCTTTAATTTAATCAGTTAAATGAACTTTGTGACTTTAAAATTATTTCTTTAGCTCCAAAAATTCACGAAAAATTTTGGAGAGTATTTAAGGCACAGAGAATATTACAAAAATATTTCCGGCCATGATTTTTAAAGGAAATTTTTGATTTCCTTGCTAATTTCACTTGTTTAAATTGCTTTTGATTTTTATTTAATTTCTGGAAAATGTATTATTAGGTAATTTTTAATCCCGATCGAAAATCGGGGTGTGACATTCTCGGAGATGTTGAGGTTGATGAAGTGGCGAAGCTAGTGAAGTAGAGGCAGCATAGGTTGCCGATGATGACAACGATTAGCGGCAGTAGGAGCAAACTAGCGGTGATGGTGAGGTTGCCTAACAACGATGACGTCAGAGACACCAGTCAACAACGACAAAGGCGGCTGGTTGATGAAGACCAAGACGCCCATCAAAGATGGCGTAATAGGCCAACCATGAAGGCAAATACACCAATTGACGACGACGGAGGCAAGCCGATGGTGAAGACGATGTCGTCACAATAACAATGGTGGAGTACACCAACCGTGAAGGCGAAGAAACTAGTCAACGACGATGAAGGCTACCGACGGTGAAGACAATATTATCATTAGCAACGGCGGTGGAGTACACCAACCGTGAAGGCGAAAAAACTAGTGGGCAACGATGAAGGCTACCGACGGTGAAGATGATGTCGTCATAAACAACGACGACGGAGTACACCAACCATGAAGGCGAAGAAACCAGTCAGCAATGATGAAGACTACCGATGGTGAAGATGATGTCGCCATCAACAACGATGGTGGAGTACACCTACCGTGAAGACGAAGAAACTAGTTGACGACGATGAAGGCTACCGACGGTGAAGACGATGTTGCCATCAGCAATGGCGGCGAAGTACACCAACCGTAGGGGCGAAGAAACCAGTCGACGACGATGAAGGCATCCGACGGTGAAGACGATGTCACCATCAACAATGGCAGCGGAATCCACCAACCATGGAGGCGAAGAAACCACTCGGCGACGACGAAGGTAGTCGATAGTGAAGACGATGTCACCATCAACAACGGCGGTGGAATCCACCAACTGTGGAGGCAAAAAAACCAGTCAACAACGATGAAGACTACCGATGGTGAAGACGATGTTGCCATCAGTAATGGTAGTGGAGTACACCAACCGTGGAGGCGAAGAAACCAGTCGATGACGATGAAGGCAGCCGGAGGTGAAGACGATGTCGTCATCAGCAACAGCGGCTGAGTACGCCAACCGTGAAGGCGAAGAGACCAGTCAACGATGATGAAGGCTATTGACGGTGAAGACGATGTCGCCATCAGCAACGATGGCAGAGTACACCAACTGTGAAGGCGAGGAAACCACTCGGCGACGACGGAGGTAGTCGGCGATGAAGATGATGTTGCCATCTGCAACGACAGCAGAAACCACCAACCGTGAAGGCGAAGAAACCACTCGGCGACCATGGAGGCAGTCGACGATGAAGATATTTTTGCCATCAATAGCGACGACGGAGACCACCAACCGTGGAGGCGAAGAAACTACTTGACGACGACGGAGGCAGTTGACTGGCGAAGACGATATCGCCATCAACAAAGGCGACAGTGGAGTAGGCTTGTGGCCGGTTGACCGGATAGCAACGCCACGAGTCCATGATAGGCATCAATTTCCTTAGTAGTGTCGCATAATTATATGCGAACAACAACAAAAATATCAAGAGATTAATCTGAGATTAGAAATCAATCTAATAAACAACGATAAGTTAAAAGAAAAAACCCGGTAATGCCGGAGATTAAATCATTGAACACGCCGAGATTGATCTCCCCAGCTAGACTGGATCCGAGACGGAGACTTGGGGCAAAAACGAATCCGACGGCATTGGAGATTATTTCCATCGCACTCATCAACAGGAAACTCGGCGCCGTCCCTACCTGGGGTGCCAACTATCGAAACTAGAATTCAACAATAATAAAAAGGGTAGCGCACGAGACATAAAAGTGAATGGATGCGGAAGACAAAGATTTAGATAGGTTCAGATCCTCTCGATGAGAGGTAATACCCTGCTCTTGGTTGGGGATTATATTTGTTGGATGTATATTGATTTGCCGATTGAGTTGTGGTTATCTCTTTGGTCATGCCCCTAGAGAGCTCCCTGCCAGCTTATATAGGTTGGAGAGGTAGGGTTACAAAGAGGAGAACTTAGTCGGATTTGGCATCAGTTTACTAATCTATTACAATATTATCGATACAAAACTTTGGGTTGTTCCTTAATACACAAGGAAACATAATACCGAAGTCATGGCATGTCCCATATTCCATATACGTAATCTATCTCCTATATCCAGATAGATAAACTAGCTGTGTGGTATATGGTACCTATAATCTTTACAATTCTTATTGATTTGTAAGCTTAAAGATCTAACCTTTAATTGCCTTTTCCCCATTCTTGCATGTCTTGGGCAACGACGGCAGAGCATGGGAGAAGGTTACGGGAAAAATTGGTGTTGCCCCTTTGGGAGTGAAGCACGGTGTTGTCGTAGACGAGCGCCACAACCTTAGCAGTGTAGAAGGTGTCGAGCCACACCCGCGCCTTCCTTGCCGAATCATGGATCTCCGTCGTGTACCTTTCCTATGGGCACTTCCTAACACTGTGGAACCTACGCAACATGCTGTCTCCCTTTGCCATAGCGCGTCAACGTTCCTGGGCAACGTCCTCTAGATCGATGGCTGTCTTGCCTTTTTGCATACAACTGGCAAGCTCAAGCTCTTCGGCTCCCTCACCTCCCTCCTATTCTCCTCTTCCACCGCAGTCCACTAGCATCCCTAGTGGTATATCTAGGATTTTAATATGGGTGGTCCAACATACATCATTGTTTAAATACTGTCAATATAACAAGATAATATGAGTATAAATTAATCAAAGGTATATCATAATATATTGATAAAAGACATTATAATATATTAATAAGAGAATTATTTTTTTCTTTTTCTAAGGTTTTTTCACATACATATATATCAGCATTGAGGAAGGTTTTATTTTTGGGTGGTCCCACCACCCATTGGATCCGCCAGTGAGTGCCTCCTTGTCGCCGATCTTCCACCGCCGTTGCTGCCTCCCACGGACGGGATCACACCAGCCGCGAGCCCTCTCCCGCCGATGAGCTCCTGGGGAAAGAGAGGGGATAGGTGTAAGTCCACTTACATATTGGCCCCACATGTTTTTATTTTTTTTTTCTGACTAGGATGCCATGTCAGCTAAAACAAACGTCCATATTGTCTAATAACCTTATTTAACCCTGTTTTAAAAGATGAGGATTTAACATTTTTGGTATTGCAGTTAAATGATGTAATTTAAACTCGACGTTAAGTTGAGGAACCAAAAGTGAACTTGTTCAACAAGTTCGGTTTAATTTGCTGGATCAGGCTTTGATGGGCCATCAAGCCCAGCCTCGTTGCTGACAAGCTAAGGTTGGGTGGGCCGTGGAGTATTATTATATGGACCACGAGTTGATTTAATTGGCCGCCAAACCAACGATCATCTCAGCTGTCTTACGAGCCTACGAGTTGATTTCATTGGCCACCAAAGCATCGATCATCTCAGCTGTCATGGCAGACCGGCAGAAAACGAGGTCGAAAGATGGAGCACTAGGAAATTATCATCTCTCTTAGGAAATTCCTCTCACCATGCCAAATTGGAGTTCGATTTTCTCACAATCTTATTTATGAAGGAAACGTATTCCATGCACACAAGTTTTCTCGTGTATACATCGTGCACATCAACTAAAAAATATCACCAAAAATTTTACAAAAAAATTATAATGTACTTTTAGTAGTATTACATCTATATATAAAGTCTCATCTTCAAATTCATTGTAGATAGGAAGAAGAAAAAGATAAAATTATGATAGATTTATACTCTCAAAATGTCAGAATTTTTATTTTTTATTGTTATAGCTAAAATATAATGAATTTGTGATTAAGACTTTACACATAAGTATAATACTGTTGAAAGTAATTGTATAATTTTTTAATAATTTTTTTAGATCTTTTAATGAAATTTGCTAGTTGGTGTCCACGATATGTACATGAGAAGATTTGTGTGCAGAAGGTATATTCCCATTTATGTAAGGACAGAATATTCAGACATGCATGTCCATGTCATTCTTTCCTGACTTGCAACCCAGAATTCCCTTGAAAATTCGTACAACCATCACCTCAACATGGAGCTATTCTCAAAACATAGGAATATGAAAAATATAGCATTAGAGTGCCATAGTATTTCGTATTCTATGGATTGAAAAAGTTTTAATAAAAAACAGTAGCAAAGACTGTTTAGATGGAAAAATGCAGGAATAAAATAAAAGATAGACATAAAGATTTTTTTTCAAGACCTTATGTAAAATTCCGTATTAAATCAATCCAAGCAAATTTCATAGGATTTTTGGATGTCTATTCATTTGATACTCCAAAGGACCACATAGGATCTATAGGATTGAGGTCCTCTGAAATTTCTTTTAGAACTCTTTGTTCCAATGGAGTCAAGTTGGCACGGTAACGCTGCCTGTGGCTGTGGCTGTGGTACATGCAGCTGCAGCTACAGCTAATGCCGCTGTGCTGGGCAGCCAAACACTAGTGACCAACCCCTACGGATTTACAGTGCATCTCCTTTATAAGAAAACTTATTCATAAACAGACTGATATAGCTACTTATGCAAGAGATGGATAACCGAAGAAGCTTATAACACTACTACAGAAACGGTCTTTCGACGAGGCCCCCAATAATTTTCAGACGGGCCGTAAGTGGCCGCGCCTGGAAAAACCGGTCCCGAGAGGACCGGTTGTTGGCCCGCACGGGATAATGCATTATCCCGTGCGGTCGGCTTAAGCGACCGCATGGGATATTATCGCGTGCGGTCCACATAACGGACCGCACGGGATAACGCATTATCCCGTGCAGGCCGTTTAATCGGACCGCACGGGATATTATCCCGTGCGGTCCGATTCCCGTGCGGTCCGATTAAGCGGCCCGCACGGGATAATGCGTTATCCCGTGCCGTTCGTTATGTGGACCCCACGCGATGATGCACCATAAAGCAGCTTCCAGCCCCGACAGTGCCACTTTGAACCTGGTGTTTCTCTCTCCAAAAAAAGGCAATTATAGGGGGGAAGGTTTTCAACTTGAATTTTCCAATTGGAATCAATACAAAAGGTATCATGCTTGTACTTCTCTTCCATTTGCTTCCATTTTTAAAAATTTTTATTGGTTTAATGTGAAGATATTTGAAGTTTTTTTTAACTCGATTTTTCTCTCCAAAAATAGACATTTTTTTTGTGGGAGGTTTTAGAGTTGAAATCTTCGATTGAAATCAATATAAAAGGTAATGTGCTTGATCGTCTCCTTCATTTGCTTCCGTTTTTGTAAAATTTCATTGGTTGAATGCGAAGATATGTAAAGTTGTGTGAATTGTTATTTTGTGCTATGTTTGTAATTTGTAGGTCAAATATTTTGTTTTTTTGATTGTACTAATTTTTGGTAGCTAATATTGTCTCAGTATTATTATTTGCTGTGAATGAGGTTTTAGTACAAAAGTAGGATTTAAGTTTAATTTGTTTATTTAGAAAACACCGGTAATATAATATTAATTAATGATGTGATTTTTTTTAGATGGATCGGACATGGATGTATGAGACACGTAGAACTCATCCGGTGTTCATAAGAGAAGCATCAACATTTATTGATAAGGCTAAGGCACACGCTTTGAGGGAGAATAGGAAGGATATTTTTTGTCCTTGCGTGGATTGTAAGAATCAGAAGATGTG
>BDMV01000009.1:24715153-24784304 GCA_008326285.1 Oryza officinalis | reverse complement strand
TTTTTTAAGTTGACGGATGTCCTGCTCCTTGTACTACTACTACTGCTGTTGTTGTACCCTACTTCCGACTTGATAGTTTAGTGCCATTTTGGTAGATTGTCTTATGTATGTGTGTGTTTACTGCCTGTACATAAAAGTGTGGGATATCTTGATGCTAGCTGCTGCTTGTTGGATATGGTTCATCCGTTGATTTTTTTTTACCTGATCTTCTTAACTAATTGATATATACATATTCATTTTTTGAAAAATTGTTACGGATCAGCTTCTGAAAAATTGCAAGTTGAAGTTGTCCTTGCAGGGTTTAGGGTCTTATTGATTTATATATATATGTACATAGTCTATGTCTTACATTTTCCGTATCAAAAAGGATAATTGCATACTACAGCTTCTTTTATTGACTTGTATAACACTCAAGCATCGATTCATGTATAACTTTTTTTGAAACCGAGATTCATGTATAGCTTGCTGGTTGTATTCTTTTGTGGCAGCATGGCACATAAAGGACAGACATGGGATACGCATGTTTGGTTTTTGTCGTTGCCTGCAGAAAATTGAAGCTTATATAGCATGTCACAATGCATAAAAACGAGAGTTAGGAAATTCAAAACTATATATTACTATTTATTTTCATGGTAGACTAATTATTCGAGATTATATATATACGGAAAAGAATCAACTTGACAATAAATTAATAAAGTGAAACACATTTCCAAATGTACTAGCTAAATGCTCGTGGATTTGCATATTCTCCTGAATAATTTCTAAATGTACTGAATCAAGTTGAAATGCATTTGTTGAATTCTCACGTTTTGTCAAAGTAAACGGAACTTCCCTGCAGGAGAGGAAAAAAAAAGTAGACCCACTAAGTACATGCAATAGTATTTTTCCATATTTTCTAAATTAGCAATGTTCCTGTATGGCTATATATATAACTTTAAAGGCAGAAAATATGTTACCGTAGTCAACATAAGCAATGTTCCTGTATGGCTATATATATAAGGAAATTTTACTATCTTTTAAAAAAATATTGAGGCTATGCCGTGAATTCAGCCTAAGGCTATGCCGTGAATGCTTCTTTATGCCGTGAATTGATTTAGGTCTTATTGTATATATACATATACATATATATATATGTATATATATATACACATATATATATATATATATACATATATATATATATATACTGTTGACGGGAAGACTACCACTGTTGATGTATTACTGTTGATGGAAATTTTGGAATTTTTGGTTTCATATAAATGGTTCCCTGCCAATTTTGCCTTTTTAGGTACTTAATTGTTACGACCAACCGTAGATCAAATGTCGAACGAGAAAGCTCCCTCCGATGCACCCAACATCCAACCAACGCAAGAGGTTTCGAGCGAAGGCACATGGCAAACACCAAGCGATCCGATGTGCCATATCGAAGTTACGCCAGCACCACCGGTTGAAGAAGACCCCGACTACATCCCTATGGAGCAAGCAGTAAGTCGAGCCGTAGTGTTATAAACTAATCCGTCTCTCCCTCGGTCGCGTTTAACTTTTTCTGATGTACGAACAGATGAAAACAAGACGCCAGTCAAAAAGAAAGGCTGCCAAGTCTGCCGTCATAGCCGAAGCCGAGACGGACACGACAACGTCCGGTCCGGTAGAAACCGACACCGGAGAAACGCCCGGTGAAAAGAGAAAACGTGCTAAGAGAAGTAAGACCCAAACCCCCAAGGAGACATACTATATCACCTCTCTGAACCAGGATGGGAAGCCAGTAGAGCCTAAGGTAGCAATGACAAAATTCAGCACCACCTGCGGTGTAGTGGCCAGAACCCACGGCCCTTTAAATGTAGATTCCTGGGAGCAGGTGGATGACAACATGAAGAACTTCATGTGGAACGAGTTGCAAAAGTGGCTTGTATATCCGCCAGGTTCAGAGGCTCTGGGAAAAGAGTTTGCCCTAAAAACGATGGCGCATCGGTGGAGACAGTGGAAATCGGACATGAACACTCACTACGTGCAAAAGAATAAGACTCCATTCGCCAACTACGGTGGTATTACGCCCGCCGAATGGGACACCTTCGTGGCAAAGATGACAAGCCCGGAAGCCTTAGCGCAGAGGAAAAAGATGTCCGATCTAGCTAAAAGGAACAAATACCCGCACCGGTTGGGATTGAGCGGCTACGATGGCCACGTAGAGAAGTGGCGAGCAACTGAAGAAAAGTTTGCCGCCCAAGGCAAGCCCCTGCTTGTAGATGCATTGAAGGAAAGAAGTAAAAACTGGGTTTGGGCACGGAGCACAGGCCAAGTCACCGATGAGGGAGAGATCCGTTTCGAGGATCCGGATATCGAGCGTGTGACCAGTAGTCTGAAGGAGATTGCGAAAAAAAGAGAAAACAGGGGAATTCATTGCCAAGAGGGAAAATGATCAACTAACAGCTGCATTAGGCAACCCTGAACATTCCGGACGAGTAAGGGGTCTATCGTCAAGGACGAGCTGGAAGGAAGGGTTTCCAGAGGAAGCTACGGGTTATAAGAAACGGGACAGGTACAAACAGAAATTGGAAGAGAAGATAGCAAAACAAGTTGAACAACATTTCTACTCTCTTGTTGCTCAAAATCGTCAAGCCTTCCCAAACTTGTTCCAGCAATCCGAAGAACCCACGGTACAAGCGCCAAGAAGTGTCGGGTCAGTAGACACCGCACCTTATCCAGTAGATAACATAACTGCCCCGACGCCGTGCAGCCTGCTCGTGCCAATAGGAAGGGCCGGGAAGAGAAAGGAGGTGGGTACAGGACTTGCGATACCAGGGCGTCAAATCGTTGAAGAATATGCAAGGGTGCAAGTGGCCAAGGTGCATGCAGAGCATACTAGTTTAGAGATAGATATTCCAACACCGGAAGGGATACAATTGCTTGGGGATGCGTTGAATTAGTTTATACTATGGCATCGACGAGATATCCTGCTGGTCGGTCCATCGCAGTCAACCCCACGCCCGCCGGCTCCAAAGATTGCTGCTGCGCCTGCACCGCCTTCTCCACCAGGGCAAGATTCGCCACCTAATCGGCCTGCTTCCCCACCTCCTCCACCTAATCGGCCTGCTTCCCCACCTCCCTCCTCCCCTATACCAGAAGGTCCTGATTCGCCACATCTGTCGGCCCTTGAAGTCCACGCAGAACAACCTCCTCCGACACCACAGTCAGCATTGGCGCTACCTGAAAGGCCTCTCCTGAGAAGCACAAGTCTTCCAAGTCCGACCAAGCTTGAACCTCGTCAGCTTATCCCAACAATGATTAGGTCAACTTATGATAAGAAAAAAATGGCCGTGTACGAGGAAAGGTTAGTGTTTCAGGCTTTCAGAGGGGGAGCGCCGACTGACAAGAAGCAGGATGATACTCCCCAGTTGTCGGATTCCCAAAAATCGGTGAAAAATCGAATGGAGGACCTGCAAAACTGGACTTCGGACGAAGTGCCAACAAGGTATGCGTACGGGAAGCCGTTCCTGCTGCCGCACGTCATGGAAGGCTTGCCTTGGGAAATGAGGCTGATGCATGACTGGTATTTGAAGGCGACTAAAAAGGGCCTGCAAATGATTACTGTGAAGGTCCCGGATAACGCTTTCATCAGTGGACCAAATGGGATGCTGGTAATCGATTTCAACGACCTTCACGCATTATTCAAGCTGGACAAATTGGATATAAATCTCATTGCTGCGTTTTGCCTGTAAGTCAAGAGTATTTAATGTCATAAATGAATTCATTTGCTAACTAACTTCTGATAAATTACCTGCTGCATTACGTAGGATGCAATTCCACAACGCCGAAAAGGCCAACCATCCAGTTGGATACATCAACACAACAAGGGTTTGCTGGACGGAACACACGGTGAATATTCGTGCAGATTCTGCTGAGCTCAAAGGTAAAACGACGTCCGAGAAAAAAGAGGTCGTCGAAAAAATGCACAAGAAAAAGATGGTCAGCGTAGCACTGTACTTGGGCAAAGCGATGATCGCGCACAAAGACAAAACTGTCCTCTTGGTCCCTTATGCGCTGCGGTACGTAATATTCTTCTGTACTATTGATATTTTAGTACGATATCATCTACGATTAATATATCTTCTTTGCAGCGATCACTACATACTTTTTCTGGTATATCCGCGGGACCACTTGGCCGTAGTGCTGGATCCGGCACACTATGGCGAGGAAACATTTAAAGAGTTTCTCATTATATTAAATTTGTAAGTCCTGTTATGCACCATGTACTAAATATTGGCTGTTGTACTCTCGAAGACACATAATTGACTCAAACAATTATTTTGTCTTTATAGAGCACACAGATATTACGTAGACCACGGTGGACCAATCAATAATCCAGAAAAGAAGAAGCTTCTCGTGAAGACAAGATGGCCGATAATTACATGTCTGTTATAATGAAATTTCCTATATATGCTTGTTTCACTCAAAATATTGATGTATACAATTTTATTCAACATAGTGTTTTAAGCAACCACCAGAGACTAGTTTAGGCGGATACTACGTATGCGAGATGCTTAGAATAAACGGGAGATACACTACAAAGTTTGAAGAAGTAAGTCCAGAGAAAATATCTTTTTACACATTATAAGATCTTGTATAATTTTCCTAACTATAACAATGTGTATTCCTTCTTAAACAGATCCCGTCCGTTCCGGTTGTAGCGAACCGGTTCGACGATCGAACCATACGAAACTTTTGTGCAGATATTTGCCGCTTCATCCGCCGCGATGTCTGCAACCATTTGGGCGATTTCTATGATCCGGAGAGCCAGCTTGCGACGGAGGATGCCTTCAAACGACTTAGAGAGTGGGAAAAAGAATATATGTATACTAGCTAGTACATATTTTAAGTATATATTTTATGTGGCTTTTTAAACATTTTGTAAATTGCGAGACGCGATGATATGTATATATGTGAGGAGTACAATTTAATATCTTAATTCCATAAAAAAATAATTATTTACGTTTAATTCTTAATACGTGCGATGTGTATATACTATTATTGAGAGAGAGAGGGAGAGAGGGAGGGAGAGGAGGAGATAAGCCAATATATGAAAAAAAAATAATATATGCAAAAAAATAAATGCTGCTGTTATCTTCCCGTGCGGTCCACTTAATTATCCGCACGGGAAAATCCATTATCCCGTGCGGGCCGCTTAAGCCGACCGCACGGGATAATTGAACTTCCCGTGTGGTTGGGCCGCCCGCACGCGAAAATGGTCTTTTCCCAGACCTTCTCGCGCGTGCGGGCAGGCCTTCTGCACGGGAAGATGTCTTTTGGCCCGCACAGAAAGACCGTTTGTGTAGTAGTGTAATTTTAACTCAGAAACAACGACAGAGATGGGTCTAACCAAGTAAAGAATAGCGGAAAAAAGATAAGACACATTGAGGTACCAACTGATTTTGGACTACGTGTGAATAGTATAGTATACCCCTCATAAAACTGGCTTATATACATTCACTGAAAATTGACTTGTCTATCGTGTGTGAATATAGTACCACTCATAAAAAGAAGACCCACGTAGCACACCTCACTCACTTTCATTCTTACTTTGTATAAAAGTTTAACTGGGGACACCATATGGTCGACCCTTACCCCTATAATGGTACTAATTAACTTAATTACTCATTATGTTACAACTAGGTCATATAGACCTCAGCTACACCATATATACAACATGTTACATTCATACAAGGTGTTACAGTAACATCTCTTAAGAGATCATCATTTCAATGTCAGTATAATTGTACTGATGTCGTAGCGGCCCTTGTAAAAAACCTACCGTCTTGATCCTCTTGGGCAGCAACAATTTCTGAAGCAAAAGGTGCGATGCAATACCTCCGAAGTGTCGAGGTGCACAAGATAAAAAGAGAAGCTAATAGGATAGCCCATGTTCATACTCAACAGGCAATGAGTTTGAGGTCTTGCGCCGAGCAGAGGTTATTAATTGCTCCCACAGCTAGTGATTCTTGATTCGTTAGATCAGGAATATAATCTCTATTTCCGTCATTAATACAAGCTCTGTCTCTGGTTTCAAAGAGAAAAAAAATTCTCCTGTCATGCTCTAAACACACATTTAATTTAATCTGTTCTCAGCTGGATACATGCATTTCTCTTCTTTGACTGCCAAGGGGACAACTATACCGCTATGTGTTCCTAGCTACAACTTCAACCTCCATCGAGCATGTCAAACGTACATATATGTACACTGCTATGAAACATCTCATTCGTGGCGCCCCATTAGTACCGGCTCGCTAAAAAACCGACACTAATAGGGGATGAATTAAAAGCCTGATGTAGGGTCATTAGTACGGTTTATTTTAAAAACCATAGTAATGTATTCCATGCTGTTTTTTACATAAACTGAGACATAAAAGTAATTATTAGTGTCGGTTTTAAGCTGAAGCAGCACAAAAGAAGCCAACTGAGCCAAGCTAATGAATTGAGGAGGTGAGCCGAAATGATCGAGGGCAACAAAAAAACCAAACCTCCTCCAAATACAGTTGTTCCCCATCCTCTATCTCTCCCAGCCCTCTCTTTCCCCTCTCTCACATCTCTCGGCTCATAAGTCACAGGCCGGTAATGGTGGCTGGCATCTGGCCTAGCGGATTCTGACGGCAAGGGCCAGGAGCCCGCGGGCAAGCAGTGGCGACACATCCATGTCAAGCAGTGGCTAGGCCTAAGAACCCGTGGGCAAGCAGCAACTGCAGATTGACATCGAGAGTGCCGGTTCCCCAACAAGGTGCCGCAAGGCCTAGGAACCCGTAGGCAAGCAGCGGTGGTAGATCGCCATCAAGCAACGCCAGATCTCCAGCAAGCTTTTGTAGATCCACGTTGAGCAATGACAGGCAGATCTACACATCGAGCATTGGCGAGGCCTAGGATGCGAGCAGCGATGGCGGATCGACATCGAGTAGCGGTGGCGAATCTAGGGCAAGCAGCGACGGCGGATCCTCGTCAAGCAGTGGAGGATCCGTAGCGAGCCACGGGGACTGCCTTGTTGTCTAGTGAGCAAGTGACGGTGACGGATCCACAGTGAACAACGGCGGATCCATGACGAGCAGTGGCGGCCCATCTCCATCGAGCAGCAACGACGCCCTTTCCTTTTAATTTCCCCTATTCTTGTGATTTTTCTATCTTCTTGTGATGAATGTGTTGAATCTGGCTTTTATGATTGCTTTGCGATTATCTTGTGTTAAAAGATTTATTCTTTACTAAATCTTGTGATTGAGTATGTTTTGTGATGCATCACATTGGCTCGAATCGAGTCGAGCTGCCTCTTTTTTCAAAAAAAAATCAGGCAAACCCAGTTATTGATTCGGCACGGATGAGCACCCTTTATCGGTGCCCCAATCGTAGTGTCGATTTCACAACTGACACTTATGGTAGTTTGGAACCGGTACTAAATGAGCTTATCCGTAGTAGTGATATATCCCGAGAGAGATCAAAATCCAAAATGGCTGGCGGTTGTGGTGAAAAGAGGCAACATGTATGAAGGAAAGGCAGGTGCTCGCCTACTTATTTAGGCTGTGTTCTTTTGCTGAGGTTCCTAACTTTCCTCTCTCGTTTTTCGCGTGTATGCTTTTCAAACTACTAAACGGCGTGTTTTTTACTAAAAGGTTCTATACAGAAGTTGCTTTAAAAAATCAAATTAATCTATTTTTCAAAAAAAATAGCTAATACTTAATTAGTCATGTGCTAATAAGTTGTTTTGTTTTATGTGTGCGAGAGATTAGTTCCGAACACTACCAACTGAACACAGCCTTAGCTCACGTTCTCCCCCAGCAATCAAGTTGAAGTGTTTTCAAATGTCTCGACATCTTTCTTTTTTAGAGAGAGAGGGGGGACAGTACCCTCTCTGCTACCATTAATTTCGACCCATCCCCTACTAGAAATGGTAAGCAATGTGAACTCCAAATTTGTACTGAATTTTACTCCATCCATTCTAAACTAAAATATGTATAAGCATTTTTTATAGGAATGATTCTGATGCACACGCAAATTTTTACATTTTCAGTGTCTGCCAAGAAAACGTAAGCAATTCAAAATTTAAAATTTGACCACTAACGTAACTGAAAAAGAATTTTTTTCTCTACCTTAGAACCTAAAAATGCTTATAGTACATGCGTTGAGCGCCTGAGCGGGAAAAAGGTACTAGCGGCGAATGAATGAATGGTTTAATTCTCTGTCCAGTTCATTGGACCATATATGCTGATCGCCACTGTCATTGACGATCTGCTTTAACTGATACTGACGCTATGAAATGATGAAAATAAATTAAAGTAATCTCTGAAGCTCACGGCCGGCAAAGATAGCCATGGACCTGTGTACCAATTAATGATCACGGCTGCACAGGTTTAATTTTATGCACCAAGACGTACGGAAGACGGTACAGGCAATGCATGGTCCTCGCTGGTTCTGCTCACACATATATATATACTCCAGTCCAGTCCATATGGCAAAACAAATGACAGAGCCCGTGTTTAGATTCAAAAAAATTTTGAAAAAAAACGTCACATCAGGTCATATCAGATATACGGATACACATTTGAAGTATTAAATATAGTCTAATAACAAAACAAATTACAGATTCCGCCTGTAAACTGCGAGACGAATCTTTTGAGCCTAATTAATCCGTCATTAGCAAATGTTTACTGTAGCACCACATTGTCAAATCATGGTGCAATTAGGCTCAAAAGATTCGTCTCGCAATTTACACGCAAACTGTGTAATTAGTTTTTTTTTCGTCCACATTTAATACTTCATGTATATGTCCAAACATTCGATGTGATGGATTTTAAAGTTTGAAGTTTGGAACTAAACAGGACCAGAATTGAAGGTCTTTGCTGCATTTATATATGCCGGCCTTTGTACTGCTTTCGACGCCCACCGTACGTGGACCAAGACAGCAAATGAAGCTAGCTAGCAACGAGAGTCCGCAGCTACTATGCCCGTGTTTAGATTCAAAAAAATTTTGAAAGAAAACGTCACATCAGGTCATATCAGATATACGGACACACATTTGAAGTATTAAATATAGTCTAATAACAAAACAAATTACAGATTCCGCCTGTAAACTGCGAGACGAATCTTTTGAGCCTAATTAATCCGTCATTAGCAAATGTTTACTGTAGCACCACATTGTCAAATCATGGTGTAATTAGGCTCAAAAGATTCGTCTCGTAATTTACACGCAAACTGTGTAATTAGTTTTTTTTTCGTCCACATTTAATACTTCATGTATGTGTCCAAACATTTGATGCGATGGATTTTAAAGTTTGAAGTTTGGAATTAAACAGGGCCTTAATGCTTCTGATGCTGTCGTCGTTGCAACTATGGTGGTGGCCAAACTTTTTTTTTGGTTGGACGTAATCCCTTTATTATATTCGTGTAAGTCGACGTATTGAGAGGATCACTACGTGTTACTTCCAAGAGCATTTACAATGTAAAACAGTTACTACTACAGAATGATCAAAATAGACGACAATCCTATAGGCGCTGTAAACTCTACATCAGACCTACAAGACTTTTCTCGCGCTCAAGTGTGCGTCCTTGGGACGCAGAATTTGACACCCATAATTCGGAAGCATCATAGGTGCCTGAATCATGGGTGCCGGTTGTTTACCCTAACCAGGGTTACTAAAACCGCCGGTAACCGCGCGGTTACCGCGGTTACCGCCCGTATTGCGGGGTTACCCGTACCGCGCGGTACGGTTTAATAAAATTCGTCCAAATTCAAAAATTTAAAAAAAAAGAAAAAAATCAAAAAAAATGGTGAAGGTAGTGCTTGATTTATAGTGTTTTATGGTGAAGAAATTTCTCAAAAAAGAGTAATATTTATTCAAATTTGAGAGCAAAACGGAGAATAAATTTGAAAATTGGAAAAAGAAAAAAAAAATGGGCCAGCCCGTTACTGTGCGACCCATTACACATCGCGCGGTAACCGCGCCAAACCGCGCGGTTACCGCGTCAAACCGCGCGGTTTGCCCGAATTTTTGAATTCAAATTTCGATTTGTAAATTTGTCGTGGTTTTGCGCGGTTACCGCGGTTACCGCCGGTAACCGCCGTACCGCCGGGTGGCGGTAACCGGGCCCCCGGCGGTTTTTGAAACCCTGACCCTAACCAACACCTAACTGTGGGCTTCGCTAATGGTTTTGATCAAATAATCGTTATTATTTTTTTATATTATGTGGTAGAAGAGAAGATGGAGCACTGCTGTAGGTGGAATACTGAAAGAAGAAGTTCCAGAGATGGTGGCAGCGTGTCGACATTTGACGTCTAAGTTGATTAATGGCTTTAGAGAGAAAAAAGTTAGTCGTCATTCCGCTATACCGATTGACTTCACTGCTAGCAAATTCATCTTTAGTCCTGGTTTGCAACCTCTTTTAGCCCCGAGTATACAACCAGGACTAACAATTCGGGACTAAAGATGAGTATCTTTAGTCTCGGTCGAAATAACCGGGACTAAAGATCCATCTTTAGCACCGGTTAGTAACATCAACCGGTGCTAAAGATGGTAGCGCCACGTGGCTGGTGCTACCATCTTTAGCACTGGTTGGTGTTACATATTGCTTGCTGCATATTTATATATATGCATATATATGTATAAATAGATATATATTTATATATATTCATGTGCATATATATATATATATATATAAAAGAAAAGACATACACATTAAAGTAATATATATTTGTATAGCATCACGTATATATAATTGCTGGTATATATTACTTATGTATAATGAAAATTTACTTATAAACATGTGGCAATCGCTATTCATTTCTAATATTCCATTATATATTACAAACTAGGACAATTCATCTCGAGGAATGGGTCTTCCGTCGTCGTGGAATTCTCCTGCCGGATTAATAATTTCATCCATACACTAGTACATAAAGTCTCATATGTGCCGGTTCAAAAGGCCACATAAATGTCGGTTTTGGGACCGGCACCAATTGGTTGGCACTAATGACCTAAGTCCGGCACCTATGTGATATTATAGGTGCCGGTTCTAAACTAGAACCGACACCTATGTGATACTATTAGAACCGGCACCTATTTGGGTGGACCCGTTTTTAATTTTTGTAGGTGCTAAAAAGACCCCAAAAATATAATTTGTATTTTATTTAGTATCTATACCATCACAATTCACTGCCCATAAATCCTATGATTTTTTCAACCCATATTTATATATATGCCTCAAACAAGATTCAAACTCGAAACCTCTCTTTCCATCCAAAGCATCCTTACCATCTCTGCTACAAACACTTGTTGTCTTGCAAACAAATGTTATTCTTTTGATACTATTGTTATCCGAACTTATAATCCATATTTAACACCATAGATGAGCTCAAATGAAATTTTTGTCAACTACAAAATTGTAGATCTCATCTAGATCTACAACTTTTATATATGTTTTGTCTTCATCCGAGATCGTTTAGAAATTTTAAATATTCACTTATGCAAATAGATCTGAGACATTATAACACATTTTTGGACATCCAAACGACCTTAAATCAAAAAGTCATCAACTACAAAATTGTAGATCTCGTCGAGCTCTACAAATTTTATATAAAGTTTATATTCATCCAACTTTATATGAAAAAGTTATATGAAAAACCGATAGGGATAGAATCGACACCTATTTATCACATAGGTGCCGGTTTATAAGAAGAGCCGGCACCTTTTTGGGCGTGGCATAGGTGTCGGTTCTTATTACGACCCGACACCTATGTGATAGGTGTCGGTTTATAAGGAGGGCCGGCACCTTTTTGGGCGCGAGGACCGTTTGGAGGGGAGTCATTGGTGCCGGTTTTTCTTACAAACCGGCACCAATGTACTTCTCCCAACCAACCGGCACCTATAAGACCTTATAGGTACCGGTTCGTAAAAAAATGGGCGGGAATTGTCTTTTAGGTGCCGGTTCTAATAAATCCGGTACCTATATGGCTAGTACCTATGGAGGTTTTTGTAGTAGTGATAACAAATCCCATGAGTTGTTCTTGAACAACCTTGATGTAATCCTTATGGGGGAGTTGCTCCTTCATCCATATAATTTATCATTTTCAAAAAATGAGATATGAATATATTAAATCAATGAGACGAGTGTAAATAATGTACGTGCAGGTGTTTACGTACATCAATATCTTTATCATTGTTAATGGCGTGTGCCATGCGGTGAATAAATTCACAAACATAGTAGCCGCACAAGTTGGTCCCCTTTTCCTGTCGTAAACACTAAAGGAGAAACGAACTTATGAAAAATTTCTAAAATCAAATAAATGAGATTTATAATTTTGGACCATGTACGTACCGGGAAGTTCATCTGTACTAACAATTCTTCCTTGAATTCTCCATGGACATTTGCACGGAATCTTGCCTACACCCAGCAGTTGCAAACGAATTAATGACGCTTTCATCCACACAGTAGCGATACCAGCAATCATAACGAGAGTATTAGCGGATCACATTACCTGTTAATCATGTCAATGATATCGTCGAAAACATCTCTATCTTTGCGCATAGAGTCCATGACAATAATCTGGCCTGTGGTAATCTCTATGACAAAGAGGACCCAGTGGAATCTGCAGAATTCGTGAAATATGATATACATATCAATTTATAAAAACGAGAAGAAAGTTGCTACAACAACCGGTAAAAACTCACTTTGTGTTGTATGGCAATAGTATGTACTCCTTGAAATGTTGCTGCACCAGGAATTTGTAAATATTATTCTCGGTTTCCACTGGCCAGCGTTCTAAGGTCTTCTCGGTACCGCTTGTTTGATTGTCCGGATAGGTTGTTAAGTGCAGGCCAATCATTAATGGTTACGAACAACAACGCTTGTAGGTTAAATTACTCCTGTTTGTCCTCATCCCACACAGGGACACCTTCTTCCGTCCACAGCAGTTTCAGATTTTCAACCAATGGTCTTAAGTACACATCAATGTCGTTACCAGGTTGCTTTGGGCCTTGAATAATAATCGACATCATGATATACTTCCGCTTCATGCATAACTAAGGGGGGAGGTTGTAGATACACATGGTCACATGCCAAGTGCTATGACCGCTGCTCATCTGTCCAAATGGATTCATGTCATCCGTACTTAAACCGAACCTTATGTTCCGTGCATCCTTTTTGAAGTCTTGAAATGTTCTGTCAATGTTTCGCCACTGCGACCCATCAGCGGGGTGTCTCAGCATCCCGTCTTGTTTATGTTTTTCTGCGTGCCAGCACATCATTCTAGCATGCGTTTTGTTCCTAAACAAATGTCTCAGCCGTGGTATTATAGGGAAATACCACATCACCTTAGCAGGAACTCTTTTCTTCGAAGACTGTTCGTCAACATCACCTGGGTCATCTCGTCTAATCTTGTATCGTAGTGCTTTACAAACCAGGCATGCTTCTAGGTTCTCGTACTCCTCACCGCGATAGAGAATACAATCGTTCGGACATGTGTGTATCTTCTGGACTTCCAGTCCTGGAGGGTAGACTACCTTCTTTGCTTCGTATGTTGTTTCGGGCAATTCGTTTTCCTTAGGAAGAATATTCTTTACGAGTTTCAATAACTCGCCAAATGTCTTGTCAGTCACATCATTTTTTGCCTTCCATTGTAACAATTCCAGCGTGATACCCAACTTTTTTGCCCCTGTTCACAACCTAGGTACAAGGACATTTTGTGGTCTGTTAACATCCGCTCCAATTTCTAGACCTCCTTTTCACTTTCGCAATCCTTCTTTATGTCACACAACATCTGACCAAGATCATCCGCACTGTCGTTTTCTTTAACAGCTCTGTCCGTCTCGCCTGTTGTATTTTCTGCAAATCCATCGTATTGAGCCCAGTCCGGAATGTTGTCGTCTTCTTTTTCATCCTCTTCCATTGCAACCCCTGACTCTCCGTGCGAGGTCCAACAATTATAGCTAGACATGAATCGCGACTGCAACAAGTGGATATGAAAAGTTCTTGATGTAGAATACTCATTCTGGTTTGTGCACTTTTTGCATGGACAACATATAAAACCCTTAGGCTTGTGGGCATTGGCCACACTCAAAAAATAATGTACGCCATCAATAAACTCCTTCGACCGTCGGTCCAGGGTGTACATCCATTGCTAATTTATGTACATCAGGAGATAACAAATGTAAAGGAAGTTGATGAAAGTGAAACTACTTAAATAATTATATAATAATTTAAAATATCATGATTGAACTGAAAACTGACGATACACATTTTTAATTTATTCTTTTTATTTCTAACGATTATAACGAGTTTTAAGTGGACTTAATCGGGACTCATGGTTAATTATATATAAATTATATCAGTTTCACAAATTTGTTAATATATTTTTCCATGTATTATCCTTATTTAATTATTTTTAAATTTTTTTTAAAATTCTAAACATATTTTTAATGCATTCTACTTATCACTAACTAAATTTAATTATTTTTAAATGGACTTAGTTTTCTATTCTTTTGTTTTTATTTTTTATGTTTTTCCTTTATTATCTTTTTTAAACATTTTTATCCAAATGTTTCTAATTTTATAAAGTATCCTAATTTTCCCTAAATAATTTTTCTCTTTCATCTTCTTCCACATACCTTTTTGAGAAAATAATGTATAGAAATATAGCTATAAATGTAAAATGTTAACCATATATCAATAGAGGATAAACTTGTTAATCTTTCAGATCCCTTTGATTTATATAATATCACAAAAATATTTTCACAAAAAATTTTGCCAGCACCTTTCTTTCTCCTTCTTACACTTGCAGCAATGGCTCGGGCTGAAGGAAGAAGATGGGCTATATGAAGTACATTATCTTTAGCATTGGTTGATGATATCAATAAAATTTTTAGTACCGGTTGGTGGCACCAACCGGTACTAAAGATCATGGGGTGCCTACCGTTCTCTGACAAAGTGTGAACCGAGACTAAAAATGATATTTAGTACTGGCTGGTGTTACCAACAGATACTAAAGATAGCAAAGTACCGTTGGGTGTTTTAATCGGTGCTAAAGACCTTTGCGCTTTTATAACATCTAGCTTACAAAGTATGCATGGTCCATGGAGAGCTAGGGGTGCGTACCTGGAGAAAGCTACCTCTAGCTATTTCACACACAAAGGCTGTGTTCGTTTGGTGGTTTTAGGAAGATATTTCTTCCGCACGGAAAACGGAGCGACTCATTAGCACATGATTAATTAAGTATTTACTAATTTTTTTAAAAAAATGAATTAATATGATTTTTTAAAACAACTTTCGTATAGAAACTTTTTGCAAAAAACATACCGTTTAACAGTTTGAAAAGCGTGCGCGCGAAAAAAGAGAGATGTGAGTTGGGAAAGTTGGGTGAAGAACTCAGCTAAAGGGTACGTGCGGACGGATGTATGGACAGACATGCCAGATCAAGTGGACAACAATGGCTCGAGCTGTTGCTATGTATACAGACATCGAAAAGGATAAGTGTACGTACGTACTTGAGTTGCAAATTGAGTGTTTTTCTCGCCAAAGCGGAGTAGCAGAATGCATATACCTACTGGCTTGTGGTGTAGAGCTAGCCAGCTTTTGCATCCCTACGTTAATAATATGTTCATCGTACACAACTTGCGATTGCAGTTCATGTCTTTATATATGTATATGTGGTCCGTGCTAATCATACTCTTGGATTTATTATACACAGTGTGCGCGTGTGCTTTGGAGGGGAGCCATAACGCAGCCATGCATGTTTTCTCAACTATTGCATTTGATCTCGTAGTGTCTCGCCCTATGAACATCTACTAGTTTATAACTAAGATAAGCTAGGTAATTTTTATGATTGAAACGGAATATGATCGTCATGTTTTTCATTATGTGTGTGTGTATATATAGGTGAAATAGTCACCAATCTACGCACATGCTATTATAATTGCTAGGAAAAAGTTCAAATTACCCTCCTGAACTTATGTGGTACTATGATTTACACCCTTAATCTAGAATACCAGACATTTAACAACCCAAACTCTTAAACCCAGACAAATTACCCCCTAACTCGGACAAATTACCTCCTTCCTCAATCTGGAGCGGTTTTTAAGCATATTTGGTGTACTTGTGGCAATCAATCCAATCAACAAAAAATAAATAAAAATTAGTAGGCCTACTTGTCGGTGCTACCTTTTTTCCCCTCATATTCTCTTCCTCACTCTTCGTCAACCAGACGCCCGCCTTGCACCAACAGCCCAATTGGTCGCAGTCTCGAACCTTTTGGCCGAGCTCCGCCTCTGCCGTGGGCCGTCGCCTCCAGCGGCCTCCCCGAGTGAAGCTTTGCCTCCGCCTTCGATCGTCGCCTCCACAAGGCCACCTTTCGCACGCCAGATTGATGTCGTCCTGTGCCACCATATCAACGTGGCTGTGCAATCACCCCCCATCAGATCCATCTCTCCCTCTCCCTCTCCCTCTCCCTCTCCCTCTCCCTCTCCCTCTCTATGTGGCGAGTACCTGGAGAAGCCAACTGGCGGCGGGTGGTGGACCATCGTCGCCTTCCTCCTCCCCTCTTTCCTGTCAAGCTTGGGCGAGATGCTTGTTGCCCAAGGTAACCGCCTGGCTGTTGCACACCATTCATTTGACTTCCTCTTCTCCGCGCTCACACGACAAGTGTCAGCAATGAGGTTGGCACGAATCCACAAGTTTTGTGTAGGACGAGCTCCCTACTAGTGGCAACGACGAGCTCGACGATGCCCCTTCCACCACCACGAGCTCTCCGGCGGCAACATGGGGAAGTTGTAACCGACGGGGGGCAGCAGGCACGGAGTGGGAACAAGCTCAACGACAATGGCCTCTCCTCGGTTCGACATATCTGGCGGTCGATTCGACGGGACGGTGCAATGCGACGACGAGCTCCCATAGTGGTGTGGCAACAGAGTGGTGGAGGGCAAGGTGACGGAGGAGCAGCGTGGCGGGTGGGGCTCCACATGACACGATCTGCCTCTAGCGTGAATGCGTAAAGGGCACTCTAGAATGTCACACCAGTTAGCCTGAAACAGTGCTTGGAGGGGGCAGTAATTCGTTCGTCTTAAAGAGTTAGGGGGTGTCATATGTCTGGTTTTGTAATTCAAGGGTCAGACTATCGCAATAGTTAGAGGGTAATTCAAACTTTTTCCTAATTGGTATTATAAATATTATTTAGTCCATTACAGGGGTAGAAGAATGAAACAGGGTACTATATATATATATATATCCGTGCTTTCAAATGAAGATTTTTTTTCCTGGACACCAAAGAGGAACTTGGTGTCAATTAATTAACAAGAAATATGAGCGTGCCTAGGTGTCGTACACGGGACTTTGGGTTTAATCCACATACCCCTTCCTCTGCAGTAGCAAGCGCGTCTCTTCAAATGAAGATTCACAGTGAAACACACTGAAATTTGGATGAGTGGAGTATTACTGAAGTGGTTTTGGGAAATAGGATTGGTATAATGGCAAGCGTATATCGGGACTTAAGATTCTCACATGGAATATGCACAATCTAAACATCACTTGTCGAAAACCTGTCAATGAAAAACACTTGAATTACTCGACGGCCGGGCGAGAAATACCTTTAACAGATCTGCCAAAATAAAATTGGCTAATTGAGACCAAACACAGATCAACACAGAGAACACACAGACCAGTACTCCAAACCCTCCAATGGCAAACTTCTTCTGAGAAATTAAGAAATTCCATCATTAGGCAAACTCAACTAGAAGATCGAGCCATACCTGTAGTAGATAAAAAAAAATCTAGTACACAAACTAACACAAGCAACATGCAAAAACACGTTCTTGACAGAGAGACACAGACAAACAGCAACAACAGATTAGTGAAAGTCGAGGATGATTACAGCCTGAGAGACAGGTCCAGCCCGTCGGCGTGCTCGCCGCCGTACTCTGGCGAGCTCTTGCTGCTGCGTTCCACTATCACTATCTTCCTAGCTGATGAAGCGGAGTAACCGGCGGCGTTGCCCTCCACGCTGTCCTGCGTGGCAGCCGCCGCCGCCGCCCCTTGGAGCACGCGCATCTCGGCGGCGATCGCCTCCCGCCGGCGCTTGGCCTGGCTGCGCTCGAACTTGTGCGCATTCTGGTGGCCGCCGAGCGCCTGCGAGCTGCAGAACGTGCGGTCGCAGTACATGCAGAGGAAGAAGCGGACGATGGGCTCCAGTGGCGGCGAGGCCGAGGTGTAGCAGAGGGTGAGCTCTAGGTTGATTCCGGCCTCCTCCCTGTTCCCCCCATTATAGCACTGTGGTGTCTACGGACCTGTGTTTGCTTGGATGGGTGTTCAAGAGAGAAAAGAGTGGAAATTACTGTGCTAAGCGTGATTAAATTCAGCACTTAACGGGTGTTACACTATCCCGCAGGATCAGGTTACTGGATTGTCTCCGTAGGCTTCCTTTATGAAGAGTATCCACCACCAGAGAAGAACACCATATTGGTGCTGGTTGAGCACCCCACATAGATGCCGAATCTTAGCTGACACCATAAAAGGGGTGCCAATGAGAGAGGGCTCCTAGTGCCGGATTGAGAACTGGCACTGATAAGTTGCATGACTTCAAAAAGAAAAAAAGAGCTCACTCGGTGCTTCAAATCCACCAAAAATAAATCAAAAAGTCCTATAGAAAAGAGAGTCACAAAATCAACTTTAATTAGCATATCACAATACCAATAACATTCAATCCCGGATCATGGAATCAACAACATTCAATGTAACTTAGCACATCAAAGAATTCATTCAACTTAGCGTCGAAAATGAAGAATTCCGCCACCGCTGCTCGCCTTAGCTGAAGTCCGTTGTTGCTCGATAAAGTTGGAGAAGTCTGTCATCCACCACCGTTGCTTGCCATAGGTGGAGGGAGAGAGTGATGCTGCTATCGAGTAGGCTGCATCTGCCACATCTGGTCGACCCTAAGTGATGTGACCATGGCAACTATTCATACAACCATTACTCACATCATAGGTCAACCGGAAGATGTCAATATCAAGCTGTCCAAGTTTTGAATTCCAATTCGATCACCTGCTACAGTGCTGACTTCAAACGGTCGCCAAATATGCATACGAGCTTTGTTTTGGGCCCATGAATACTTGATGGAAAATTCTCGGAGTCCTCTTTCCAACGGATCCAGTCTCATCACCAAATTCTATCTTAGTTGGCCGCAATCATAAAAACAAGGTGTTGCGTCACCTATAATGGGTCTATGAGTTTATAACTTCATCTGGGACCCCGGTCCAAGTGGGGCCCATGTGGGGTGCACCCTAACCTGGTGGAGCATGACCCTAGGGACCCCTTGGTTGTCCTCCTATCTTCTTAAATAGCTAAGTACCTTTCAGGGTTTCTTGGGTTTTGTTAAATTAGAAAGTAACTTGCTACTTACTTGTAGCGTGTGTGTTGGCTAAACTGCTCGTCTGTTTGTCTTCGAAACCCCACCATTATCGTGTGTATTTAATTCTTTTTTGCAATATTAGATTTCTTCTATCTTGTTCTTGCTTGTTTTTTCGATTTGCTTGTAGGAATAAGGTTGATCTGCATCGACAAGATCAATAACCCACGGAGAGGTGTATCGATCGCTAAGGCGCAACACAACAACGTCTTGTATGGTTGTAGTCGGATCGTCAAAGTTTCTTCCAAATCGTAGTTATCTCAACTCACTGAAAGATCGGGCCTATCAGATCCATGAGCATATCAAGTGGAGCTCAGGGTTTATCACTAAGCTTGTGGTGGCTAGATCCAGTGGCTCCTGTGCTTGAGGTGGTCGGATCTGACTGTCCCCGAGCTAATCTAGACAGCCGCTTCTTTAGAATAAAGGATTTTTGAATCAATTTTAGAGGAACTCACCTATGGAAAATTTGCCTATGTGGTCCTTTTGATTAAATGAATAGCTAGCCCTCCAAAATCCTATGAAATTCTTTTGGATTGGCTCAAAACATAAGTTTGACATTAGGTCCAACCTCCTGAGAAAAAAATCCTTTTGTGTCTATCTCTCTTCTGATTCCTATGTTTTTCTACGCTCTATCTAGATCATTTCTGCAATTTTCCTATGTTTTTTTAAAATCCATAGGATTTGAAGTGTTATCTTGTATTTTCCTATTTCTATATTTTAATTAACCTGTATTTCAAAGGAGCCCCTACAAGTGGGCCTCTAACACATAACACACAGTTAAAAAGATTGACCAAACTAATTTTTTATTGAAAACACAACCTCATATACACATAATATTTGTTGAATCCTGGATTTAAACTCTGGTGGATATAGCTATACACCAAAACTTCCCCCACATTCTTTGATGGTTGAGCTAACTACCTATAATTAAAATGGGTCTGGCATATAAGGAATGACATAAAATCCAAGTGGCACATAAGAAATTTACACACATGTATGTATTAATTAAGTGCTATAGACTGTTTTCTGTCTTCAATAAATTTTCAGGTGAGGGTTTATCCTGTAACGAGCTTTTATTTGGTTGTAGCCTCAAACTCGATATATAACTAAGAGGCTGCTGATGTAATCATGTTCCATGTGAAAAAGACAAATTTGGGTTATATGTGCTCCTTTAATATGCACCTACCAGCTGTTAAGTCAGCGCCTCTTCATTTAAATTCAGCTAAGGTCCTGTTCGAAGGAGCTTTATAATTAGCAAAAATGCTATGCATACAATTTCTGTGTACAATCATTGTACGATTGCTAACGGATGATGAATGTCATGTGTTGCTACGTTAGAAAACGGCCGGAAAATGCCCTGGGCTTTGGCTGGAAAACGTGATGTTGTACGAGCATTGTACGCAAATAATTCTACGTATAGCAGCCCTCTATAATTAGCGCATAATTAATGGCATCACAATGTAAAAATAGTAGGGTCATGGGCTGGGATGGTAGCTTCTGATCGATTAGCATTATACATTATGAAACCTGACAAGAAGGAACTAGATGTTAAAGTTCACTACAAGCTTATGACTCGGTCACAAGAAAGAAAAAAAAGATAAAACAGCTGCGCACGGTGTGAAGATTGTTCATTTCTCATGCGAAAGACTTCAGGAAACCCAAAATAGGCGCCACATAGGACGACTAGGTCAACACGCCACATCAACCAAAACCCCGAGAGACTCAATTTGTATTGGTTTCATAAGTATATGGTGCTTTATATTTGGTTTTGTGGTTGGGGATGCAATTAAAACTCAACCTCTAGTGAGGATCTAAAGTGGACTTTTTCCTACGCCGGTGTGAGCAAGAATGGGCCTTTGGGCTTTTATTCCGTCAACTTATATCAGGTAATAAGGGACCCCCCATCCAACATGGAATAAGTTCACTTTGACTCCCATAACTAGTAGCAGAATCTGATTCGTATCCTTGAACCGCAATACCGGATATCTCGACCCCCAACTATTAAAATAGATGTAATTTGACTCCTCGGTGGTTTTGGAGGGTGGTTTCGCTAACGTGGTGCTTATGTGGCAGTGTTGATATGGTCTTTGTCCTACGTGACGTTGATGTGGCGCTTATGTGACATTAGAATTAAAAAATTTATATGGGACCCATTTTTCATTCAAAAAAGTTATGGGACCCACTGACATGTGGGGCCCACATGTCATCCCCTCTATCCTCTTCTTACTCCTCCCTTTCTCTCTCCCTTCTCTCTCTTTCTCTTTATCTCCCCTTTTTCTTCCCCTTCGGCGTCTACGGAGAGCGGGAGCTGGAGTAGCGGCGGCGGCGGGTAGGCGAGGGCCAGAGCGGTGGCAGCGGTGAGTGGGAGGGCGGGCGCTGGAGCGACGACGACGGCGCGAGATGAAGCGGCAGGGCTTCTCAGCTGCGACCTCGATTTCCAGCTGCTGGTTGCTACTGGTGTCTCGTTTGGGAGTCTGGGAGGCGTATTGGGTGCGAAGCATGGACTTGGTGACGTCGTAGATGGGGGGAGGCGTTGGATGCGCTACCTCGTCGGAGAGGGAGGTGGAGGAGGCGGCGGTAGCATGGGTGTCGTGGCAACGGCGGGGGCGTTGGTGTTGTTGGGAGGGAGTTGAGGCGTGGGAGTCGTCAGTGGAGTCGGAGTCAAAGGGGAGGGAATTGAGGGCGCGACGGACGATGGAAGTGAAAGGGTCGAGCTTCTGGCGACGAAACTCTAGGAAGCAGGAGCGAAGGGCGATGGCGATGTCCTCGGCGGAGGAGTCGAAGAGGCCACCGTGGGAGATGAGGCGGTGAAGCTGGGACTCGAAGTAGGGGGAGTGGGATCGGCCGGAGCCGCCGTGGCGCGCGCGCTTCCCCATCGTCGGCGGCGGGGGAGGAGGAGAAGGCGCGGGCATTGTCCAACCTTGGACAATGAGGCGGACAACGAGAAGCTAGCTTGCAGCGGATGAAAGCGGAGGAGCTTTGGTAGGCCCAGCCGCCCGCCCACCCATCGCCGCTGCTCCGACCCTCGCTCGCGCGCCGCCGCTCCGACCCTCACCTACCCACAGTCGCCGCTGCTCCAGTTCCCGCTCTCCGCAGACGCCGAAGGGGAAGAGAAAGGAGAGAGAAAGAGAAAGAGAGAGAAGGGGGAGAGAGAGAGGGATGAGGAAGAAGAGGAGAGAGGGGATGACATTTGGGCCTCACATCTCAGTGGGTCTCATATATATTTTTTAGTTCTAATGCCATATAAGCGCCACGTCAACGTCACGTGGGACGAAGACCAAGTCAACACCATCACGTAAGCGTCACGTCAGAGAAACCGCCCTCCAAAACCACCGAGGAAGTCAAATTGCACCGGTTGGGGAGTCAAGATATCCGGTATTACGGTTTAAGGATACGAATCAGATTCGGCTACTAGTTAAGAGAGTCAAGTGAACTTATTCCCATCCAACATTAACTTAGGCCTACTGTGCATACTACATGCTAAAATCGTTTTCATTTTTTTTATCAAACCGATACCGAGCCAAAACCTGGGGGTCAGCGGTTTTTCCATTTTTTTTGTCAAATCCCGGGGGACTCCTAGTAAAATCCAATCAAATTTTGTCAAAAAAATTTAAATTCAGTTTGATTTTTTACTTGACTTAAAAACTGAGCAGAATCGGAGTGAAGAGGCAGTGCCACTGCAGCAGGCGATCACTAGCGATCAGTCCATTACCTGCAAAGTCGAAATGGAGACATTTGATCAGGATGCTTCTCTCATCGAGTGTTATTCTTCACTCTTTTTCAATATATATTAAAAAACTATTCAGGGGAGGAAAAGAAAATGCTTGAAGTTCCCTTGAAACTTCCCAAAAGAAAAGGACAGCCATGATCTTTTAGTTCAAAATTGAGGGCGCGTTCTAAACAGCAAATAGATTGTTCATCACACACTACCAAAGATACGATTTTTCTAAAAACTTCCCACATCAGCATTGCTGAGATAACTTTCTCTAAGCTATTTGTTTGCTTTATACCATTCAGTTAATCCATAGGAGCAAATTTCCTCTGTCTATAATCTATCCAATCATTCAGTTATAGAATGTCCCCTCATCTTGTCAACAATTCCCTTGAGTCAACCCTTATACCCTGGCCTAACCTTCCTTGGTGTGGGTTGTAACCTCTTGAATTTTGGTGTATAAAGGAGAGCAACCTTTGAACCAACCAAAATCTAGGTCAGACAAAGATATTTTAAGTGTTGCTACTCCAGTACTTACCTTTGAACCAAGCAAAATCCAGGTCAGACAAAGATTTTGTAAGTGTTGCTTCTCCAGTGCTTACCACTTATTTTTGGTAGGTGTACGTCCTGCACCTTACAGTATTGTTTATCTTAATTCGTCAACCAACATCTCAATAATTTGTAAAATTTTATGGACCAAATTGATTGGATTGGATGGTCCTTGAAGCTTCAACGAACAACATCTCAGTTGAATGTCAACCAAATCTGATTGTTGAATGTCAACCACATCTGCCAATTCCTGACTCTTGTGATAAGAGCCTACTTAGACATCACAAGGAAGTCCCATTGAGTTGACTTGCCATTACAAACAGTATACTCAGTGCTCTACCCATAAATTACGATACTAGGAAAGTATTTTAGACCTATCATATCATTCTTCAAGGAATCTCTTGTACCTTTTTAAAAGAAGCTAATCATTCTGTTTATAAATATAAATGATTTTTCTGAATAGCTTCCTGTTTCAGGTGGCCTTGGAAATACAAGGAAATTCTGGCTTGCAAACATAGGAAAAATGAGCTGGACACACATACCTCTTCCTCAAGTGATGTTTGGTCCTTAAGAAATAGGGTGTTGTGATAATGTATTTAATGCCTGAAAGAGGCTCTGAACTTTGACTCTCCTGGAATGCTTACTGTCTTCGTTTCAAATACTTGTCAGCATTGGCTATTATTATTTGAACTAATTAGATTATTATGATGAATGAAAGTTGCATGGTTATACGTATGATACAATATAATGCGTCATGTTTTTAAATATTTATAAATTAATTTATTGCTAAAAGGTGAGTAATCAAAGTTTGAAGATTAGTAATTTCTGGTGACAAGTATAGGGAAAGGGAGATAGTAAGATTTCATTTGCGAAGCCCATGCATTCCTCTAGGCGTTGCCGATCACCTTACTATTGTTTATATAATCTTAGCCGGTTCTTTTCAATCCTATGTTCAGCTAGAAGGAAGCTTATAATTTTAATTCAGAGAGAACAGAGCCTATAATGCAATCTGACCAAGTCAGAGAAAGGAAAAATCAGTACTATAAGACTGCATGGCACCATACATTCAGTAACCAGCAGAACAGACCACAGGATAGGGATGGAGAGAGCACCTGAGAGGGCTGCAATCTTCTTCTTGCTCTTCAGTCTGACTGTTGCTCAAAATATAACTGAAAGTGGAACAGGTACACTAAATGTTGGAGTGATTCTCCATCTGAAGTCACTGGTGGGCAAAATGGCACTTACCAGCATTTTGATGGCTGTGGAAGATTTCTATGCAGTCCACAGGAGCTTTAAGACAAAGTTAGTTCTCCACATTTCCAATGGCGATGATATCCAAGCTGCATCAGAAGGTACGTTTCAGAAATTATCAATTATCATTGATATTGTCAAATTTTGGATCCAGCATCATAATGAGGCAAGATCCTATAAAGAAGTTATTTCTTTCAACTTAGGGAACCTCAGAAATTTTAAAACTTTAATTTCTTTATATTAAAAAGGTGTGGACGAAAAAAAGATTAAAAAAACACTGAAATTCCATTTCTTTTCATTTATATAGTTTTCTTTTCACGTTTCTGTTTCCAACTGCTTCTGTAAATCTTCAAAATATTATGT
The DNA here is from genome assembly GCA_008326285.1 of Oryza officinalis. Lineage (NCBI taxonomy): Eukaryota > Viridiplantae > Streptophyta > Magnoliopsida > Poales > Poaceae > Oryza > Oryza officinalis. The sequence goes on along the minus strand of BDMV01000009.1, from coordinate 24,759,012 downwards.
GCATTTACAACTTGTGCTAAATCCAACAATTTTTAAGCTAAATTAAACATCCTATGACAACTCCACAGATCTGTATTGAATTAAGAGAGGACCTCCCTACTTGAGTTACTGAATTTAAGTCTATACCACTGAATTTGCAAATAAAGCCCTCTGTCCTGTTTTCTCCCTTATTAGCAACTCCTTCAATTTTGGAGGAAAAAAAAAAGAGGAAAGCTCCATACCAAATATAACTAAGATAAGTTAGAGCAAGCTCACTGTTTTGCTCCCCCGTGCTTTGTGTCTGAATACACCACTATCGTAGTTTTGTATTAAGTGATTAGACAGCCTAACCATCATATTCTAAGTTATAGCACAGCTAGTTCTAGCACTCCTATACGTGCATTAATATTCTTGGCTGAAACCACAATACAAATGTCCATCGAATTAATTGCTTTCCTATTCCATTGCAAAGCAATTGATCTGCTGGAAAATTACAACGCGAAAGCTATCGTTGGCCCACAAAAATCTTCAGAGGCTACTTTTGTGTCTGATCTTGGGAACAAGAGCCAAGTCCCAGTTATCTCCTTCACTGCAACAAACCCCACTCTATCATCTATCGACGTGCCATATTTTTTGCGTGGAACATTAAGTGATGTTGCTCAAGTGAATACCATTGCTGCTCTCATTAAGGCATATGGCTGGAGGGAAGTGGTACCCATTTATGAGGATACGGATTATGGTAGGGGCATCATACCGTACCTGGCTGATGCTCTCCAAGAATTTGGAGCTTTTATGCCATATCGTAGTGCAATATCTGAATCAGCAACTACTGACCAACTTGACAGAGAACTCTACAAGCTAATGACAATGCAGACTAGAGTCTATGTTGTTCATATGTCATTGAACATTGCCTCCATTCTCTTCACAAAGGCTAAGGGCTTAGGAATGATGAGCGAAGATTATGCATGGATTTTGACAGATGGCATTTCAAATATTGTTAATTCGCTAAACCCTTCATTTCTTGAGGAAATTAATGGTGCAATTGGTGTCAGATTCTATCTGCCTGCATCAAAGGAACTTCACAACTTCACTACAAGATGGAATAAGAGGTTCAAACAAGACTACCCAAATGATCCACCATCACAACTAAGCATTTTCGGGCTTTGGGGTTATGATACTATCTGGGCCTTAGCACAAGCAGCAGAAAAGGTAAACATGGCCGATGCCGTATTTCAGAAGAAGAAAGATACAAAGAACTCAACAAGTTTGGGAACTCTGGGACTTTCTACAATTGGTCCAAAACTCTTAGACTCGATCTTACATAGTAAGTTTCGAGGCCTAAGTGGTGAATTTGACCTTGGAAACAGGCAGCTGGAATTTTCCACATTCCAGATAATTAATGTGGTTGGAGGCAGGTCAAAAGAAATAGGCTTTTGGACAGCAAAACAGGGAATCTTCCAACTGAACGAAAATAAAACAACAAACATGAACTCTGTGCCTGATCTTGATCCAGTGATGTGGCCAGGAGAAGTATATACAGTGCCGAAAGGATGGCAAATTCCCACTAATGGAAAGAAGCTCCGTGTAGGTGTACGGACAAGTGGATATCCTGAGCTTATGAAGGTGGAAAAGAATCCTGTCACCAATGAAGTATCTGCCTCTGGGTATGCAATCGACGTATTTGAAGAGGTATTAAAGAGGCTTCCTTATGCTATACCTTTTGAATATGTAGCATTTGATAATGGACAAGGAGTAAATTCTGGGAGCTATAATGATTTCGTCTACCAAGTTCATCTTGGGGTAAGGAATTCTGATTCTCACTTTGTCAAAAAAATATCCTATACAAATTGGTATGCCTACTTGAAAATTTTAATAAAGCTAATTCAGTTATTCCGAGAAATTTATTTCGCACAACTGTATTAGTCTACCCCTATTGGAACAATTCAAGTGATCTTTTATGTAGTTCAGTTTGGATATATTTTATCATTTATTTTCTTGGTTTACATTATCCACATTATTTGTATCATTTTTCCTGTTGTTTTCCACTCATCACCATAAATTTTAAGAGTAACTGAAATAAGAAAGAAAAAAACCTTACAGGTATATGATACGGCAATTGGGGATATAACCATCAGGTACAATAGAACTTCATATGTCGACTTCACACTACCTTATACAGACTCTGGAGTGGCAATGATAGTGCCAGTCAAGGACGACAGGGATAAAAATACATGGGTTTTCTTGAAGCCATTAACTACTGACTTGTGGTTTGGAAGCATCGCTTTCTTCATCTACACAGCAATCGTAATATGGCTGTTGGAGAGACGAATCAATAATACTGAACTGACTGGTTCATTTTTTCGCCAGCTTGGGATTGCAATCTATTTCTCATTCTTTGCAGATAGTAAGTGATGATATTAGGTTTTCTTATGACCAGTTTGACCATTAATTTTATATTTGTTTTCTAGAAATTATATCATTGGATTTATCATTACAAATATTTTCATAATATTATAATTTTATTATTATATCTTAATTTAAAGTAATAAAATATGATGCTCAAAAGTCGCATCTTCAAAAATTCAAAATCATCGAGTAAAATAGAATGGAGGTAGTATTTACATACAAAATACTGCCTTTGTAACATTCAATGTTTTAGGAATTTCTTGGTGACTGATAGTACTTTGGTTAAAGGCAAGACAAACCTAAACAATACACTAGAAAATTAGAGAGAGAAAGCTGACAAATAAGCAATTTATTCTGCAATTCCAGTCAATAACAAACAAAGGATACTGCAGTAGTAAGAGTAAATTCAGCATCAATGTTTATTTGATGTTCTAAAATATGATGGTTCTCCATTTTGCAGGGGAAAGGGTGGACAGCATTTTGTCTAGACTGGTTGTCATTGTATGGGTCTTTGTGCTTCTCGTGATTACATCAAGCTATACGGCCAATCTATCATCAATGCTAACTGTGCAACAGCTTCAACCCACAGTAACTGATGTTCATGAACTCCTTAAAAATGGAGAATATGTAGGGTATCATAATGGTTCTTATGTGGGTGATCTATTAAAAGGACTTGGTTTTGACAGAACAAAAATTAGGGCATATGACAATTCAGATGACTTTGCCGATGCACTCACCAATGGGAGCCAAAATGGTGGTATTGCTGCTGTCGTACATGAAGTTCCATACATCAAAATATTTCTTGCAAAGCACTGCAAAGGATACACGATGGTTGGGCCAATTTACAAGTCTGAAGGTTTTGGCTTTGTAAGTTAAATTACTAGTAAATACATACTTGTGAGTGTGAGCAGCTCATATTTATCAGAACATATGGAACATTTGGAAACAGAGGCATACATAACAAAATACAAGATGATAACAAACCTGTGGACTCTAAACATAGCTACGTGTGGTATGAAACCCATCATCCTCCATAATCATTTACCACAACTAGCATCTATCTACTAAAAGTCATACTATGTAGCATTCAGTATTGAATAATGTTGCAAGTAGCATGTACCTATGACATGTAGTAACCGGTGGTTACCTCACATTTCTTCTTGTCGCAAACTGAATTTGGCTTCGAGGTTATAACTTCTAGAAATTGAAGAGCTTATGTGTTCAAAATCTTAGTTTTGGTTCTAGGAAAAAAACAGAATGACTTAAAAAGTATAGGCAGTGGACTGCTGTACCACCGATACAAAGTTCATATTGTGATTTGATCAATACAAGGACAAGCAAATACTACCTCCATTCCTGAAGAGATACTACTTATTTTCTTAAAAAGAAAGGAAGATAGAAAGGCTATCATCAATGGTTTAGACTACTTATTTAACAGGTATTTTACATGGTAACCCCAGTACATACTTCCACCATTTCAGGAAATGATTATCTATAAAGCTGATCTGGATTTTCCTGTTTTTCATCAAATCTATTTTTCTTAACTGATATTGCCCCTACTTATATGCTTACTTAGCTCATTGAGAAGAATACGAAACCACAGTCCACAGGTAAGTCATTGCAAAAACTAACTGCAAGTGTGTACCAAGCAATTTATTTTACCTAAAACATATGTTTTCTCAGATATTATGGAGAACTTCAGAATTTTCACCTTTTAAAAAAACAAACCATATTTAGACTGTACCTTACTCTTTTTTTTTTGCTGCTGAGCAATTTCTTCATTACTTATCAGTTTGTACATAACTGAATTAGTTCTACTTCTTGTGTAGGCATTTCCTAAACGATCCCCACTAATTTACGACTTCTCAAGGGAAATCCTCAGCATACTAGAGGGAGATTCTATAATTCATATCGAAAAGAAATGGATTGGGGACCAACATGCCTGTCAGAACGATGGCACCGTCATTGGCTCGAGCAGTCTAAACTTCAATAGCTTCTCAGGACTTTTTCTAGTAACAGGAGTTGCTTCAACCTCAGCCCTTTTGATCGCCCTGCTGATGTTTTTATACAAGAATAAGCACAGGATAAGGAACAGCATAAGTCGTGGCCAGACTCAGGAAAGATATGGACCAGAGCACATAAACGAACAAAACGAAGAAAGGGTAATAGATTCCAACCAGGTCCAGAACCTGAAAATGGCAGTACCAGATGACTCTGAATATACCTGTCAGCAGGAGGGAGAAATATCCATAGAACTGAGCCCAGCTTCAGGGTTCCAACCAAGTCCAGATTTCGCATCTCACGGAACATCGAGCAGTAGCTAGTAGCACAATCATAGCTAATTCATCTTCTCAAGACTTCTAGAATATAACCAGTAACACCTCCCGTTTGCAAGTTCGTTCCTTAATGTCTGTGCAACGCAAACCAATTATCCAATGTCAACTGAAAATCTACACTGCTCAGGTATTAGACGTATGGATATAAACCATGTATAGCAGTGGTAATGCACAACAATGAAATCCAGGGAGCTTCTGGAAATGAAGTTGCTGACTTAATTTGCAGATAACCTTCGCTAGTTGCTACATCTCGTCATTTGGAAAACAATATCAGAAACGCTCACCTCCCATGGGGAACATGGGGCTCGGGACGCAGGCGCGCGAGGGGGAACCTTCTCGCCCTTGACACGGCTGCGCCGCCCGCGTGTTTCCCATCGGCGGCCCCTCGGCCGGATCGCCGGCGGCCGGCGGCCGGCGGCAGCTTTGCCACTCCTGGACAACCGCACTAACATGTAAACATGTCAGATCTCTTAAGCCGAAACATTCCGCAAACTGAAACACCACCCTACTCCGACGGCGGCGGCGGCGGAGAGGGGACGAGGTGAGGACGTGAGGTGGCGGCTCGAGAAAAAAAGGAAAAACAGTGTTCTAATGATGGAAACCTCACAAAAATGGAAAAAAAGGAAAAAACGCTTGCATAATGGCATTTTGTAGTATTCATATTCGTCGATGATAATTTACAGAACCAGTTGCCAGTCAGATAGCAAAATGTACAATTTCTCAAAATAAAGGATAGCTTTGCCGGCTTAGCTCATCTTCTCTACTATATCTGGTTCAAACCTTTAATTCTTAACTAACCTTCCACGTGTCGGCGACGTACGTCAGAGTACAGCACGTAAGAGAAGCCACTTACATACGAGGATTTTATAAGTATTGCTACTCCAGTGCTCTTCGCTTTATCCTTGGTAGTGTCCTGCATCTCTCTTACAGTTTGTAGATTTATTGGACAAATATTGATACTGGATGGTCCTTGAGACTTCAACGAACAGCATCTGACAGTCGAATGTCAACTGAATCTACCAATTCCCGACTCTTCTAATTTGTTTGTCAGAATCTACACTTGGCATCGCAAGAAAGTCCCATGCATTGACTTGCCCTGCTATTAATTACAATCAGTGTAGTACTCAGCTTCTGCATTGCTGCGTCCATAAATTACAATACTAGTAGGAGATTATTTTCAGAAATATCATTCTTTAAGGAATCTCTCGTGTACTTTTCAAAAGATAAAATTGCTACTGACATACTGCACAAAGCAATAGGCAGCCAATGGCTCTATAGCATGCTTTTATAAGAGGGACTGACTAGGTAAATTGTGTAAACAATAGTAAGTTGATCGGCAACGCCTAGGAGAGCACATAGGATCTACAAATAAAATCTTCCAATCTCCCTTTCTATTAAATACTTGTTACTACTATAGATCCTTAAATTTTGACTGCTCCTTTTGACGACAAATCTGTAAATATTTAAACACAGACCATATTATCAAAGTGTGGTGTATCATAAATATAACCATGTACTCCCTTCGTCCAAAAATATAACAACTTCAGATAATATATCTGGATAAGGGCTATGTTCAGATACATAGCTAAAAATTACTATATTTTGGGATATAGATACTAACTTTCATTTGTCACAATATAATCATTTCAATGTAATTGACCACTAACAGTACAAACTAAGTGCTATTTGAAAACTCAGAGAGTAATGCACATGCAACATGCCAGGAGCAAAAGCAAGCAAAGGCAGCAGAGTTGCAGATTCAAAACCTACGACCATGTCAATTGTCAAAGGCGAGTCCTTGACTTACATAACATGCCAGCTCATTCTTCCCGCGTTTGACAACTTGCAACCCAGAATTTCCTTGAATTCCCAAAGTCGTCACCATAACACGGAGCTGTCCAGAAACATCTCTTTCTATACTTACAAACAGAACGTTAGCTTCTTACAAAAGAAATAGCAGTAGATAGCCAGAAGGAAGGTTAAAATTTCAATTCGGAGACAAAGAATACTATAATGCAATTTGACCAAAGCAGAACAATGAAAAATCAGTGCTATAAGACTGCATAGCACCATACATTCAGTAACCAGTAGAACCATCCGGGATGGGGAGAGCAGCTGGGAGGGCAGCATTCTTATTCTTGTTCTTCAGTCTGACTATTGCTCAAAATATCACCAAAAATGGAGCAGGCAGACTGGATGTTGGGGTGATCCTCTACCTGAAGTCGCTGGTGGGCAAAATAGCACGTACCAGCGTTTTGATGGCTGTCGAAGATTTCTACACGGTCCACAGGAACTTCAAGACAAAGCTGGTTCTCCACATTAGAGATTCCAATGGAAACGATGTCCAAGCTGCATCAGAAGGTACATTATACAATTTGTAAGCTGTCACTAAAAATCATCAAAGTTTGGGTCATCATCGCATCATAATGTGGCAAGATCCTATGCAGTAGTTATTTCTTTGAAGTTAAGGGAACTTCACAAATTTTAGAACTTCAATTTCATAATATTAAAAAGTTATGGAGGGAAAATGATAAAAAAAAAGGCACTGAAACACATGTTGTTCATTTATACAGTTTTTACTTTAGCGTTTCTCTTTTCTACAGTTGCTGCAAATCTTCAAAGTATTATGTGCATTTAGAACTTAATCCTAAAAATGAAAAATTTAAGCAAAATAAAAAACTAGAATCCCGTGACAACCCCACAGATCTGTATGCAGGTAGAAAACCAGTGTCTTCACAGTTCACACTTGTCTTATCGAATTTAAGTTTTTGCCACTGTATTTTATAAATACAACCTTTGTGTTGTCTTCTCTATCTTTAGCAACTCCTTCAATTTTGGAGCAAAAAGAGAGCTACGTATCAAATATAGCTAAGCTATGTAGAGTGAGCTCACTGTTTTGCTCTGATGTGCCCAATGTCGTGATGAATACACGACTACCATAAGAAGTGATTATACAGCCTAGCCACTATATTCTAAGTTATAACAAAGCTAGTTCTAGCTGCCTAACACCTCAACTTGCAGTAAGATTCTTACGTGTGCAACCACAATGTATGCACGTCTGACTGTTCTTCAAATTAACCGCTTTCCTATTCCATTGCAAAGCAATTGACCTGCTGGAAAATTACAACGTGAGAGCTATCGTTGGCCCACAAAAATCTTCAGAGGCTACGTTTGTGTCTGATCTTGGGAACAAGAGCCAAGTCCCAGTAATCTCCTTCACAGCAACAAACCCTGCTCTTTCATCTATCAATGTGCCATATTTTTTGCGTGGAACATTAAATGATGTTGCTCAAGTGAATACCATTGCTGCTCTCATTAAGGCATATGGCTGGAGGGAAGTGGTACCCATTTATGAGGATACGGACTATGGTAGGGGCATCATACCGTACCTGGCTGATGCTCTCCAAGAATTTGGAGCTTTTATGCCATATCGTAGTGCAATATCTGAATCAGCAACTATTGACCAACTTGAGAGAGAACTCTACAAGCTAATGACAATGCAGACTAGAGTCTATGTTGTTCATATGTCATTGAACATTGCCTCCATTCTCTTCACAAAGGCTAAGGACTTAGGAATGATGAGCGAAGATTATGCATGGATTTTGACAGATGGCATTTCAAATATTGTTAATTCGCTAAACCCTTCAATTCTTGAGAAAATGAATGGTGCAATTGGTGTCAGGTTCTATGTGCCTGCATCAAAGGAACTTGATGACTTCACTACAAGATGGAATAAGAGGTTCAAAGAAGACAACCCAAATGATCCACCATCACAACTATGCACTTTCGGTCTTTGGGGTTATGATACTATCTGGGCCTTAGCACAGGCAGCAGAAAAAGTAAGAATGGCTGATGCTGTATTTCAAAAGCAAAAAGACAGAAAGAACTCAACAAATTTGGGAACTCTGGGAATTTCTATAATTGGTCCAAAACTCTTAGACTCGATCTTACATAGTAAGTTTCGAGGCCTAAGTGGTGAATTTGACCTTGGAAACAGGCAGCTGGAATTTTCCACATTCCAGATAATTAATGTGGTTGGAGGCAGGTCAAAAGAAATAGGCTTTTGGACAGCAAAACATGGAATATTCAGGCAAATAAACGAAAATATATCAAAAACAACAAACATGAACTCTATGCCTGGTCTTAATAGAGTGACGTGGCCAGGAGAAGTATATACGGTGCCTAAAGGATGGCAAATTCCCACTAATGGAAAGAAGCTCCGTGTAGGTGTACGGACAAGTGGATATCCCGAGCTTATGAAGGTGGAAAGGAATACTGCCACAAATGAAATAACTGCTTCTGGATATGCAATCGATGTATTTGAAGAGGCGTTAAAGAGACTTTCCTATGCAATACCTTATGAATATGTAGCATTTGATGACGGACAAGGAGTAAACTCTGGGAGCTATAATGATTTTGTCTACCAAGTTCATCTTGGGGTAAGGAATTTTGGTTCTCACTTTGTCAAAAACTGTTATATAGATTGGTATACCCACATGAAAATTTTAATCAAGCTAATTTAGTTATTCCCTTGCTTTTGCTAATTTTTTTAGTTACATGTTTGTCAAGAATATATAAAACATAATGATGTGAAAGTGCTTTTGACGAAAAGTCTACTATAGCATTCCCATTTAACAAATCTAAATTATTTTGTGTGTATTAGTGGTCAGAGTTTTAAAACTTGACAATTCACATTCTGAAATGCAATTTATAGTGGATGGGTATACCAAAAAAATGAGCAAACTATGTGAAAACTAAGGCAGTAACTTTTCCTTGTTTATGTATAATAAGTACAGATTGATTAGATGTATGCTCAAACATAGATTGCAGTACTGTTCCTTTTAGATTAAGTCTGTTTATGTTGTCTAGTGTGGTATCTCTTGGTATCCCCTCAAGGGGAGTAAAAAGTCTTTCATCAGATAAGGATAGATTGGCACGGTGTAACTATTGCCATTTTTCTATGATTTTCCCAAATCATCATAGAGTAACTGAAGTTAAAAAAGAAAAGGCATTGCAGGTATATGATGCAGCAATTGGGGATATAACCATCAGGTACAATAGAACTTCATATGTCGATTTCACACTACCTTATACTGAATCAGGGGTGGCAATGATTGTGCCAGTTAAGGACGACAGGGATAAGAATACATGGGTTTTCTTGAAGCCATTAACTACTGGCTTGTGGTTTGGAAGCATTGCTTTCTTCATCTACACAGCAATTGTAATATGGCTGTTGGAGCGAAGAATCAACAATGCTGAACTGACTGGTTCATTTTTTCGCCAGCTTGGGATCGCAATATATTTCTCATTCTTTGCAGATAGTAAGTGATTATATTAGGTTTTCTTATTTACATACAAAATACTACATTTTTCACATTTAATTCTGCGATTTAGGAATTTCTTGGTGACAGATTCTACTGTGGTTAAAGGCAAGATAAACCTGAACTATCACTACAAAATTAGAGTGAAAAAGAGCTGACAAAAATATTTTTATTCTGCAATCCCAGTCTTTAACTAACAAAAGATACGCTGTACTAAGAGTAAATTCAGCATTAATGTTTATCTGAAGTTCTAAAAATGAAGGTTTGCCATTTTGCAGGGGAAAGGGTGGACAGTATTTTGTCTAGATTGGTTGTCATTGTATGGGTCTTTGTGCTTCTCGTGATTACATCAAGCTATACAGCCAATCTATCTTCAATACTAACGGTGCAACAGCTTCAACCTGCCGTGACTGACATTCATGAACTCCTTAAAAATGGAGAATATGTAGGGTATCGTAATGGTTCTTATTTGTCCGATTTACTAGAAGGTCTTGGTTTTGACAGGACAAAAATGAGGGCATATGACAATCCAGATGAGTTTGCTGATGCACTTGCTAAAGGGAGCCAAAATGGAGGTATTGCTGCGGTTGTACATGAAGTTCCATACATCAAAATATTTCTTGCAAAGCATTGCAAAGGGTACACAATGGTCGGACCAATTTACAAATCCGAAGGCTTTGGCTTTGTAAGTTAAACTGCTAAATATTTATTTGCACAACACATACCTCTAAAGTACAAAAATCCTTGTAAATATATGTTCAAGAGCTGCTCATACTTATCAAAACATACAGAACATTTGGAAACAGGCATACATAATAAATTTAAGATAATAACAAACCTGGGACTCTTAACAGAACTATTCATGGTACCATCATTCTCCATAATCATTTACCACAACAAGCAGTATGTGACTAGTAAAAGTCATACTGTAACTTTTTTGTTCTGTAGCCGCCTATAGTGAGTAACATTCACTATTGGATAGTATTGTAAGCAGTATGTACTTATGACTTGTAATAATTTGTAACTCACACTTCTTCTTGTTGCAAATTGAATTGACATGGAGGATGTAACTTCAAAAATTATTTTATGTGCTCAAATAGTTCTGAGTAAAAACAAGAATCACTGAAGTTGCACTTTCGACCACCCTCTATCTAATCTTTTTTTTTACTTTGGACTAGGGTTTTTTTTCCTTTGATACACTTTGGACCACCCTAATGCTTTTATCTAGCCACATCCAACCTCTCCTCTGGCAAAGATGTGAACTGCATGTAAATAGGGGGAGACCGTCGGCATGAGGGTGCCGATGTGCTTGAGGCTGTTGATGTGATCACGAACAGAGTTTGTGTGGTCCAAAATGCAAAAATGACAAAAATACCTAGTCCAAAGTGAAAAGATTAGGTAAAGGGTGGCCCAAAGTGCAATTCACTCAAAAAAGTATAAGCAGTGATTTGATATATTATCAATACAAAATTTCGTATGTGTGATCTGATCAATACAAGGACAAGAAAACAATTCTATTCTCAAAAGGAGAAGATAGGAAGGCTATTATCCTTGGTGTTTTTCTGTTCCTTGTAATGCCAGTCGAGTTTAAAACAGGCATTCTATAACACTGCTGTGGACAATTTTCCTGTTTTTCATTGAATCAATTTCTCTTGTTTGATATTGCCCCTACTTGTGTGGTAACTTTAGTTCATGGAGAAAAACTTTAAACCACAGTGCACAGGCATGTCTTTAACACTAACTGCACATATGTACCATGCAATTTATTTAGCTCTTTTTAGACAGCAATTTATTTGTCTTAAAAATATTTTTCTTGTATTATGGAGAATCCTAGAATGTTCACCTTTAAAAAAAATACTAGCTATATTTCAGACCTATAGTTGAGTGTGCATTTACTGTTTTTCTGATGAGCGAGTGCTTCATTACCTATCAGTTTGTACATAACTGAATCAGTTCAACTTCTTGTGTAGGCATTCCCCAAACGATCCCCACTAGTTTATGACTTCTCAAGGGCAATCCTCAACATAACAGAGGGAGATTCTATAATTCATATAGAAAAGAAATGGATTGAGGACCAACATGCCTGTCAGAATGATGGAACCATGATCGGCTCGAGCAGTCTAAACTTCAACAGCTTTTCAGGACTTTTTCTAGTCACAGGAGTTGCTTCAAGCTCAGCCCTTTTGATAGCCCTGATGATGACTCTCTACAAGAATAAGCACAGGATAAGGAACAGCATACGCCGTGACCAGACTCAGATAGAATATGAAAGAGAGACAATAAATGAACAAAATCAAGAAAGGACAATAGACTCCAACCAGGTCCAGAACCTGCAACTGACAGTGCCAGATGATTCAGATGAATATACCTGCCAACAAGAGGGAGAAATATCCATAGAGATAAGCCCAGCTTCAGGGATCCAAACAAGTCCAGATATTGCATCTCACAGAACATCGAGAAACGGCTGATACCGGAATGGTAACTCGACTATTTCAGCTTTTCATGTCTCAAGAATATCAAGCCCGGTCACCTTATATCTGCACATTATGGCCGCATCCGCATGTCTGTGCAAACAGAAACCAATTAATTATCCAATGAAATGTCAACTGAAAATCCACACAGCTCAGGCACTAAATGGACACAAACCATCTAACAATGTACTAATACGCAACAATGCAATCCAGGAAGCTTCTGGAACAAAGTTTTGACTTAATCTGCAGACAGATTCTGCGATTTCCGACATCTCTGTCGAGCTAGCATATACTAGTAGTAAACAGATATAAACAAGCAAATCAACAAACATGTCCAGGGCACGGATGATAGATGCGGTAATAAAAAGAGACGGTTGGTTCAAATTGCATCCACATTAATCTCATAGCTAGAGTTAGATAGTGTACTACCTGAACTGCAAATCGCATCTGCAAACATATCCACGGAACACTGCATGCGCAAGGAAAACAACAGCGGGCGGATGATCACCGATGGACGGTCCTGCACTGCTGCTTCTCCCCCACTCCCATCGCGAGCAGCCGACAGCCCCTCCTCCCTCCAGAGAGCGGCCGCGTCCGGCCTGGATTGCCCCGTCGCAAACCGCGTCTTCTCCGCCGGCTGCCGGCGTCAGGAGGAGAACAAGGCGGAGGGGGCGGCGATGCGACGGCATTGGGGAGGGGAGGGGAGAGGAGAGGACGGGGCGTGGCGAGATCTGGGCCAATGCTTTCGACGGATGCAGTTGGCTTGGAAACCCAAATGCGGCGAGATCTGGTATCAGCCATGATTTCCACAGCTCTCCTCTCGAAACCCTCCCTCTCCGTCGTCTCCGCCGCCCGCCGTCGGCGTCGCTCCCATCGCCGGCGCTTCCCTGGACAGCGGGTGAGAATCCATGCCATCAAATTATCACACCGACAAGACGGTCCCACTGGTCAGTGAGAGAGAACAGGGTTTAAATATGTAAAAATATAAATTAATATTATATTTTATTTGATGATAAAATAAGTCACAACAAAGTAAATGATATTCATATAAATTTTTTAAATAAGACGAATGGTCAAACGTTATATGAAAAATCAACGACGTCATACATTTTAAAATTTAAAATGAAGGAAGTATTACCGTTCAGATCATCCAACGGTAACGGCTCAAACCTAACGCTCTAATTACCGCCCGATCTCATATAAGCGGTTGTGATCAAACATACATATCCCCTTATTAGTTTTATGGAGATTTCTTTCATGAGTTTGTCTCTGCTTTTCATATTACTTTGCGTTTAATTACACCGGAATTTTAATTACAAATGAAGCCACATTTGATTAAACAGAGAAGACATGCTTGAGAACGGAGATTTCTTCCATGAGTTCATCTCTGCCTTCCATATTACTCTGCGTTTAATTACACCGAAATTTCAATTACAAATAAAGTCACATTTGATTAAACAGAGAAAGACAGGCTACTCAAGCAATGAGTTGATGCTTTAACTGCTTAAGCTACGGTTGATATAAGTTGTAAATAAATGAACGAAGCAACTAAAATTAATTTATAGGTAAAACTTTGTATTTGTGTGGTTGGCGGTTTTAAAACCAATGCTTAAAAATTAGACTATAATGAAAAAAAATAAAACAACTCTAAACTTAAATTTTAAAATTCAAATATTGACTACGACCGATAAACTAAAATAAAAGGCAGACGATGAAACGCGAAGGAACAACAAACAACGTTAGAGGGAGTAAACCTTCACGGGACATAATACAGATTTACCTAGTTAGAAGTACTGCCCAATTCTCTGGACAGCAATCTTACAGCATTTCACTTGAAACATTTACTGCTCAAAATAAGCTCGCAAAAATCCCCTTGTGGAATGTCAACACACGCATTTCGCTGAGGACAAACCCCCATTGTCAAATCCATTAGTTAATGAGCTGAAACCAGTTCTGGACGGATGGCCAGCAATTGGTTTTTAAATAAGCTACAGAAACCACCTGCACGAATCAGTTTCTTCAGGAAAGAAGGCAAGTGCTTGGAAACTTGCATAAACAACTGCTATTACTCTCAAGTGATCTAATGAAAGATTTTTTCTTTTTAAGTTTAATTAAATTTATAGAAAACATAATAATATTTTTAACACAAAACGAATATACTATCAAAATACATTCAATGCTACATTTAACGAAACTAATTTGGTGTCATGGATGTTGTTGTTTTTTTCTACAAATTTAATTAAATTTTAAAATTTTGACTAGTAAAAAAATAAAAATGTTCTATAATATGAAACGGACACGGTGCAGAAATGCAGAGTCGCAGAATGGTGTTAATTTAATGCATGTGCATCGCTATGGCCTATGCAGCATCCTTTGACCTTCAGGGCTCCTAAAGAAATACAACTGAAATGGAGTAAAATAGCACCATATGCACTATACATTATGTGAAGTACCAAGTTTAAGCTAGACTTTCTGTTTGAATTCCAAAAGCGCCTAGCCTTATAAGAGTGCAGGATCTAGTCCTTTCTTGGGGGGCAATGTCCTTCACAAACCTTCCATAGGCCACAGCACTGGTAATGGAGAGAGCACCTCAAACCATCCTGTTGCTGTTACTCCTTGTCCATTTTGGTGCAGCCCAAAATGCTAACAGAACTGGGGTAGTAGATGGGTTCCCTGTTGGAGTGATCCTTGACCTGCAAACACTGGTGGGGAAAATAGCACGGACCAGTATTTTGATGGCGCTGGATGATTTCTATGCGGCACACAAAAACTACAGCACAAAGATAGTTCTCCACATCAGGGATTCTGGAAGTAATAATGTACAGGCTGCATCAGCAGGTAAATGTTCTCAAGTCTTGTGGAACACTCTTGTTGCAATATGGATGTTTTTATTTTCTACTACTTTTTGAGGCGACGAATAGATGTTTTCCTGTTGTGTTGCCTCCAAGGTACATTTTCAATCACTAATTTTCTTCATCACATGCTGCTGCAAGATAACATGTTACAGTAGTTCTTTTTGTCAAGAATCTATACATGACAAAAATTATCCTAATATGTATGGCCTTTTCATGAAGTCATTCTGCTAATTGCACAATTGGATAAAATACATTATACACCACAATCTATTATATCTTGGATGTTCTTTCACAATAGCACACTATATATTTTAGCAGTTCATGTCCAGTTGTCAAATCAACTAGTAGCAATAGGTAAAAGCATTGTATTGTTAAATAGTGTTGCATTAGTTCCACATCGGTTGTTCGATGAGGGTGCACTCATGGACAAACCTCCCTCTAGACCAAATACCAATAGGTTTTGCTGTTCAATTGTCAACATTTAGCCAGCTAGTTACTATATTGTTTAAAGTAATATGGTTCAAATTTCAATGCCTACAAATTAAATTAAGTTATGTTCTGCAAATTGGAGGCTTCATGAGTACCCATGGACCTTCCTTCTCTGTTTTTGGGCCTACCATAGATGTAGTTTAGCAAATAAGTAACGTGTATCCATTCTCCTGCACTAGCATAACAGGCTGCCCACCATTTAAATTGTTTTTTAATCTAGTAGATTCAGCATTCATCTTGAAATAAGAAAGATAAGAGATCCCAGTTCAAAATAAACTAAGTCATAATTGAGAGGAACCATTTAACCTACCACTGTGGCTTCTGAATTTTTCTTTGCACCAACAAGAGACAAATTTCACACTGGTTGGGGATCAGTCTACAGGACTTCTTATTCCCAAAGCTCCATGCATTCTGCTGACAAGAACTGATAATGACAGTATCAAATGCCAACCGAGAAACATATATCATATAACTGACCATTTAACTAATGTAGTCAAGTCAACATTCAATCATTCACATTAACCAACAGAAAGATTAAATTATAAGTTACTGACTTTGAGCAAACAACTTGACGGTTCAGGGATGCTTTGCATCCAAAACGAAGCAAATGAGTTTCACTGGACCTACACTTTTCTAATGGGGTCAACCAGCCTTGGGTGCTATTTGGGAGAGCTTAAGATTCTGAGTAGCAGCTGAGGAGAATTTGGCTTCTAGTTCATTTTCTGGATTCTACAACTACAGCTGCTCAGAATCTGTGCAAAAATCTAGATTGTTTGGGGGAGCTTATGACAACTAGAGATTCTAGGAGAAGCTGCAGCTGCCAGAAACTCTCCCAAACAGGCCCTTAGTTGTAGTGCATGGACAATTGGATATGAACGCAATCAACGCATGGTTCAAAAGAAACAATTTAACTACCCACTAATTAACAGAAAATCAAAAGGTTGTAAACCTGATGACAGTGGACCCTCGAATACCTATTAGCTAGTACTTAATCAAATTCTTTTTCAAGAAATTGGTGAGTTCAGAGTAATGTTTCATTCTGCAACACAGTAAAGGAAACTCATGATTTTTTACCAAACTCTGAATCACTCTACATAACTGAACACAAGAAGGGCAAAAGAATGCTGCATACCACAAGCTTGGCAGATAAAGATAACATCCAGAATCAAACCTCAAGCCTAACAGATGTAGCCCACATCCCGTAGAACCATCCTGCTCCTCTTGATGTCAATTAACTTTACTGCCGCCCAAAATTTCACTAGACCAAGAGCACAGGGTTGTTCTTTAAAATTTACATCAATTAATCCTTGGTCCAAGAGAACTTCACGACCTGTATCTATCTCAAGATCTCTAAAATAAAAATATTACGCCAATCTTTCCTTCACTACAACCAGCCATCTCAACCTTCCAGCATTCTTAAATATTTTGTGCATGCAACACTGACCGGCTCAAGAACATGTGAAATGCAATAATGCATTGCCACTCTAATCCAGGAATTTCTTTCTTTTCTTTTTAGGGGATCAGCAAATTTTCTTGCATGTGTGATCTTTAATTACAACTTGTTGATCTATGCTGCAGCTCTTGATCTTCTGGAGAATCACAATGTACAAATCATCATAGGCCCTCAGAAATCTTCTCAAGCTTCATTTGTATCAGATCTTGGAAATAGAAGTCAGGTCCCTGTAATCTCCTTCACAGCAACAAGCCCATCTCTTTACTCTGCCAGTCTTCCATATTTCATTCGTGCAACATTGAATGACTCAGCACAAGTGCAAAGTATTGCCTGCCTAATCAAGACCTATGGCTGGAGACAGGTAGTGCCAATTTATGAGGACACTGACTACGGTAGAGGTATCATACCATATCTTGTAGATGCTCTCGAAGACATTGATGCACGTGTTCCCTATCGGAGTGTCATCCCTCTGTCAGCAACTACTGAAGAAATTAGTGAAGAATTATATAAGCTGATGACAATGCAAACAAGGGTCTTTATTGTGCATATGTCATCTACTTTGGCTGCATCTCTCTTCACAAAGGCAAAAGAGGTTGGTATGATGAGCAAAGGATTTGTGTGGATCATGACAGATGGAATAACCAATATCGTAGACTCCATGAGCACTTCAGTTGTGGAGGCAATGAATGGTGCCTTGGGTATCCAGTTTTATGTTAATAATTCAGAACTTAATAGCTTCACCATAGGATGGAACAGAAGATTCCAAATCGACAACCCAAATGATCCACCATTAAAACTAAGTATATTTGGACTGTGGGGCTATGATACTATATGGGCAGTTGCCCAAGCAGTTGAAAATGTTCTGGTTAACAACAGAACATCATTTCAAAAACCATCAGTTGCAAGAAACTCAACAAGCTTGGAAAACATGGAAACTTCTGTATATGGCCCAGAACTCCTAAAGGTCATCTTGAAAAATAAATTCAGGGGTAAGAGTGGCTATTTTGACCTTTCAAACAGGCAGCTGCAAGTCTCCACATTTAGAATAATAAATGTATTAGGGAAATGGTGGAAAGATATTGGGTTTTGGAATGAAGGAAATGGTATTTCACGACAGTTAAATCTTGGGAAATCAACAACAAAGTATGTCAACTCAGTTTCAGACTTAAACCCTGTGACTTGGCCAGGGAAATCGACAGAAATTCCCAAAGGATGGGAAATCCCTGCAAGTGGAAAGAAGCTTCAGGTTGGAGTACACAAAAGTGCATACAAGGAATATATGACGAATCAAAGGGATCCCATCACAGGTGCAATTAAAGCAAGTGGCTTCTCAATTGATATATTTGAAGAGGCGGTAAAAAGACTTCCTTATGCACTACCTTATGAATATGTAGCATTTGACACAAGCCGGGATACAAGTACTGGAAGTTATGATGATTTTGTTCACCAAGTTTATCTTAAGGTACTAAGATCATTAATGCTTCAGCTGTTCAGCATTCAGTTTGTAAGCAAACTGCAATTCATGATATATATCAGAGTATATACAACAACTGCACATAGGAAAATTATATGATATAATTAGGTGCTCTTCTCAGTTAGTCAGAGTACCTATTTGCTCCTCAAAAATAGTAATAGCATCTATTAAAAAGAAACTAGAGATTTCTTAGATAGTGTGCTACGATTTTTTCTTTGCCTGATCTCTTTGGTATCCTTACAGAAATATGATGTGGCAATTGGAGATATAACAATCAGGTATAGCAGAATGGCCCATGTTGACTTCACTGTACCATACACAGAATCAGGAGTGGCGATGATCGTTCCGTCCAAGGGCACAGTAAATAAAACATGGATTTTCCTGCAACCACTATCACGTGACCTGTGGTTTGCAACCATACTAATGTTTGTCTACACAGGGTCTGTTGTATGGTTATTGGAACTTCTAGGCAACAAAAGGAACATTCGCGAACCGATTCCCAGGAAGATTGGGATTACGATATTCTTCTCCCTATTTGGAGATAGTTGAGTACACTTATCCCAGGACCTCAGTTTTTTACAAAAAAAAGTAGTGTAAAATAGTGAATGAAATATTGAGCTGACTGATCTGCACTAAAATCATTTGCTATTACTAGTGCATTTAACAAAGCTACCTTGTTCGCTAGGAAACATGAATCTAGTAGTTTAGTTTCTTGAATGTTTCTCCATGCATATGTCTTGCATGATGCAAGCTTACGAACCTCGAAAGAAACAAATGCTAGGTACATGCTGTGCATCTTAAAATACTTAAAAGATGCATAGCTGGGTATAATGGGCAGAGAGAATTTTAAAAACAGATTTGTGCCTGCTGGGCCTAGGAGTGAATGAAACTATGGCTAAGCAAGGCAGGTCAGTTTGAAGAATATTGCTAATTAGCTCTGTTGGAATAGTGAGTTTGCACCAACTACATTATGGAATATTGAGTCTTCCAGGTTAGAGTTTTTTTCGTTCCACACAATATTTGGTTAAAATACTAGAGTTTCCAACTCACTTGAGTTTATTCTGAAAGACTTCATTTTTTTATGACTATTAGCAAGATAGAACTCAATGTTGTTAGACTAACAGGATGGAAAGGTAAAATGAATGATATGCAGTAGGTTTCAGGTTAGAAACGAGTTTTGGTAATCAACAGAAGGAAAGTATAACTGTATAAGGGAGTGTAAGCTAAGAAACAATGGTTAACATATCTCAACAAATATTCATATGTTCTTACATGGTTGACTAGATAGAGAAAAGATGCAGGGTTGCTCATCTGGTTAATGAAGCCAGCTCAAAGTAGACATAAATTTGACCATCTCCTCTACAATCAAGCCAGACTTATGAATTTTTTTTTATAAAAAACCAAGCCTTGATGACTCGTTACAACACAACCACTTTTTTGGAGCAAGTCTGGCTGGTTTGACATGAAGAAATCAGCATTCCTTTTCTCGGAGTTACAAATAGTTTGCGGAGAATTTCTTATGAGTATTTTATTTGTTACAGTTCTTTCAGTTCGAAAACACTTGTGCCAAACTAGAAATAAGAACAATATCTAGAAAAAAATGTTAAGTATGATTAATATTCTATAGTTTGTGAATTTTTGTTTGAATATGACTGAAGATAACAATATATTTCTTTATCAAAATTTCAGATGAAAGAGTGGAGCGCATCCTATCTCGGATAGTTTTGATTGTATGGGTATTTTTCTTCCTTGTACTTTCATCAGGTTACACTGCAAACTTGGCAACAATGTTGACTGTAGAACAACTAAAACCAACTATAAATAGTATTGACGAACTTCGGAAAAGCGGGGTAAACATAGGATACCACGATGGTTCCTTTGTCAAAAACCTTTTAGAAGATCTTAATTTTAACACATCGAAGATCAAGGCATATGAAACCCCCGATGATTTTTACAATGCACTATCAAAGGGAAGCAATAATGGTGGTATTGCTGCCTTCGTGCATGAAGTCCCATACATCAAATTGTTTCTTGCAAAGCACTGCAAAGAGTACACTATGGTTGGACCATTTTATAAGACAGCAGGTTTTGGATATGTAAGTAATTTTATTTATGTTCCTGTTTGCAACATAACTCTTCAGTCAATTAGTTACTCTCGTATGTTGAAATACATATAGAGACTATAGATGTTGATTTTCGTGCCTAAGTGTAAATTGAGGGTACGAATTTGAACTAAAACAAATATACAATAAGCTTCATCTGGAAGGTCAATTATATCCACGGTTTCACAGAAATACAAAGGAAATTAGAAACACACATGCTAAACAATGAGCGATCCAATTACTCTGAAGCATAGGGTTTGAGAGTAAGCGTGCACTAAATTCAACTGGTTATGTTTGTCAGTGCATATTCGCAATGTAGAACTAATATATCCAACTGCATAGGTTATATATAATCCCTCCCGTCATAAATATTAAACTTATGACAATATTTGGTCAAACTTTTCAAACTTTGACCATCAATTTTACATTAGAATAAGTTTACAAAATAAATAACTTCATGATAGTGTTTTAGTACTTTTCAAGGAAAATTTATGCATATAGTTTTTCTTTCCTTTTTAAGCTAAGCATTTGGAAATTATTGATGGTCAAAGTTTCAAAAGTTTGACCAAATCTTGTCATAAACATGAAATATTTATAACCAGAGGTAGTACAAACTAGAGAATTACTATATGTTCTCTGAGGGAAAGAATAATAGGAAAAAATCAACTTATGAGTGAAAATGTGAAATCACCTAAAATAGCAAGCTCGTATAAACAACCAAATTTTAGGAAATTGGATACATTAAGAAATACAAAAGCAACTAAACAGAAAGGTTAGCTAACATAGTACATCTGAAGACATCAAACTTAAAGTTGATGATAACTTGCTCTAGAATACTATATCCAAATTAATAAGGATGGTATTGATTATTTTATCTAATTATGCCAGTTCATTTTATCATTTACCATGTCATATGTTAAATTCAGTTCACTTTGCTTTTAGTTCTCGGCATATGGAAATAATCCAAAATTAGGGCCAACAAGCTAACAAAAAGTCTACCTTTCTCACACAGGCATTCCCAAAAGGATCTCCTCTAATTGGAGACATTTCAAAGGCAATCCTCAACATAACAGAGGGGGACATTATCATGCAACTTGAGAAAAAATGGATTGGGTATCAAAATGACTGCAAAAGTGTGGATTCTGCGGTGGGCTCTGTGTCTGATCCAGATAAACTTAGCGTCGACAGTTTTAAGGGCCTGCTCATACTTACTGGAGTTGCCTCAACCTCTTCCCTTATCATAGCTGTAATGATTTACTTGTATGAAAAGAACAAGTCAGTGACTAGCATGCAACCTGACCAAAATGGAGAAGGTTTAGAAGAAAATCACAAGCCACAAGATGTGAATGAAGGAGACAGAGCAGAAGAAAATAATCAGCCTAGAGCAGGTCGCCGAAGTGGCCAGCAACAAGAAGAAACTGGAGGAAGAGAGATGGGTAACATAAATCTACAAACAAGCAGTGTTAGGAGCAATGGCTCAATTTTCATTTGGCGTGACAGAAATCTTGGTGCAAGAGTGGCACCCATTTCAAGTTCAAGTCGTTTTTAGCTAAACGAATTGATATTTATGTTCAGGATGTTACATAAAGCAGTCTCAAGCTGAAAGTTTAAAATGGTAAAGCTAAATGGCATGACATACAAATACTAGTTGTGTTCATGTTTTTCTTTACTCTTATAAAAAGCGTTGGGTGATGATGTGTTCTGCACCCATCCTCCACTCCTTTTGGATCTTCTGTGGCTGCAAATATGTAGACATGTATGTGTTTTCTGATTTTTTTTTTAAATCCTTTGCGCAATTTCATATGGAATTACTTAATCGATCTCATATGACTGTGTATAGAGGCAACTTGCCATCCGCGCAACTCGCAAGCACTTGCTAGTAACCTAATGTTTGCGCATAATTAACCTAAATATGCAGTTTGTCAATATTGATCAATTTCACTTTTGCAGCATGAACAAGCACATCTTTGAGTTTAGGTTCGTGTTGGCATTCTGACGAGAAAATGTGGTACAGCTTAATTGCAGCAAGCCCCTAACGATTAGATCTAGACACACCAGACCACGCAGCGTTCATCGGATGAACTAACAGCAGCAGATAACCCACAGTTCAAAGCCACGAAATCATCAAGGGAGGGATATGTCTGCGGGAATAACCCGAGTTTCGCAGTGGGTCTCGTACCTTGTCGCAACGACGCAGCGTGGGCTCCTCGGCGAACTGGAGGCATCCTCTCCGGCGTCCGTTTCCTCGTCGGGAGGAGCGCGGATACGCCGGGAGGGCCTCTCCGCCGCCGCACCGCCGGCGATGGTGAGGCCTTGCGGCCGGGCGTCGTCGAGGTCGGCATTTAGCGGTTCGTTTCTGGTCGAGCTGGGCTGGACTGCACGCGAACTGTTTTGGATGGGCCTAGTCCAGTCCAGAGAGTGTTATGCGCCGTCGGATTCGGCCATCTCGCCATCTGCGGCTCGGCCCAGGAGCCCACTTTTTTATCAAAACAAGGAAAAAGTCTAATTGACCTCCCTCACCTATAGCCCGAGATTGATTTCACTCCTTCAACCGCAAAACCAAAACTAGATACAACATCTCCCTCAACTATCAATACCGGTTCAATTTGTCTCCCTTAGTGGTTTTGATGAGGAATAAGTCCACTTTGACTCACTTAACTAGTGGTCGAATCTGATTCGTATCCCTGAACCACAATACTGGATATGTCAACCCCCAAACTACTAAAACTATTGCAATTTGACTTCCTCGACGGTTTTAGAGGACGGTTTCGCTGAATATAGGATACCCCATTTCTTTTTCTTATGGTCGTCTCATTGGGACGGATATGTTGAGACAACGATCTGATGTCCTAGCACTACTGGACAACCAATCTTTGCTTGATCGGCAAAACCAGCAAATATCTCGGATGTTTAACGAACCGGTGATAATCTAGATGCTTTAGTATCGGTTCTAAAAGTCCAAGTCCCTTGAAACATCTTTAGTCCCGGTTGGTAACACCAACCCGGACTAAAGATCGTGAATTACCAATCGGGACTAAAGATGTCTCCAGGGTTAGTTCAAAAAGAAAGCATCTCTATCCAAGTTAGATATGTGTGATAGGTGGGATGATAATACGTGTGAGGGCTAAGATGAGAGATCTTGAGTTTGAATCCCATATCGCACATATTTTTTTGATCTTTTAGTACCGGTTGATCTTTATTCCCGATTCTATAACCGGCACAATCTTTAGTACCGGTTATTTCAACCGATACTAAAGATCGAGATCTTTATTTTCGATTTGATAATCCTGGTTCTATAACCGGCAAAAAAAGAGGTTACGAACCGGTGTTAAAAAACGGTTGTCCAGTAGTGTAGGAGAGCACTTCCCTGACAAGATCCCGAAGCTCATCTGCTAACCCAGTAAAAATAACCTGGTTTTAATAGGGTTTTAATAGTTGAGAGAGAAAAAATAAACTCAAACCATAGGGGAGAGAGAAAAAAATAGACTTCCTTTTCATATAATAAGGTTACCCATCCAATGTTTAGTCCCAGCCTTGTAGATTGTAGCACACTTGCACCGAACACAGTGATCCAGGAAAAATATATAATGAAGTGAAAATCTGAAAATTATCATTGGATCTAAAAATGGATGACTAAGATTTGTGTCTACGTCACTAAGGATAAAAAATTTATCCATAATAAAATTTTTACTCATAGTTGAATCTGAGAATAAAATTTTTACTCTGGTTGACGTGGACAAATCTCGTATGTCTATTTTCATGTCCAAGGATGTTTCCATACTGCATATTTTTCCGTGATTTGTTTTCAGCGAGGGCGAGGGCCGGAAGCAGCAAGCTCAAGGTAGCTCAGGAAGCAACGACTGAACTCGCTCTTGAACATTTCCAACTGGCGGTGAAGAGGCTGTGCTGCCGGAGCATCGGACGAAAATGTTTCAGTTGAAAGAAAAAAAACATGGAGTCTTTCAAAAAAAAAACTCCAAACGACTTCTCTTGTCGCTAAGATAAAGGAGGGAGAAAAAACCTTGGCACGAGCAGAGGCGAAAAGACTCGCGAAAATGTTACCTATCTCCTCTAAAGCACTTATAGTTTTTTTTTCTTTTCAGATTCCTTGTAAATAATTTTACTTCTACTCTATACAATAAAATTGACACTGTCTTGTGTCGATTCGTAAAAGAAAAAAAAGTCAAAATGGGCATTTGAGGATGTTTCTTCACTCATCGACATTTATTCTTTTTTACTCTCTTTCAATAAAAATTCAGGGGAAAGAAAAGAAAACGCTGGAAGTTTCCTTGGAAACTTTCACCCAAAAAAAAAACAACCACCATGCTCTGTTAGCTCAAAATTAGAAGGTTATGACAACATCTTCTCCAATACTCCTGCCAGGTCAACCCTTATATCCTGGCCTAACCTCTTGAATCTTGGTGTATAAAGAAAGGCAACCTTTGGACCAGGCAAAAATTAAGTGTTGCAAAGACCGGAGCGAGAAAAAACACCGGAGCTCTTTTAAAGACTTGGTGGCATGTATGGCTCCAAAGAAATGCAAAGATCTTTCAGGGAATCGATCCCCACGCCGGCAGAGCAGCATCTTTGATCCTCGAAGAACTGCAAGAGGAGAACTTCATCTTCCAGCCACCCTAATCTCCCCTCGATGAGCTCTCTTTCAGTTGCACTTATGTTCTTTGAGTAATCCTCCCTTGTAATCGTTTTATGTAATCTTGCTGTAAGACACTCTTTTCGTCTAATATATTCGGCAATTCTCTTGCCGCTTTCACGTCAAAAAAAAATTAAGTGTTGCTACTCCAATGCTTAATAGTTATTCTTGGTAGCGTCTTGAATCTTTCACTATTCATCTTCGTCAACCAACAGTTTAACAATTTGTAAATTTATTGGAACAAAATTGATTCGAGGGTCCTTGAGACTTCACCGAACAACATCTGATTGTCGAATGTCAAATAAAATCCTGACTCTTTTGTTTGCCAGAACCTAGGCTTTTGGCATCACAAGAAAGTCCCATTGACTTGACTTGCCATTACAAACAGTATACTCAGCGCTGTGCCAATAAACTACAAAACTAAGAGGTTATTGGCGATCAAAGTTGAAATAATAATAGTCAAAGCTAACAAACATTTGGAAACAAAGGGAGTACCACACATCAAAGAATGCCAACAGAGTCAAAGATTCAGAGCAACTCACCATGCCAAATGTGAGTTCCAACTTGACTCTCGCAATCCCATTCCTTGAGGACCAAAGATTCACTTGAGGAAGAAGGTATATGTGTTCCCGGCTCATCCTTCCTGGGTTTGCAACCCAGAATTTCCTTGAATTTCCACAGCCATCACCCTGGGAGCTATTCAGAAACATCTCTTTTATATATTTATATAAACAGCGCAGTAGCTTCTTACGCAAGTAAGAGATTGCCAGAAGCAAACTTAAAATTTTAATTCAGAGACCATAGAAACTATAGTGCAATCTGACCAAGTCAGAATAATGAAAGAAAGACTGGGCTATAAGAATGCATGGTACCATGCATTCAGTAACCAGCAGAACCATCACAGCATGGGGATGGAGAGAGCAGCTGGGAGGGCTGCATTTTTCTTCTTGTTCCTCAGTTTGACTGTTGCTCAAAATATCACTGAAAGTGGAGCAAATACACTGAATGTTGGAGTGATCCTCCACCTGAAGTCGCTGGTGGGCAAAATAGCACGTACCAGCATTTTGATAGCTGTGGAAGATTTCTATGCAGTCCACAGGAACTTTAAGACAAAGCTGGTTCTCCATATTAGAGATTCCAATGGAGGCGATATCCAAGCTGCATCAGAAGGTACATTTCACAGTTTGTAAATTTTAGCCAAGATTGTAAAATTTTGAGTCAATACTGCATCATAATGAGGCGAGATCCAATAAAGAAGTTACTTCTTTGAACTTTCAACAACTTGAAATTCTTTAGATTAAAAAGTTATGGAGGAAAAGAAGATACAAAAACACTGAGACGACATGCTTTTTTTTCATTTATATATTTTTTTATTTCGCATTTCTCTTTTCTACTGCTGCTGCAAATCTTCAAAATATCACGTGCCTTTACAAAATTAAATTGGAGACCAGAATCTCATGATAACTCCATGGATCTGTATGCAGATAAAAGTGAGGGCCTCTCCACCTTTAAGTTTATGCCACTATACTTTACAAATGAATACACCTATTTTGTATTCTCTCTTATTAGCAACTCCTTCATTTCTGGAGGGAAAAAAATCCATACCAAATATACTCAAGTCATGTGGAGCGTCCTCAACGTTTTGCTCTGCTGTTCTCAATGACTGAATACACCAATATAATAAGAATAGCCATTGTATTCTAATTAAGTTACAACATAACTAGTTTTATATGCATAACACTTCTACTTGCATTAAGATTCTCAGCTGCAACTAATATGTAGATAGATATTCTTCAAAATAATTATTTTCCTATTCCATTATAAGGCAATTGACCTGCTGGAAAATTACAACGTGCGAGCTATTGTTGGCCCACAAAAATCTTCAGAGGCTACTTTTGCGTCTGATCTTGGGAACAAGAGCCAGGTCCCAATTATGTCCTTCACTGCAACAAACCCCACACTTTCATCTATCGATGTGCCATATTTTTTGCGTGGAACGTTAAGTGATGTTGCTCAAGTGAATACCATTGCTGCTCTCGTTAAGGCATATGGCTGGAGGGAAGTGGTACCCATTTATGAGGATACGGATTATGGTAGGGGCATCAAACCGTACCTGGCTGATGCTCTCCAAGAATTTGGAGCTTTTATGCCATATCGTAGTGCAATATCTGGATCAGCAACTACTGACCAACTTGAGAGAGAACTCTACAAGCTAATGACAATGCAGACTAGAGTCTATGTTGTTCATATGTCATTGAACATTGCCTCCATTCTCTTCACAAAGGCTAAGGACTTAGGAATGATGAGCGAAGATTATGCATGGATTTTGACAGATGGCATTTCAAATATTGTTAATTCGCTAAACCCTTCAATTCTTGAGAAAATGAATGGTGCAATTGGTGTCAGGTTCGATGTGCCTGCATCAAAGGAACTTGATGACTTCACTACAAGATGGAATAAGAGGTTCAAACAAGACAACCTAAATGATCCACCATCACAACTAAGCGTTTTCGGGCTCTGGGGTTATGATACTATTTGGGCCTTTGCACAAGCAACAGAACAAGTAAGAATAGTCGATGCCATATTTCAAAAGCAGAAAGATACAAAGAACACAACATGTTTGGGAACTCTCAGAATTTCTACAATTGGTCCGAAACTCCTAGATTCAATTTTACATAGTACGTTCAGAGGCCTAAGTGGTGAATTTGACCTTAGAAACAGGCAACTGGAGTTTTCCACATTCCAGATAATTAATGTGGTTGGAAGTCGGTCAAAAGAAATAAACTTTTGGACAGCAAAACATGGAATCTCCAGGCAATTGAAGAAATCCAACTCAAAAACAACAAACATGAACTCTGCCTGATCTTAATCCGGTGGTGTGGCCAGGAGGAGTATATACAGTGCCTAAAGGATGGCAAATTCCTACTAATGGAAATAAATTCCGTATAGGTGTACGGACAAACACGTATCCTGAGTTTATGAAGGTGGAAAGTAATCCTGTCACCAATGTAATAACTGCCTCTGGGTATGCAATTGATGTATTTGAAGAGGTGTTAAAGAGACTTCCATATGCAATACCTTATGAATATCTATCATTTGATGATGGACAAGGAATAAACTTTGGGAGCTATAACGATTTTGTCTACCAAGTTTATCTTGGGGTAAGAAATTTTCGTTCTCAATTTATCAAATTTATGCCACGGAAATCAGTAAGCCCACTGAACATTTAAATAAAGCTAATCTAATTATTTCCTGACTTCTGTTTTTGCAAAACTGTATTGACCTACCCTATTGGAAATTTGGAACACAGGCGATTTTTTCTGTAGTTCCGTTTAGATATATTTTAACATTTATCATTTGTTTTCTTACGCAACATTTTCCATCATACTTGTACCATAACAAGCATTGGCGCAGTCTCCTGTATACAATATTGACCATTGCTTTTCTTAATTATATGTCAGTCAAAATTATCCTAACATAATAGTGTGAAAGTACTTTTGATGAAAACTACTCCCTCATTTCCATATTGTAAATCGTTTTTAGTTTTTCTATAAGTCAAATTTCTTTAACTTTGACCGAGTTTATAAAAAAATGCACCAACATCTACAACATCAAATTGGTTCCATTAAATTCATCATGAAATATGTCTTGATAGTGTATTTATTTATTATTGTAGATGTTGGTGCATTTTTCTATTAGCTCGGTCAAAGTTAGAGAAGTTTAACTTAGGATAAAACTAAAATAATTTACACTATGGAACAAAGGGAGTAGTAGTATTGCGATTTGACAAATCCTTTTGTGCATATCAGTGGTCGGAGTTTCAAAACTAAAAACGATCTTCTGAGTTGAGTTTAAATCTGGACATAGCCTAGATTCAGACCCAAAAGTTCTTTTTTATGGGACGAAGGAAGTATATAATAAAGGAAAAAGTCTATTTAACCCCCTAAAGTATGTATGTATAGGAATGATTTTATTTTAGATATATGCTCAAAAATAGATTTCAGTAATGTTCCTTTTCAGATTGAACCTTTTTTATGTTTTCTAGTGTAGTACTGCCTCTTGGTGTCTCCTCAAGGACGGTAAGAATTCAGATTAGATATATTGTCATGATGTAACTATTACCTTGTTTTCTGCCATTTTCCACGAATTATCATACATTTCAAGAGTAACTGAAATAAAAAAATAAAAAAACTTGCAGGTATACGATGCAGCAATTGGAGATATAACCATCAGGTACAATCGAACTTCATATGTCGACTTCACGCTACCATATCTTGAATCTGGGGTGGCAATGATTGTGCCAGTCAAGGACGACAGGAATAAGAATACATGGGTTTTCTTGAAGCCATTAACTACTGACCTGTGGTTTGGGAGCATTGCCTTCTTCGTCTACACAGCAATTGTAATATGGTTGTTGGAGCGACGAATCAATAATGCTGAATTGACTGGCTCATTCCTCCACCAGCTGGGCATAGCAATATATTTCTCCTTCTTTGCAGATAGTAAGTGACGATACTTTGTTTTCTTATATACATACCAAATACTGCATTTATCACATTCAACGAGAAAGAGCTGACAAAAAAGCAATTTATTTTACAATCCAGTCTTTAACAAACAAAGGGACACTGCCATAATAAGAGTAAGTTCAGCATCAATGTTTATTTGAAGTTCTAAACTATGATGGTTCACCATTTTACAGGGGAAAGGGTGGACAGCATTTTGTCGACTGGTTGTCATTGTCTGGGTCTTTGTGCTTCTCGTGATTACATCAAACTATACAGCCAATTTATCATCAATGCTAACTGTGCAACAGCTTCAGCCCACAGTTACTGATGTTCATGAGCTCCTTACAAATGGAGAATATGTAGGGTATCCAAATGGTTCTTATGTGGCCGATCTGTTAAGAGGACTTGGTTTTGATAGAATAAAATTGAGGGCATACAATAATTTAGATGGCTTTGCCGATGCACTCGCCAAAGGGAGCCAAAATGGTGGTATTTCTGCTGTCATAGATGAAGTTCCATACATCAAAATTTTTCTTGCAAAGCACTGCAAAGGGTACACAATGGTTGGACCAATTTACAAGTCCGAAGGTTTTGGCTTTGTAAGTTAACTTGATAGATATTCTGTCCACATCACATACCTCTGAAGTACAAAAATCCTAGTAAATATATAATCGAGATCTTCTCATACTTATAAAAACATATGCAGAACATTTGGAAACGGAGGCATACATAATAAAATCCAAGATAATCATAAACCTGTGGTCTCTAGACAAGATATGTGTGTTATGGAATCAATCATTCCCCATCCACCAGTGTTTTTTATCCTCCTTGATTGAAACATGCACTTTACATGGTGAACAACCCCACTAGATATTTCCACCATTTTAGGGAGTGATAATCTCGTAATCTATAACACTGCTCTGGGCAATTTTCTGGTTTTTCGTTGAATTTTTTTTCTTAATTCATAGTGCCCCTACTTATGTGCTTACTTAGCTCATGGAGAAAAACCTTAAACCACAGTCCGCAGGCATTTCTTTGCAAAATCTAACTGCAATTATATACCTTGCAATTTATTTAACTTAAATATATTCTGCATCGATATTATGGAGAATCTTAGAATGTTTGCCCTTAAGAATCTATCATATTAGGCTGAAAGTTGATTATGCATTACTGTTTTTCTGATGAGCGAGTGCTCCATTATGTATCAGTTATCGGTTTGTAAGTAACTGAATCGGTTCTACTTCTTGTGTAGGCATTTCCCAAACGATCCTCACTGGTTTATGACTTCTCAAGGGCAATTCTCAGCATAACAGAGGGAGATTCTATAATTAATATAGAAAAGAAATGGATTGGGGACCAACATGCCTGTCAGAATGATGGCACCATCATCAGCTCGAGCAGTCTAAACTTCAACAGCTTTTCAGGACTTTTTCTAGTCACAGGAGTTGCATCGACCTCAGCCCTTTTAATAGCCCTGATGATGTTTCTCTACAAGAATAAGCACAGGATAAGGAACAGCATATGTCGTGATCAGACTCAGAAAGGATATGAAGCAGAGCGAATAAATGACCAAAATCAAGAAATGACAATAGACTCCAACCAGATCCAAAACCTGCAACTGACAGTGCCAGATGATTCAGATGAATATAACCGTCAACAAGAGGGGGAAATATCCATAGAGCAAAGCCCAGCTTCAGGGGTCCAAACAAGTCCGGATTTCGAATCTCATGCACAAAGATAACTCAGCTAATTCAGCTTTTCATGCCTTCAGAATATGCCCAGTCACCTTCTGTTTGCACGTTCATCTTTCATGCCTGTGCACACACAAACCAATTACCCATTGGCATATCAATCCAAAATCTACATTTCTTAGGTAAACCATTTAGCAATGTAATGCACAACAATGCAATCCAGGAAGCTTCTAGTATGAAGTGCTAACTTAAACTTCATCGTTTGGTACTTTGCTACATCTGTGTTGAACTAGCATACTGCTGCACAGATGAACAAGCATCGTAACAAACATATCCAAGGCATGGATCAAAGACGCCGTAAAGAAAAAAAAAGGTTGGTTCAAATTCCAGCCCACATTAATGAAGAAGCGACACCGATCTATAGCTCTCGACCTCCTCGTAGCTAGAGTGCACTACTACCTGAGCTGCAACTTGCAATCTGCAACGAATCCCTCCTGTTCCTGTAGGCGTTGTCGCGGCCACTAAAACATTGCTCGCGCTACGAAAACAATCAGAGACGGCTGCTCCACCAATGGACAACCGTGCGTTGCAATGAAGAAAATCTCGTAGGTAGGGTAGAGAAATGCTCACCTCCCAATCCCATGGGGACGAACAGGGTGCTCCGGCCTCCGGATCTTCTCGCTCTTGCCACGGCTGCGCAGCCACCTGCGTGCGTCCCTTCGCGAGCCGCCGACAGTCCCTCTGCCGGATCGCCGGCAACATCCCGCCGTGCCGCCAGCTGGCTGCAGCTTCCCCCTCCTGGACAGCCGCACCAACCTGCTCCTGCGGCGGCGGCGGCGGCGGCGAGGGGCCGAGCTGAGGTGGCTGCCGGCGCGGCCCGCAAGCGACAGCCGACAGGTCGTTGTATGTGGGCCGCATATTTACTTACCGTTATTTAACTGGGCCCAGATACGGTGAGAGGTAGTGGGCCGAAAGCCCAAACACTGGATGAGGCGTATTGCAACAAGTCCAGTCCAAAACCAGACGAACATCTGAGTCTGCACAAAGGCATGCAATGTGCCAATGTAAGTTGAAATGAAAATTTCGTCATTCAAATTGACAGAAAATAAGACAAACCCTGAGCCTATGGGAATTGTACCAATAAGCATCCAGCCTTGCGTTGACGTTCAAAACTTCAAATCCCCGAACTCCTGATGCATCATTTTGTCTGTCATTTGTCAACACGCGCTTCCGCTTCTGGGAGCGCATTTCCTTGACCCGAATAACTTGCCGGCCAACCAATGAGCTCCTACAAAACGAAGACGGAAAGCCTTGTTAATTGTCAAGCAGTACAAGCAATTAACCAAATAGCACTGAAATCAAGCTGTTCCTGTCGCTGCCAAGTGATCTACATTGCAACTTTCGGCTTGACCAATGGCACCCATATTAACTATTCAGGAGACTAATCCTACGCAGGAGATCCTATAAGAGAGTGCAACTCAGCATAAAGAGGCTTTGCATACCTTGCAGACTGCAGCTGCTGTAATGGAGAAAGCACCTCATTCCATCCTCTTCTTGTTACTAGTTGTAAATTTCTGTGCAGCTCAGGATACCACCAGAGGTAGAGCAGAGGAATTCCATGTTGGTATGATCCTGGACCTGGGATCACAGGTGGGCAAAGTGGTGCGAACCAGCATTTCATTGGCAGTGGAAGATTTCTACACGGTCCACAGGAACTACAGCACAAGGCTGGTTCTCCACGTCAGGGATTCCATGGCCAGTGATGTCCGAGCTGCATCAGCAGGTATGTGTCCTGCACTGAAGTGTTGACAGGTTGTCCATGAAGACCATAGAGCATTATTTGCTACTTTCATCCACATGGACAGGGAAATTGTAGTATTTTGTAAAGAACTGTTTTGTTTTTGACATCTAAACCAAATGCATGTCTAGACCACTGTCTGGTAAATTTCTTAGTTGGATGAACTTAATTTTAGGCCAAACAGGATCTGTGTACAGTATAAAGATTTTTTTTAAAGAAAAAAATAAAAATTGAAAACAGCACTCACTACTCCCCCACAGCACTGACTATAAGTGAAGAACTACAAAAGACATCATTTTCATTTCATCCAAAAAATAAATAAATAAGCTGTGAACGCTACTACAAAGAAATCAAAATTCATCAACAAAATTCCAAAGTAAATAGAAACTGAACTTGATTGTAGTCAAAATATTCCATTGCAGTTTTACTAACGCATGGTTTCCACAACATGCAAGTAGCACCAAGCTAAAGACTCAAAGGTGTGTCATAAACAAGTAAATTAACACCCAATCTATATAATCATGTGCATAGTTTGAAAGGAAGCTATTTATTCACCAAAATAGAAGCTTTGGTAAGTACTGTAACGCCGTGCACATGTGTTACTGTGTTAATAAATGGTCTAAAAAATTTGTTTTTTTCTCTTGTTGTTTTGACTGTTTGCTGATGACAAAAGGAGCATAGACAATAGAGACATGCAGCTGACTAGCTAGGTATGAATTGCTAGATAAACTTACAATCCTTGACCAAACATACTCTTATCCAAAACATAGTTTGTATTAACCCGATTTTACAACCTTGGAGGCATTTGATATTATTTGACAAAATTCCCCCTCTAATGCAATTTCAAAGCTGTTGAGTTACTGGAGAACTACAAAGTGCAAGCTATCATTGGCCCCCAGAAATCATCAGAAGCTGTATTTGTATCCAATCTCGGAAATGAAACAAAAGTACCTATTGTATCCTTCACAGAAACAAGTCCCTCCCTCACTTCTAATATTATGCCATATTTTGTGCGCGCAACATCAAATGACTCAGTCCAAGTGAATAGTATTGCATCTCTAATAAAAGCTTATGGATGGAGAGAGGTGGTGCTGGTATATGAAGACACTGACTATGGGAGAGGAATTCTACCCTACCTCATTGATGCTCTTCAAGAAATTGACGCCCGTGTTCCATACAGGAGTGTCATCTCTTTTTCAGCAACAAGTGAAAACATTCAGGAGGAATTCTACAAGTTAATGACAATGCAAACAAGGGTATTTGTTGTTCACATGTCATCCACTACGACCTCTCATCTCTTTACAAAGGCCAAAGAGGTAGGGATGATGAACAAAGGATTTATGTGGATTATCACAAACGGAGTGGCAAACATCATTGACTCACTCAACCCACCTGTCATTGAGGCAATGAATGGTGTAATAGGAGTAAGGTTTCATGCACCAAATCAAAAAATCTTGATAGGTTCTCCATAAGATGGAACAGAATGTACCAATGAGATAACCCAGACGAATCACCATTTGATAAATTAAGCATTGTTGGACTGTGGGGCTATGATACAATTTGGGCATTAGCACAGGCAGCAGAAAAGGTTGAAATATCCACTGCCAAAAAGAGGAAACCAATTCCCAGTAAAAACTCTACATGC
Source organism: Oryza officinalis (assembly GCA_008326285.1). Lineage (NCBI taxonomy): Eukaryota > Viridiplantae > Streptophyta > Magnoliopsida > Poales > Poaceae > Oryza > Oryza officinalis. Next base: position 24,723,836 of record BDMV01000009.1, on the reverse strand, counting down.
CTGGAATCCATGGTTATTTCCATAAATGGCACAGATCTCCTAACAACAATTGTACAGAACAAATTTAGAGGTTTGAGTGGTGACTTCGACCTTACAGACAGGCAGTTGCGAGTCTCCATGTTCCAAATAATAAATGTGGTTGGGAGAGGTTGGAGAGAAATCGGGTTTTGGACTGCAAAAGGTGGCCTTTCACAGCAGTTAAACCAAACTGGCTTACAAATAACAGGTATGGCCTCAAAGCTTAATCTAAATCCAGTAATATGGCCAGGGGAGTCAACAGAAATACCAAGGGGCTGGGAAATTCCTACAAATGGTAAGAAGCTTAGAGTTGGTTTGCACACAAGCGAATATCCAGAGTTTATGAAGACCATAAAGGATCCTGTCACAAATGCAACAAGGGCGAGTGGCCTTTCAATTGACATATTCGAGGAGGTGGTAAAAAGGCTACCTTTTGCACTTACTTACGACTATCTAGCATTTGACACAGCAGATACAGCAAGTACATGGAGTTACAATGATTTTGTTTACCAGGTTTTGGTGAAAACAGTACCTTACGAAAGACAGCTTCCAGTTTCTCAATCTTCCGACTGAAAAAACAATTTAGCAGCCAACATTGATCTTCTAGGAGTTCAATCATCAAACATTAAGTTCAAATCCATTTTTAGCAGCCAAACTTTCATACGGAGCAATTAGGGCTTGAATTGGTTTAATTGTGCATTATATTAATTGTTGAGGAAAATCAAAGGTCTATGGAAAGATTTTTATTCAGAAAGAGCATAAAAGAACATTGATCTTCTATTGTTAATTGAACAGTTGAGCTTTTGTTATACCTGAAATTTAGAAAGAACATAAGGAGGACAATAGCAGTTTTTCTCTTTTTCTCTTTTTGATTACTCAAATGAAACTATCTTATCCAATGCAGAATTATTATATAGTAGTTGGAGACATAACAGTCAGATACAATAGAACATCGTATGTGGACTTCACTATACCATATACTGAATCTGGAATAGCAATGAATCAATGATTGTTCCAGTCAAGGAAAACAAGAAAAAGAATATGTGAATTTTCTTGAAACCTCTAAGCAGTGGGATGTGGTGTGGAAGCACCATATTCTTTATTTATACTGGGGTTGTTGTCTGGCTGCTTGAGCGTCTAAATGGAAATGGACATCTACATGGTCCCTTCTCACTCAAGCAACTCGGAAATCTGATGTTTTTTTCCATATATGAAGAGAGTTGAGTACAACAGAACCATTTCCCAAAAATATATCTCTAGTTTTAAATTAGTACTATATCAGTGGATGCAAAAATAAAACTGGATATTTTGCATATACAGCCATGTGTGGAACCACATGAAAAATAGAAAGACTGCAATCTGACTAATCCACAATGCCACAAGATTTTGGAAGGAAGAATGCACTCCATAGCCATATATTATTGATTTTCTCAAAATCTTTTGCCGAAACAAATCTTAGATCTGTCAAAACCCTCTCAATTTCAATTAGCATTTTTTTTAAGAAATGCAATAATAATCAATGGAGTACTAAAGGAAAAATAAAGATAAAACTAGGTTTTTATTTTTGAAATATATAGAAATAATACATTTGTTGTTCTTAACTGCACTTAATTGGCGAGATATATTATATTTCAATATTCTCCTCTGTTTCACCAGTCAGTAAGACCTACATTTTATCAAATAAAGAAAAAGATATTGCTTGCTTTGCAACAAGTCCATAAAAGACATGTGGTAACTCAGATTTGCAAATCCATTTAGCGTGTTCCAAAAAAACAACTGTTCCCTTGCTAATTTGTTATTTATGCAGAAGATAAGCTGGAACGCTTTCTGTCCCGATTAGTTCTACTAGTATGGATGTTTGTTCTTCTGGTACTTACATCGAGTTATACAGCAAACTTTGCATCGATGCTTAATGTAACAACAGCTTTCACCAGCTGTGAATGATGTTCATGAACTCCAGAAACGAGAATATGTAGGGTTCCACCGTGGATCCTATATAGAGGGTTTACTGGAGGATATTGGTTTTGACAGATCAAAGATCAGGCCCTTAAACACACCAGATGACTTCCACAGTGCTCTTTCTAATGGAAGAAAAAATGGTGGTGTTGCTGCACTCGTACTTGAAGTGCCATACATCAAATTGTTTCTTACAAAGTACTGCCAGGGTTACACGATGGTTGGACCTATTTATAGGACTGCGGGTTTCGCATTTGTAAGTTTAACTACGCTCTCAAGCACATTTACTATTAAGCTGCCTAGGAAGATTTAGACAACCATTCAGATGTTATCTTCATATGCTATTTACATTCAAAGTTTCAAACTTGACAGAATGGCCATTTAATATATTTACAAGTGGATGGATATATGTAGAAAAGAAATAATTACCATCTAGCTTCATTAACAAGGACAGACTGGAGTACATAGCAAAATAATTATTGTCAATGCTTCAGTACCCTAGATATGATAATCTAAGAGCGGAGGTTAGAAGCCACAAGCACAGATCAATCATGCTAAAAAGGTTCTACCTATCAGAGATTAGTGTTCTCTGTTTCTTACTGAATCATACAGTACGAACCTCTTGGTTTGTGCAAGCTAATAAGAGTGCTCTCTTTGGTGATTAGGCACTTCCCGAGCGTTCTCCTCTACTGACAGACATATTAAGGGCAATACTCAACATAACAGAAGGAGATGCTATCATTCAAATCGAAAAGAAATGGATTGGACAAAATAGCTGCCAAAATGATGATAAAGTCGATGGTGCAGGTTCCATCACTTTTGTTAGTTTTGGGGGATTATTCCTCCTAACTGGAGTTGTCACAACATGTTCACTTATTATAGCCTTGTTGACAAACCGGCACAACACAAATCAAAAGTCGGGAACTGAAGGAGATGATCAAAACCAACACAGACATGGGGGAAAAGGAGAAAATGGGCATGCTCAAAAAGAAGATCAAAAGGATGAAGACAACAGAGACTACAGTGATATAGAAAACCAAACAAAATTATCAGTTCCTCAAAGCTTGAACACAAATGGTGATGAGATGAGGGATGACCGCCCACAAAATAGCAATCTGACATCATTGACTCGTAGGGGAGAGAAAGCTAGTGGGTCAGCAAGTAACCCAAGTTTAATTCCATAACTAAATGAAGTGATCAAAGTTCTTGTTTGAATATCAAAGACCCACAAGTAACCTCAAGGAAAGTGTGGTTAAGTATGGGATGGGATATATTTGTATACCATATGTGCAAAGAAAACCAACTTGTTAGTATGCATATCGTTGAGCATAACCAAATGATGCGATTTTTCCATATTGATCAATCCCACAATTTTTTTTTGTGCTCAATTGTTCATTCATATTCTTTAAGGACATGAAACTTGTTCTCCAGAGAAAAAAATCTCAAAGCAGGTGGCAAGTAGCCTCTAAAAGCTGAACCACTAGCTAAGCATTTGAAACTGAACCTGATTGAACTATATGTTCAAGAATTTTGCCTCCCACAAATATATTTGGGGTGGACCCTGAACTCCAGTTGCCACAAAAACTTTTCAATAGTACTCCCTCAGATGGGATGAATGCCAACCTTGCCATAGGGCGGCAGGAAGACAACCAAAAGAAAAATGGACCTTAAGGCGATATATGAGTATGGAACTCCTGATTATAGATCACCTATTCATATCGTCCTTTTTTTATTGAAAAGGCACATATTTCAGTTTAGGTTCATGTCGGCATTCTAACGAACACCAAGAGTGCATTATTTTGAGAGAGGAAAATGCACTTCTTACGACAGGCCTTTACGATTTGACACATCAAAACATAGCAGCCTTCGTCAGATGAACTAAGAGCGGCAGGTAAACCACAATTCAAAGCCCCAAAATCATAAAGGGAGGGGGGAGCTGCACGCCAGAGTTTCGCGGTGGGTCTCGTTCTCGTACCTTGTCGAACAAAGCTCCTCGGCAACTGGATGCACCCTCCGGTGTCCGTCGCAACTGCGGCTGCGATGTCGGGCGGAGCATGGAATACGCCGGGAGGGGCGGCGGCGAGGCTTGCGGCCGCGCCAGGGGCGGTGGTGTCGCCGTCGTTGACGAGGCCGACTCAGGTTCGTTGCTGGTCGATCTGGGCCGTGAAAATTCGTTTTGATGGTTGAAGATGACCGCACCTGGACCGCTACCAATGGTAGCGAGTAGCGACCCAACTCGGGAAGGTCAAAAACGTTAAGAAAAAAAGTTAATGTAGGGGTTCTCTCGTAAAGCCTTATGGCTCGTCACCGATCAATCCGGGCCGCGGATATTTGATCCAACGGTCCACATACTACCAGTTGACCATTCGGATCGCTTCCATTCGTACTCCCTCCGTTCCATATATTAAGTTCATTTTAGTTCTTTTCATTTGTCCATTTATCCCAAAATAAATTCATTTCTAAAGTAATCATTGCATCGAAGTTTGTAAAAAAAAGAATAATCGTATTAGGAGTAAATAAAATAATGAATAGTTATATTTGGATTTGATAAAATAGAGGTATTTTAGTCTTTTTGTTTATATATTAATATGTGTGGGATGGGTGAAAAATGAACTAGCGCTCCTGTCATGTAGGGCCTTTAACGGTAAAACGTGTTAATACAGGGGCTTCTATGTAAAAATCTTAACTGGTACTCGCGAAGGCTCATCTGGACCGTGGAATCTTGATCCGACGGCCCAAGTAGGCCCGCAGTCGGATCACTGTTATTGCTCCAACCTGGGTCGGGCTGCACGCGAACAGTTTTAGATGGGCCGAGAGCATAGAGTACTATGGAGCCATTGGATTAGGCCATATTGCCACCTGCAACTTGGTCCAGGCGGCCCAGTTTACAGGGCAGAATTTTTATCATTTTTAATTTTATTTATTTAAAGATTTGCAAAAATAATTTTTCGTTTCGAAATATTGCAGAACTAATCTCCAATCGCCCTCTGGGAGAGCGAGATTTAAAAATCGCCCTCCCAGAGGGCGATTTTTATGACGTGGCAGACGGCCGTTGGGCGCCGTCTGCCGCGTCGTCGCCTTTTTGCGTTTTAGTCCCTTGCCGCCCTTACAGAGGGCGTTTTTTCACTGTTCATCAGGGGGCCGCCTGCCAAAGGGCGGCCGCCCTGGCAATTTTGCAGGCGGCCCCCTTGCCGCCCTTTTAGAGGGCGATTTTTGCCTGCGCAGGAGGCCGCTTGTAAGGATGATTTTTGATTTTTTATAAAAGTAAACTATTTTCACTTTATTTAAGTAAGGTTATACAAATATAACAACATTTGTAACATTAAAAATTATCAAAATATATGTAACGTTAAATATAATAAAACTAAGTTGATAATATAAATGTTGCCAATTTTTTTTATAAACTTGATTAAACTTTTAAAAAGATTGATTTGAAAAAATTGAAACGACTTGTAATATGAAACATGTAACAGATAAATTGTAGTATTTTTTTTGTAAAAAAACAAATTTGCTTGTAATTTGCTACTGAAACACATCAAAGCTGATTAGTTTTGTGTTCTTAATGAGAATATGGAAAAGGTGCAACTAGAACTATAGAGGGGTGCGGCAAATTTGTAGGTAGCCCCCTCGCCGCCCTTGCAGAGGGCGATTTTTGGCGTAATCTCGCCCTTTGCAAGGGCAATTTTTGGTCGGCATCCCATAAAGCCCCAATGACCCAAGGAGGTGCTCATTTCAACCGGTCACAATTGAAGGAAAAAAAGAGAGAGGTGAGGAAGAAGGAGAAGAGCCGCGAAGCGTTGTTGCTGTGCTTATTCGATCGCAGGTTAGTATAATATCCCGACGTATGGTTATATTTTGTGTCGCATACTAGTGTAATTACCATGTATTTTAAATTTGTGAGTAGATCTATAGCACTTAAATGTGGACCCTAAATTTTTTGCGAGTAGATCTGTAGCACTGTGAGTAGATATGTTGAAATTTGTGAGTAGATCTGTAGCACTTAGAAGTGTGAATAATTTTAGGCTAGATTTGTTGTGCACACGTTTGGTTTGTAGTAGTACTATATTTGACCGTATGAAGGGCGTTTACAATATTTGATAGTTGTTTTTTAAACTGTAGGATGCCAAGGCGTGGAAAAGCTACCAACTCAAGGTAACGTAAATCGTTTCTGTGATATTTTGTGTTATTCGTTGTGCGTGAAATGAGGAATCCTAGATTAACGGGTTAGGGTGTTTCATTTATTGTTGACTTGTAGTTATCGCCCGAAGACTGGAAATGCCTTCGACCCATTGCCTTTGCCTAGCGGTGTTCCAGTGCCCATGTGCTGGTGCGGTGATCCTTGCAAGGTAGCCAAGTCCGATGAAGAGGAGACATACATGCAGAGATACTGGATGTGTGCCAATTTTGAGTTTGAGCCAACGCCTGAGATACGCCGTATTAACTTAATGGTGAGGAACTGATGTTTTCTAATAATTATTTGGTGTATTAAGTAGTGTTGAACAACTTATTTGATTAGTAAACATTGCATTTGTGGCAGACCCCTCCACCGCTATGTGATTTTGAGCAGTGGATCGACACCGAGATCAAGCCGCAAAACAAGGAGCGGTTGGAGTACATGCGGCAATGGGATGCAGAGCGCAAGGACAAGATAGAGCAGAGACGCAAGGAGGAGGCCGCAGAAAAAGAGCACAAGGCTGAGGCGGAAAGGAAGCGTGTTGCTGCGTACAGGGAGGAGCGGGAGTTCAACATTAGTACCACATATTTCCAAATAGCCAAAAAATGCCATCAAGTAATTAAGCTCTATCATACCACGGAACGTGTCGCGGATCGGCCCGCAACAACTCGCGCGACGGGCGTGGACGAAAGGTGGTAAGCTGCGCACCCTGCACCGCCGACAAGTACGAACGGTGGCTCCTGTCCAGTGCCCTACTGAGGAGAGCTGGTGTCTCGTCCACCATACCTGCATACATAAGAGTGATTACAAATAAGCAATTGATAAAGAAAAAAACATTACACAAATTGTTAATTACAATGGTAATTCGTAACGCTAAAGGTACACTACACAAATGATAGCAACATTACAATAGTTCATGTCTCAGAAGGATAAATATTACACACATGACAAATGACAACAGCATTACAATAGTTCATGTCTCACAAGGATAAATATTACACATATGATAAATGATAACAACATTATAAATACTACATCAATTGGATCACCGCTAGACTAAAAGGCTGACAGGAATAATCAAGTCATTGCATTGCCAGCGGATGACGTAGTCGCCGCACGAGAATGCCTAGGACGTGGTCGCCTCATTGTTGTTCCTTCTCCCGATGGACGGCGGCCATCGGTTGCCTGTCCAGATAAATCAGAACCTGGGACAGTTGGAGATTGCGAATTCTTCGGGCATTTCTTTTAAGTATGCCTGCGCTCATCGCATTTGCTGCACCGTAGAGTCCTCCCCCCTGCCTCCGACTCGTCCATGTCGTTTCTGATGCGTCTCAATTGACGCCGGCCCTTTTTCAGCCTTAACTTCGACGGATCTGGAATGTAGAACACCTGTGGCCTCAGAGTTGTATAAGATCCAGATATCCCGAACCCATATATCTCCTCCTTCCATGTATGAAATATTGCTTCTTTCCTGTAGTAGGGTGACACATAGATATCGGGAAGTATGCCACAATCCCCAGCTACTGCAAGTATGTGTGAGCAAGACAGATGTCTAAGCTTGGGCTTCATGCAGCTACAACTGCAACCGCCCTCCACATGAAGCACACATTCCTGCACAGCTTGAACGCGGTTGATGCCGCGCCTTCGCCTGTCCACACACATTATCTCGTACCTATGAACTTGGGTACCTTGGGGAATAACTCTGTGCTTCATAGCCTTTGCTATTTTATCTTGCATATACTTTGTCACCACACTCCCAAATACAATGTTGTTATCTTGCATCGAAGAGGCAATTTTCTTGTATCTGTCCCTGAAGTATGCCTGAGTGCCATGAAGGATAAATTCCACAATACCGACCAGTGGGAGTCCTCGCACTCCTCGCAATACCCAGTTGTACACATCGGCCAGGTTGGTTGTCATTATACCATACCGAGACCCGTCAGTGTCATACAACAGAGACCACTTTTCTTTCGGTTCATTCTCTATCCACTGCGAGAAATTATGTATTGATGATGCCGACCTTCTTCTCATTGTTGGCGGGTCATCATGTAGTGGACCAAGAGGTACTGGAGGATCGTCATCCTGTGGCCGACCAGATTGCTCGTCGGTTTGCTTTGTTGTCAGCTCATCCAATCTCCTCCACAGCTCATTGAATTTTTTCTCCTGATTTTGACCGCATAGCCTCTTAAATAGATCCATCAGGTGTTTGTTCTTGAATTGCTTGTAGAAATTGGCTCCCATATGACGCATGCACCACCTACTCCGAACGTCATGCCACCTAGAGATGACCTTTCAAAGGCCATCTCTACATAACGTCTACAGGACTCGGTGTTATCTATAGGCATTAGTTCCCAATAATATCCTTCTGTTGCACGACTAACTACAACGGATAGAGACATTGTGTTCACTCTTGTATCCACTTTAAATCCACGTAGTAACCAACTATAGACTGACTCAAATGTTTTATCGGCTGGCCCATCGATGCCCTTCGATTTCATACTAAATTCTGATAGATCAACACCATCTCGACCATAT
>BDMV01000009.1:24565292-24715053 GCA_008326285.1 Oryza officinalis | reverse complement strand
GAATTCGTCAGATAATAATTATAATGATACACTGCAGGTACAAATAGATCCTTATTCACGTACTATATTTTTCCAATGGTATAGTTCTTAGAATGGCTAAATATATGTTTTTGTTCAGGAGAACATGAATGCAATTATTAGTTCCGTTGCCACCGAATCGTGTTCTAAATTACCTGAACCAATGGCACAAGAAGAAGATGGGGTAGGTGATGTCAGCTCATTTATTAGGCATGTAAAAAATATATTATGAATTAATTGTTACGTAACTTTAATTGTCACTATTTTACAATAGGTGGTTGATAAAATTGAAGAAACTTTGATCATTCCTAAAGTTGGTATGGCTTTCGATTCAGAGGATAAAGCTTACGAGATGTACAATACCTATGCCGGTAAGGCTGGGTTCAGTATTAGAAAAAGCCATACACCGGGGTGTCGATGTAAATAAATCAAGTACTTCACTAGCAACCAACAATACCGGAACACGAGGAAGACACATAGATCGTCATGCCTGCAGCATGCATGGCGACGCCGCCGTGCCCCCTTGCGATCTACGATCTCCTGCACGTACTCCTCCATCCGGACCCTCGTTCCATCGTCCGATGCGCCGCCGTCTCCAAATACTGGCGGCGCGCCGTGATCGACAACGCTTGCCAAGTGCGCCGCCAGGCCGATCGCCGCCTCCTCCTTGGCTTCCACTACCGGGAGGTCTACCCGGGAAGGCTCCGCTTCCGCGCGCGGTCCACATGGTCTCCGTCCATCGGTCAGCACTGGTCAGATCATCTACTCGTCCCTTCCTTCGTACCGGCGGCGGCAGATGGTGGCCATCCGGAGAGGATGTACGCGCAGCTCGCGTGCAGCGACGGTCTCCTCCTCGTGTGCCGGGGCATCCTGGAGGAGGTCTCGGCACTACTACAGAAAGGATTTTTGCAGACGGGCGGATTCGATCTTCGCATGCGGTTGGCCGGGCCGCATGCGCGAAAAGGTCTGTGAAGATCACCATTTGCGCATGCGGCCGGAGCCAGCCGCATGCGAAGATCGATCTTCGCATGCGGTCAGTTATGACGGCCGCATGCGAAAACCGATCTTCGCATGCGGCCGATATAAGCAGCCGCATGCGAAGATAGATTTTCGCATGCGGTCCAATTAAGTGGACCGTTTGGGAAAACAAATTTTCCAACAGCAAAATTAATACTCTATCGTATTTGATATTATATTTCGTATGATTTATTATCGTATTTTCGAATAGACGCATATGAGATAGTCGGATTGATGATATTACTGTAAGAAATATCAAATACATAACCATAAATTGAAACGTTGTTTACATACGAAGCATATATTACAAATATCACAACTGTTTCATCACATATATAATTAGTGTACATCTCATTGCATTTGTTCTTTCTCCCATTCTCTGAGAGGTTGAAATTTGTCTTCCAATGCGAGTTCACTCTGGTTGTCGTAGAAGAGACCTCTTGCGTTGCAGACATCACGACGGATGAATCGGCAGAGGTCAGCGCACACGTTCCAGATAGTCCTGTCGTCGAATCGTTGTGCAACATAAGGGATTTTCGGGATCTGTGCACAGCAAAGTCAACAAAAGGTTACTAAGTGAAATATGTGTTGTAGTTGGGTTTCTTTGTAAAGAAAGAAATGCTGACGTACTTGGTCACTGGTTGTTCGGTACCTCCCGTTGACTCTGAGCATCTCGCACACGTAATATCCCTGACCGCATGCGAAGATCGATCTTCGCATGCGGCTGGCTCCGGCCGCATGCGCAAATGGTGATCTTCACAGACCTTTTCGCGCATGCGGCTCGGCCAACCGCATGCGAAGATCGAATCCGCCCGTCTGCAAAAATCCTTTCTGTAGTAGTGTGCAACACCGTTTCTTCCATAGAGTTCCGGAGGCTGCTGCTCATGGATCGCTGAAGGGTACAACGTACGCCAATTTAAGCCACTCGTATCGTACACCGTTGTTGCCGGCATTTGCCGGAAACGGCCCAGTTGATCTAGTAATAGTAGGTGTTTCGCCGCAGGCACCAAGGGAGCACCATCTCTCAGGCGCAGCAAACCCAAAGTTATACTCGGTGCTAGATTTTTCTGAAAGAGACATGGAACATAGACACTCGTAAGATTAGACTGTATATTTTAAAATTAACAAAATCACGATCGATGGATACGTCGTCTACCACTAAAAAATAATTAGCCGTACGTAAAAGCAAGCATTCATATTAAGCTTATGACTTAAACCTAAGTATGCTAGTTTCACCATAAGAAACCTAACCAGTTGAACTCGATGCTAGAGTCATGTGTACATGACACCCATCATGGCTCTTTGTATTAAAAAAATAACTCCTAGTTTTAAATCTGGACATAGGTTATGTTTAAATTTATTGCTAGAAATTGTTTTTCTTCTTTTACAAATGAAGTAGAGTTTAAATTACGTTGTCCACCAAGTGTTTTCAATGCAACTTCAATTTAAGAAAAAACAAGGAAATTTTCCATTATCATTTCATTACAGAAGGATTGTACTACATATTTCAGTAACATATGACATTTCATGAATCTCTTCCAATGCATGCATACATCTAAAAATGGTTTTCTGGTCTCGAGCCAGGGGCGGACGTGCCATAGGACATGGGGTACACTAGCTTGTACCCCAAATAGTTTTGCAAAACACCCATCATATAACATGTATAGTGTGTATATATTTCATTTATTTGGGTAAAAAAGAAGATGGACATAAAAAAGAAAAAATCTAGAGACAAATCTTATTTATTATAGAAAAATTCTTAATTAAGATCACATTTCATCAATATGTTTGTACACACGCACGCACCCCCCCAAAAAAAAAATTATGCATCCCCTCGAGCATGATTGTATCACAATCTCGATGGCCTGTGGTCCAGGCAGTGCATGCGCGCAAACGGCGGCAGTGCAATTTGCAACCTGCAACTTGCAAAAAATTCATGATCAACGTATACTGAATACACAGGATAAGTGATCAGCTGTCAGTTTCAGAGAAGCAAATGGTTCTAGGAGCTACTATTATCTCATCCCCAGGACTGGACGTATACGTGCTCGATCGCCGCAGATAGATCGATCGATTGTTCAGATAAGATCGACGTTACAAACACAACGTACGTCACACCGTAGCATTGCGTATCTTTTATCTTTGAATTGACCTGAATTGAATTTGGAAGGCCCTGAGCCGGCAGAGACTAGAGATATATATATATATCTCCAAATCCCTTCTTTCTATAAATCTAATACCCACTAAACACCTAACGGTGACTCATGCGCTTGGATGGAGCGCATGAGATGCTGTCCCCAGGGGAAGAGGGGACGACGATGGAGGCGATTTGAAGTAAACAACAAAGTGACATGGAGGTCTTCAGTTAGAAATGATTGTAAAGACCTGCTGTAGTTTGGCAGACTTGGCCTTCAGCCATCTGCGAGTAGTATCAAGCTATCTTCTCGGCCTTAAGTCGTTGCTCACTCTCTGGTTGAAGCGATTAGCGCTCCCACGCAGTAATGGCCTTCGGCCGGAGCTCCTTGGTCGGTTGATGCGAATAGCGCTCCCGTGTAGAACCGGCCTTTAAGCTGGTGTCCTTCAAGGTAGACAACAATGTAACTAGTATTAGCAATCCAGGATGGCCAGGTTTGGTTGGTAGTTGGTGTAGGCCTTTGGAGAATACATGTACTAGTTTATCTGCTAATGAGCTTTCCCTAATGGAAGGAAGTTGGTGTGTTAGAACTTTGAAATGTTACAACATCTGAAAATTCTGAACTGGAATGTACGAGGGTTAAATAGTTTAGCAAGTAGAGAGGCAGTGCAAGAAACCGTTGATCTTGCAGTAGCAAGCATTCTCTGTCTGCAAGAAACAAAGATGAGTAATATAGACCAATGGCAGAGCAGAGAAATTGGAGGAAGTAGACTAGCAAATTTTAACTTCCTCCCGGCAACTGGAACAAGGGGAGGGGGGTGGGAGTAGCAATCTTTTGGGATGATACAATAGTCCACATGACAAACTTCTCCCACGGAAAATATTCATTATCAGCCCTGGCAACCACTCTAAATGACAACCAATCCTTTGTCATAACAGTAGTATATGGGCCTTCAGATGATAGAGACAAGGAAGGCTTCCTTGCTGAATTGCTCCTAGCAAAATCACAGCAGAACATGCCTTGGCTCGTGATGGGAGACGTCAATATTATATATGAGGCAAGGGATAAGAGCAACCAAAATATAAATAGAAGACTAATGGGGCGCTTCAGATCAATGATCAATACCCTCGAATTAAAAGAAATTAGATTGCAAAATAGGCGCTTCACTTGGAGCAACGAGCAAGAAAACCCAACCCTGAGTAAATTGGACAAAATGTTGTGTAATGGGGAAGGGGACATCCTCTTCTCTTGCCACTCATTGCTAGCAATGTCCACGTCCTTCTCTGATCATTGCCCGCTGCTTTTAACCCCAATGCAAGAACCGAAAAGAACCTTGGATAGAAGCTGCACTTTAAATTGGGAAGGCCTGGCCCTAGAAAAGATCCAAGGAGAAGACATGGATGGCCCCTTCTCAGAAGATGAAATATGGGCGGCAATTAGGAACTCCCCAAAAGAAAAAGCACCGGGACTAGATGGTTACACTAGTGCTTTCTACAAAAGTTGCTGGCATATAATCAAGCGAGAGATAGTTGAGGTCTTCCAATGTTTTTATAACTTATTGGGAGGGAGCTTTGGAAGCATCAATCGAGCCATGATAGCCTTGCTGCCGAAAAAGGATTCGCCATAATCAGTCCAAGACTTTAGACCCATCAGCTTAATTCACTCAATGGCGAAACTCATCTCAAACACCCTGACTATGAGGTTGGCAGTTTGGCACAACGTCTGGACGAGCTAATCTCGCATGCACAAAGTGCATTCATCAAGAAACGATGCATACAAGACAACTTTCTTTACGTCAGGAACATGGTCCGCTCCATGCATATGCAGAAGAAACCATCCCTCTTTTTCAAATTAGATATAGCAAAGGCTATTGACTCGGTATCTTGGGATTATCTCTTGGAAATGCTGCATTGGAGAGGGTTCAGCCATCGTTGGAGGGATCGTATCACGCTACTCCTGTCAATGACATCATCGAAGGTCCTACTTAATGGGACAGCAGGAGAACAAATCGAGCACAGAAGAGGTCTTCGGCAGGGAGACCCCCAATCTCCTTATCTCTTCATCTTGGCAATTGATCCTATCCAACGGCTGCTCAACAGGGCAACAAATCAAGGCCTATTGTCACCACTAACAAACAGGACGACGCGATTCAGGGTATCCTTATATGCCGACGATGCAGCCATTTTCATCAACCCAAGAAGAAGCGATGTCACTAACCTGATCACCATACTCCAACTCTTTGGAGATGCCACAGGCCTGCAAGTAAACCTGCACAAGAGTTTGGTGGTTGCAATCAAATGTGCAGGCATCGACCTGCCCGATGTGCTAGGAAGCTTCACTGGGCAGAAAATCAATTTTCCCATAACCTATTTGGGACTGCCACTCACCACTGGACGCACCAAGAAGGTCCACTTGCAACCCATCATGGACAAGCTGCACTCGAGACTGGCAGGGTGGAAAGGAAAGCTCATACAACAGTCGGGAAGGAAAACACTAGTCACCTCGTCCTAAGTTCCATACCAACATACTTCCTAACTGCATTGAAGCCGCCAAAGCAATTCATACTGGAGATTCCTCTGGGCCGGGGATCAAGAGATTAGTGGAGGAAAATGCAAGGTGAACTGGAAGAAGGTATGCTCACCAATCAAGCTGGGAGGAATGGGAATCCTCGACCTCGATAAATTTGCAAGAGCACTAGGACTACGGTGGCTCTGGTTTCGGTGGGAATGCCCAAACAAGCCTTGGATTGGAACCCCTCCCCCTTTCGATGACCTTGACAGAAGAATCTTCACGGCGGCAACCAATGTAACAATTGGAAATGGTCGGAAACCGGATTTCTAGGAGTCTAACTGGGTTGGTCATCAACCGCTCAAATACCTCGCGCCAGCATTATACAGCCACTCCAAGGGGAAGCGTCGAACAATCCATGATGCACTGACAGACGAACAATGGATCCAGGACATCAGGCACGACCTGAATATGGTGCTTGTTCAAGATTTCTTCAAAGTATACTAGCAGATATGGAGCAATGAAACAACGCTAACAGAGGAAGCTGAGGATACCATCATTTGGAGATGGATGAACACTGGCAAGTATTCAGCGAAATCCGCTTATCTGGCTCAATTTAGTGGCAGAATTGGGTCGAGGGCTACAAGCGTTACCTGGAAAACATGGGCACCGTCCAAATGCAAGAACTTCACGTGGCTGCTGCTGCTGCAAAACAAGATCTGGACAGCCGACAGGCTACAACTCCGGCAGTGGCCAAACAACTATTTTTGTCAGTTGTGCTACAGGAACTTGGAGACGATGCAACATCTGTTCAAGGATTGCACTTTCACGCGGGAAGTCTGGGACAGGGCCTCTGCCAGATTAGACTGCAATCATGTTTCCACTGTGCATAATCCTGATGAGACATTGCTTGATTGGTGGGGAAGAAGAACATGGCAAAACGACAAGAGCAAAACAAAAGGAATGTGCTCCATTCACATACTTCTCAGCTGGGAGATTTGGTGCGAAAGGAACAGAAGAGTTTTCAGGAGCAAGGAGCTTGCGATGCCGCAACTGGTGGCCAAAATCCTGGATGAAATCAGCACATGGATTGTTTGTGGGGCAAAAGACTTAGCGAGAATTGCGCCCGACAACCCTCTGATGTAGTTTCCTGGTTTTCTCTCTCCTTCTTCTTATTCTGTTTCTGTTTTCCTGTTTTCTCTCACCTTTTGGTTATTCTGTACAGTTCTCCCCCCACTTAATATAAAACCAGCAAGGTCTGGCTAAGGTTTCAAAAAATAAAATAGAAATATTTTTATCTATAAATATAAATCTGAACAACTATATGTTCAAATCATAGTTAAAAATTACTATATTTTAGGACGGATGTTGTAGTACTTATCAAATCAAAATCAAATTGTAGAACCTGATTACTAATTATAACAAGATAGTAGAAATAAACGCGTGTGCAAATTACTAGTTATTAAGGGATGTGCACGTACGCTCGATCTGAAATAGGAATGAATGGCAGCTAATTAAGCTAGCTGATCATTAACTTACACTGCGATTAAGCTAGCAATTGCGTTGTTGGATTTGGCCAAGAACAAGAGAGCTAACTAAGCTGAAGTGTGCGCCTCGTCGTCATCGTCGTCGCCACAGGCCGGCCTTACATGAGGAGCAGGGGCCAAGATGTAGCCAAGGACAACTTGCCAATGGATGGATGGATGGATGGCCAGCGATCAAATGATGATCAGATCGATCACAACGCAGCTAGCTAGCTGCATCCGTAGATCGATCGATCGATCGGGAAGTCATCCTTGGCTGCACCATGGCCTCCGATTCCAATGTCAGGCCGCCGGCGATCGAGCGAGCCGCGGCCCGCGACTCCGGCCAGCTGCTTTCGTCTCTGGCAGCCATGGCTGGCACAGCGAATGAATTCGAATAAGAGGAGGAGGAGGAGGAGGAGGAGGAGGAGGAGAAGGGAGTGATGAGTTCAGAGCGCGACACGCCCTGATGGACCTTATATAGACTACTAGACGCGTGCTCTGATCCTTCCTCCTAAATGGGCTTAATTAACTCGAGCAATTCAATTAACACAGTAATTGAGAGTGCAGTGAAGTTGGTGCCGAAATTTGAGCAGGACAGGTCCTGGAATGATCTGGGCGTGTGTGGGCCAATGGAGAGCTAAGCTTAGCAATGATCGATCGGTCGCGGCACATGCAGGATCTTCTGCTATGAGAGCAGGTACACTAGGAAAGTCAATCCGTCAGTTGGTGGGCCTCATAATTTATAACCTGTATGGATTATGAAAAGCTTTTATATCAAAACTATATTTTCAAGTCTTTTACAAAATTAATTTAATTGTTATAAAATCTCTATAATATTAATTTATTTGAAAATAACCTTTTAATAGGCTCTTTGATTCTGTGTTTGTCAAAGGTTGAGAGTTAAAGTGTAATCGTAATATATGGTTATTGCTAGGCTTTTATTGTGTTATGTATGAGTTATCTAACATTTCTATATATGTTTGTTTGTGAAAACAGTATTAAAAAAA
The DNA here is from genome assembly GCA_008326285.1 of Oryza officinalis. NCBI lineage: Eukaryota > Viridiplantae > Streptophyta > Magnoliopsida > Poales > Poaceae > Oryza > Oryza officinalis. The sequence goes on along the minus strand of BDMV01000009.1, from coordinate 24,706,842 downwards.
GAAATGGATGTTTAGTGAAAAATTGTGTGCAGCTTTCATAGATTAGTAACTTTTGTTTGAGAACTTTTGATTTTTCAAATTTTATCACAATTGATTGGTCATATTTAACATGATGATCGTAAGAGCGATTCAATGCCGTTGGTGTCGGTGCATCACCGCACTATATTTTTTTAAAATAGTTTTAGTTGTGTTTTGTATTTATTTATTTACTTTTATTTATACATGCTCAGAAACCTTTAGGATCTAGACAATATTGAATTACGTCTCTTTTTTCCTTTTGACCACTATCTGTGTTTTCTATTTTATTATATGTTTCTATTTTTTTGCTAATTTTTATTTTTTGATTTTTTAAATGTGTTTAGTAGTAGTATTGTTGAAATATGACAGATCTTGAAAGTGTAAGGAGGGACATTATGCATGAAAGAGCATAGGCGTATAGGTAGCTACAGCAAAAAAAATTTCCACATGTTAGCACCTTGTAGGTCCATGTGGGCCAATCAGCTAGCAAGAAATTTGATAGCTTGAGAAGTAGTGATGTGAAAAACATAAGAGAAGAGAGAAGATACATGTGAAAAATATAAAGAGAAGAGAGAAGAGAAGTGGGCTATAGATTTGTAGCCAGTTACAACATGGATTCCAAGATACTGTGTGTGTATGAGAGGTGGGACCAAATATATATTTATAGGTAACTATTGTATAAATTGACTATTAGATTGACTATAGATAATTTGGAGCTAGTAGTTGTCTATACTATTAAACTTACTCTAAACGTGCACCTGAACATTCAGTACATCGTCAGCGAATTACTGCATACTTTGATTTTTCAGGGTTTCTCTTACCGCCCTGTAATCAGCCTTACCACAAGTGTCCAGTAACTCAGCCAAGTTCAAAGAAATTCTAACAGAAAATTAATGTTTTGGTGAATTTTATCCAATTTTACTCGTGTTGCCATGATAACAGGGCTTACCACAGGAAGGACACCTCTCTCTAAACAGTAAGGTCAATTCAGTGGTTTATGATTTCAGCCAAACATCTAGAAATTGGAGCTCTTCTAAACATGTGTTTGTTATCACCAGGGTATGTTCCAGAGTAGAGTTTGGTGTAATCTCTCAACCTAAGAGATTACACCAAACTCTAACCTTACAAATTGCTAAACGATAACCTTTTGTAAGGTTAGAGATTACAAAAGAGCAATTTGAAACTTATCGTTTTGTAATCTCTTAGGTTGAGCTCTTTTGGTGTAATCTCTTAGAAGCGTGCCCGTGCTAATCTATATAGTCTGAAAGGTACACGCCTACCATCATTACCGTTAGCCACCGATATGATATCTGAAACATACTTTGTCATAAAATGTTAAAACTACATCTATTTTACTGAAAAAGGTTCTCAAAGCGACAAAGCCGATCTACAACCAAAGGCTTGACCGACAAAATAGCCCAGGTCTCCGTTCGTGTGATTCATGCAAAAGATGTGATTTGTCAAGCCCTGTCGACCAAGCTTGTCGGGGGCATTCTAGCTAAGGCACGACGAAACATGTCCTCTTCATGATACATAAACCAGAACGATACACAGTAAAATAGTTTAACACCAGCATATCATGCATGGTGCTGCAGCGCTCGAGCCTCATCACAAAAATGCAATTGAGTCAACCAAAATGCTCATGAAATTCAAGAAGGCGCCTGCAAAGCTCAGAGGATGCTTGACGGTTCGGGGAAAATTAACCTCTTCTCCTGACGCCCTGAGCTACACGATGATACTGCTACTCTGCGATCCTAACCTTCTTGTTCTTCTTCTTGGATTTCTCCATTGACGTATGAGGCATCTCTGAGGTCGTGCTGCTGTGGCCACCACGAACCTGAGATCCTTCGGTCGACTTGCCCGATACATTCGAGTGCCCCAAACTGTTCTCATCCTTTCTCTTCTGATTGTGTTTGTGCGCGGGCTCGGCACTCTGTTGGCCCAGCGATAGCGCTGAGCCTTGGCTGCTGCGGTTCTTCGACCCGCTAGTGAACTGAGACCTCGTCTTCTTTGAAGAATCTGAAAGACCGGACAAATTCAGATCAGTGACGGCAACTACTGTTTACCAAAGTGTTCTATTTATGATAGAAAAAGAGAAAACACTTCAGCTGTTGGCTGGAAACCTTTATTAATTGAAAGTGCATACCTTAATCAACAGAAATAGAAACTACAGAGATGGGCTTAGTATTTCTCTCTCAGAACAGTTCTTCCATCTTATAATACAAGAGCATGCATTGCATCATTGACACGAGTCTTCATAATATAAATCAGGAATTTGGCTAATCTCAACTTTCAATGATGCCTAAAAATCTTAAGACAAATAGTATGTTCATCACCTCATTACTGTCAATGCGAAAAGATTGAACAGCAATATGCACTTACAAAGTTAAATCTCGTGATACTAGATTTCTAGTTAAAACAGGAGGCTAAACCTATACAAGTCTAAGTTATTGACTAGTTCAACTGGAATGGCATATCATGTTTATGAAGTCTATATAATACATTTACCATAGACAGCAGAAGAGTGGCATCATTACAAAAAGATGCCTGAGAAATGTACTCACCTGCAGATTTCTTACTGCTAGGAGTGAGACTCCCCAAACCTGGCTTCTCCAGTTCTTCACGGTCAGGATAACGAACTAAGCTAACTCGACGTGCAATCTTCCCAACTGGAATTTTTTTTTAGGATTAAAAAATATGCATACAGGAAGTTAAAAGAACAATATTAGCTGCCTCTCAGGAAAGGAAGAAATGATACATGTGTTCTACCGATTGTGCTATCAAGCATGACCAAAATCACAAAAATCAAATATGTCAACAAACAGCTCAATTTAACAAGACCGATAACAAGTAAAAACAGCATCCATGCAAAATAGTAAAATACTGCAGAAATAAACTGCAAAGTTGGTATTTCAGCATACCAGCTTTTGCTTCTGGTCCGGATGGAAGGAAAACAGTTGCATCTGGTTGCTGAGCAGCAAAGCTGACAAGATCATAAGATTTCCCTGCCAAATTAAGAATAACAAGTAGAGCTCAAACTTTTGGGAGAACTTTAAATTGTTATTGCCGCAATAATTTAAAAGCGACGAACTAACGATCTTAACCGATAAAAAGAAGTTAGAAAACCTAGTAGCCTACTGCTAGTAGTCTTACTGATGAATGTTATCAATCTTCTTCAAATCACGGATTAATATACAAGGAAGCTGAGAGCAGATTTCACTTCACCAATCAAACTTCTGAACATCCACTAAACATAAAAACTTCTATATGTAAACTAAATTATAGCACCTTAATTCCATTTCTATTGAAAAAACATTTACTAAGTATTAGTTTGATCATTTGTTGCCTAAAGATTAGCAAGCAACTTGAAAGCTCTGCAAAACACTACTAGTCATCAACGAACCAGCATTGACTTCATCTTCACACAAAAATCAGAGGCAAGCTTGACCATAGAAATGCAAGCAGTTCCATTGATAGGATTAACATTGTTTGGGATTAGTAATGAGAAGTCTAGGTGCCCTCTTTGGGAAAAACTAATCAATAAGGTAAAAGTGTGATTGCATGAGCAAATACAGGTTGCATCCAATCCAACTGTACAGAAAGCTGAAAAACCTTCAAAAGACATAATCGATCAGGTGCAATATAGCTCATCGAATATATCTTACCCAAGGAACTCTCCAAACTGCTCAATTTTCCATCACGGTGCAACTTAAGAGTAAGCTCTTGACCATGAAAATCAGACGCATCTAACTGCATGCAACACAGAAAAACGTTAAATTTGAGATCCCCTGTGCAGCATGCAACATGGCACATAATGAAAATAATATCCGCATAACCTGATTTTTAGGCCACTGTATTAGCCAAAGTTCCGTTGACTCTGTTTGTGATATGTCAAGCATAGCCTCTTCGCTGTTCTCCTCAAATGCCGGTCCAGGCTCATAGCTACAATGGTTGGTTGCAGCAAAGTTAAAATAAATTACAGACAATACAAAAACTTACCAATAAGTGTAATTGAAACAAGGCAAAATTTGCTACAGGACATCCAAAAAACGTGTAATTAGCTAGTGGACACCGCAATAATGCGTATATGCTATCGGGCACCACAAAAAATTGGTAATTAGCTGCTGGACACTCGCGGCCTTATTTTATTATTTCCGGATGAATTGGAGAGAGAAACACTCATTAAAGACAAGTTATCCCTTGGTCAAACTTATTTCAACCTGACTGGGTTTGGTTCAAACCAGCCACAAGGCCATCCTCTCTTTCAGCACATTTTACAAAAAATAGTTGAATCTAGAAGTTAAGTAATTACATAAGGAAAAAAGGAAAGAAAAAAAAAGAAAAAATGGGCAACAGAGAGTCACCTTCCAGGAGCGGGGACAAGCCGGGCCGCCGACCACCCATCGACATGAGGATAGGTGGCGTCGGGGATGAGCGGACCGAGTCGCCGGCACCAGATCGGGTGTCAGGGCCAACGAGGTGATCCGCCGGTGTTGGGGACGAGCGATGCGAGTTGTCGGTGTCGGAGACGTGAGAGGCGAGCATATCCGGCGGCGGCGGCAAGCGAGAACGACCGATCCGGTGGCAGCGACCAGCAGGGCGAGCGGATTTGGTCAATGACGATAGGGATGACTGTCGGGCGGCAAGACACGCTGCTCCTTCCCTGATCTCCACTGGCAAGATGCACGACACCGCACACAGCTCCTTCCTCGACCTCGTCCTCCGCACAACGCCGCCTCGTTGCACGCTACTCGCGCCGCCCCCCATCGACGGGTCGTCCTCCTCGCTCATTCCAGAGAAAAGGAGAAGAGGGAGAGAGGAAGTCCCAGCCATCGATGACGCCACGCTGGGCTCACAGCTCCATCGATGCAACCACTGCACAGCTTCAACCCGTTGCCGCCCTCGATGAAGCTCATCGCCGGTCGTCGACCACGCCGCCGCTACTACTTCGTCGTCCCAATTTCTAGGGTTTGAGGAGAGGGGATGGGGATTCGAGGGAGTGAGACTGGAGTGGGTCTTGGTTCGAACCAGACCCAGTCCAGTGTAAGCTAAATGAAGGCAGGGGCAGAATCGTACTCTTATCAATTTCTCCAATTCATCCGGAAATAATAAAATAAGACTGTGAGTGTTCAGTAGCTAATTACCAGTTTTTTTGGTGCCCAACAGCATATACGCGTTCTTGCGGTGTCCACCAGCTAATTACATGTTTTTTGGATGTCCTGTAGCAAATTTTGCCTTGAAACAAAATAAGCTACTGAATTCAATCCAAAAATCCACAACTATAATTTTCCAACCTCCCTTATCTCATATTTGAGGCATAACTGTTAATCTGTTATTCAGAGAGGAATCAGAACTACCAAATCCACAAATTCGATATACCATTAAAAGTTGCAAATCCACCTAATAAGTTTCGTTCTGAACAAACATTGCATAGCTTTACTGTAGATAAATGCAATGCTCAAACAAAAGCATTCCTGCTTTTAAAATTTTTATTCAGATGTGGCTTTGACTATCACCCTGCCGGTCATTTAGTCCAAAGGCAACTATTTTGATTCCTCTAAAAGAACAATTTTTATAGCTTTCACTCCCAAACTCATGAATGGCCTAGTTTATCCCCAAACATCCACATCCTAGAGGAACGCAAGGTAATCGACTATCTATATTGGAAGGAAATGAAGGCCTTTGGTTCCTAAGACAAACCAACAACAAAGAATGGTCAAGGTTGATCATACCGGACCCTGCTTGATGATCCCTTCACCATCTCCGCCAGCAAACGAAACCCCATCAGCTTCTCCCGCGATCCAAGTGCCTGACGTGCTAACGAGAAGAGCAATTGCTACCACCGCCTCACACGCACCAATAAACAATACCGATATATGGTATACTCTAGTCATATACAAGGAGATTCTCCATAAAAAAAATTGTAGTATAGAGCTCATAACTAAAAATATATCGACCATCTCATGACAAATCACAGTATACATCACAAATTTTAGTTCATGTACTCACCTACTTGATTGGCAGGAAAGGGGCTGGGCTGAGTAGCAAATTGACACGCATCAACAGTAGATCCCTTGGGCTCGATCAGGACGAAGGAAGTGGAGGTGCGACTCCGGATCCAGTAAGGAGAGACGGCACCAGGACTGGAGATGGCGCCGGCGGAGGGAGCAGCGAGCGCCCCCCGATGGCCGCCCTTGTTTGAGGCGGTGGAGATGGCGATCTGCAAGTTTTGGGCGTGGAGCGGGAGCGAGGCAGGCTGGTGTGTGAAGCAGCCGGCGTGGGTAGATCTGGGGCGTAGAGCTGCGGCGGGGACGGTGGCAGACGGCGGGGGTGGCGACGGCGGTGGCGGCGAGCTCGCCGCTCGGAGTCATGAGCGGCGTGTGGTATAGGTGGCCAAACGGGCGGCACGGCCCGGCCCGGCACGGGCACGGGTCCGGCACGGCCCGTTTCGACACGGCCCGTTAGGCACGGCTGATGAAACGGGCCGTGCCGTGCCGGCCCACGTGCCGAGCCGCCGGCCCAAGCACGGCCCGTGGATGGCCGGGCCGTGCCCGTGCCGGCACGGCACGCCTGCGGCCCACGGGCCGTTCGGGGCACGGCGGCCCGTGAAGCTGGCTGCTGGCCTGCTGGGCTGGCTGCACTGCTGCACAGTGTTTTTTTTTAAAAAAAAGCAAAGGAAATGTATAAGGAAAAAAATTAAAAATTGAAATAAAAGGTTTAAAAAAAGTAATGATTTACTAATGTTAAAAAATGAAAAAATGGTATTTAAAAAATGAAAATAAAAGTTTTTTAAAAAAGTAATGATTTGCTAATCTTAAAAAAAAGAAAAAATGGTATTTTTTTGTTGTGTTGAAAAATTTAAAAATATAGATTGTGATTCATTATTTTGAAATAATTTAAAGATAAATCCACACTTGCGAAAATATTGCAAAAGAATTTGTTAAAAATAGTAATGACCTTTATTGATGTTTATATCATTACAGGATACAATGATACATGCTGCCTCGTTAAAAACTTTGTCATGTAAAAACTCATAGGGGAAAATGAGAAAACCATGACAAAGAAAAGAGTACAGCTCAAAGGTCAGAACTACTTCTAACAAAATTCTACTGGGGTTGGTTTGGATCCAGGTAGAGTTGCTCGAACTGGGCGGCCAATTCTTGGTTGTCCGCAGTGTATTGGGCATGTTGTCGAGCAAGCTCCCAGTCTTTAACGCTTAGTAGCATTTCGACGTGGTCGCTGCGCAGAGTCGTCCTCCGGTCTTCGATGATTCGGCCACATAGACTGAAGGCCGATTCGGAGGACACCGTCGACACGGGCACCGTCAACACATCCCGTGCTAGTTTTGAAAGCACGGGATATGCTATCTTGTGGTCATTCCACCACCCGAGGACGTTGAAATCTTGTGCTTCGTGGTGGATGGCGTCGCTGTCCAAATAACCGGACAACTCTTCGGCCACAACATGCGAAGAGGCGTCTCCACTTGTAGCCGACGAACTGCCACCACCTTGGCTTGAAGACGATCCACCCCAAATCCTACCCCACTGTATCTTCTTCTTACCTGTAGTGGGGATAGGAGGGGGTCTCTGCTGGCGAACTTCCTGAAACTTTACTTCATATCTTCCAAAAACCTCATATAATTTACGTCTAACCTCAGTATAAAAAGAACTATAATCTACACCTACAGTATCTCCAACAAGTGATAAAATAGCAGACAATCCCCTTAATTTACACCTAGGATCTAAAACAAAAGCAAAAGCATACAACATAGGTATATTTTTCCAATATTTCAAATATTTTTGTTTCATGTGAAAGACAGGTTCAGTTAGAACGTCATCATTTTCGTATTCTTTAAATAAAGTAGCAATTTCAAGAAGGTTGTGCAAAATTATATTAGCAGTTGGATAATAAACTTGTGACAAAGTTAGAGTACAATCATAAAAAGTTTCTAGAAATTGGTGAAATTTTTGGACAATTGCCTAAACATGCTCGTTCAGTACTGAAGACCCGTCACTGTTTCTTGGGCCACCACGTGACTAAACAAAATCAGAGAGTAAACTACTATAAGGTAAAACAACTTTTAACATTAAATACGTTGCATTCCACCGATGCTCTTCATCGGTGGCAAACTTACGAGCTCTCACACCGGCCGCATTGCAATACCTCTTCCATGCAGCAATCCGCGGGTTAGAAGCAGTTAACCACGCGATTGCTTGACGAACAGCATCGATGTGGTCACCTACCCTCTTCATGCCAGTCTTAACAATCAAATTAATTATATGACATGCACAACGCTGATGGAGTAGAAAAGATTGAGCATAAACACAAAATAAAGGTTGCAATATTTCAATAGCCCTAGAATTAGCAGATGCATTATCTAGGGTGACAGCAAATATTTTATCAGCAAGATTAAATTCATTAATTACTTCCCTAATTCTTTCAGCTATGTTTTCTCCTGTATGTGGGACATCTATTAACCTAAGCCCTAAAACTCTCTTTTGTAATTGCCAATCATCATCAACAAAATGAACAACTACGCTAAGATAATCCTCCCTAGCTCTACTACTCCATATATCTGAAGTAACACTAACAGAGAAAGTACATGTACTAAACAGTTCCTTAAGTGCAGTTGCTTCCTTGTGATAAACATTCTCTAAATCTCTAGTTGATGTTTGCCTACTCACAGCTTTAAACCTAGGGTTATGAGATTGCTGAATGTAATGTTCAAAAGCAGGGGACTCCCTAAAGTTCAGGGGTAAATCTTGTCTGGCGATTAACCGGACAAGAGATTCCCAAGCAACCATGGGATCGTACTCCCAACTGCGTACCGTACCGTCTGGGTTTACCATAAGTTGCTGTTGCCGGAGTTGTATTCCTTGCTTCTTGGCACACGACTCCGCATGGCGCTTGAGGTGACCTGTACCACCAGAAGAACGAGCAGATAAAATTTGCCTACATATTCTACAACGGGCTTTCAATACCTCCCTTCCGTCGGGGCATGTTTCCTTTATCTCGTCGAAGTTTTGCCACACACCGGAGGTTCTCGATCTCTTCGAGCCGGTGTGTGTCGAAACACTTCCGCTCGCGGTTCCGAAAAATCCTTCCGAAGCTGTCGCCGCCTGAACCGGTACCTTCTCCACGACAGCCGCATGAACCGGTACCTCCTCCACAGATGGTGGAGTTGGAGCCGATCCGGAGGCATCGTCAAACCCCGACATGTAGTTGGGGTCGAAATCACCCAAGGTGAACGACGGCGACTGGTATGGATAGTTCGGATCCATTCTGAAAATTTAAACCAACATAAACAAATTTTCGAATATTTATTGAATTCACAAACACAATACAAATAATACACAAATTTGAATATTACTTACATCTTTCCAACCGCGAGCTCTTCAAACCTCTGCGATCAAAATGTTGAACTACGAAACTAATTTTGATTTTTGACAAAATTTGAGCAAATTTTGTCAAAATCAAAAAAATACACACTTGAGAACAAAGAGAGCACTTTAGAGCACTTGAGAGCACAAGATGAGAAGTGTGGGATGAGGAGAAATGGCTGGGGTTCATGCCCTATTTATAGGGCGAAATTTGAGATTTTTTGGAATTTTTTCAAAATTTTTATGAATTTTTTAGCCCCCCAACGGTTATTTTCAAATTTGAACGGTCAAATAGCCGTTAGTGCCACGTGGCGCCTTCCCATTCGACCGCCGCACAGTGCCCGCTCGCGCGTCGCGCCCTGTCGGCATGCCGGCTGCCGCCCTGCCGCCTGGCCCGCCTGTCGGCCTGCGCTGCGCCGGCTGCGCCCATTGGACCGCCGGCACCGCGGGCCGGGCCATGCCGTGCCGTGCTGCTACAGTAGCCGTGCCGGCCCGCGGGCTCGACCGGCGGCCCAAGCACGGCACGGCTACTCGTGCCGTGCCGGCACGGCCCGTTACTGTAGCGGGCCGTGCCGGGCGCGTGCCTGCTACAGGTCACGCGTGCTCGGGCCGCCCGTTTTGACACGGCCCATTTGGCCACCACTAGCGTGTGGCCGATTTGTTTTTTTCTCTCGTGCTTAGGTGGTGTTTGAATCTCCTGAAGATGAAGTAAAGGTGAAAATTAAGTGTTTCACGTAAAACGAGGTGACATTAACGTGTGATTAATTAAATTTTAATTATTACAAACTTGAAAAATAGATTTATTTGATATTTTAGAACAACTTTCATATAGAAAATTTTTGCACGAAACGCACCGTTTAACAGTTTGAAAAACGTGTCACGAGTATCCAAAAATCGAACGCAGTAATCGATCTGATCGAGAGGATAAGGTTGCGTACGTTTTGGTGGATGAGTACGTACATATATATGTGGTGGAAGGACTAGTTTATCTAACTGAAATTCTTTGAGGGTTTTTTTTGCATATATGACAGATTTGGAGGCATTTTGAGGGTTTATCTAGGCGATTTTGCAAAACGCCCCAAATAATACAAAATATTACGGCGTTTCATCATAGTGTCGGCAATAGACAATTTTTCTAAGGTGTTATCGAAAGACGCCTTAGAAGCACTAAGTTTTTGAGGCATTCATAAATAAAGTGCCTTCAGATGACAAGATTTTCAAAGGCATAAACTAAATTTGCCTTGTAATTAATATTTTTTTGAGGCATTTTTATCAAAATTGCCTTAAAAGGAGATGATTTGAGGTAGTTTTAGAAAAATTCCTTTAACAAAATGCCTTTAAATGCAATCCATCCTATAGTGAGTGGAGCGAGACGATGCTACGATGGTGGCTGTGGAGCTTAGGCGAGGAGGAGGAGGAGGCTGCTTTGACGCAATGGCGGTGCGAGTTGTAACCCTAAAACCCCCTGGCTCACGAGGAAAAAGAGGATAGCGTTGCGCCACGCAGGCCTAGCACCTCTGGTTTTTTTTATTTTATTCCTTTTTCTTTTGGGCTGCCCCTGTTGCTTCGTGGGCACGGCTTCTAATTAGGCTGTACGAAGCCACAAGTGACAAGTCTCATAAGCCAAAAGGACTGGTCTCATGAGAAACTGAATGTCTTCACTGTTCGTTTGGCTTACAATCTGGCAAAATCGACATCCTTCTTTGTTGCCCAGAGTGCCAATGGGAGAGGCCTCCCTTCGGGAATGGATAAGAGTAGGAAGACATGGAAAGCCCTATGAAAAATCAATGCCCATGGGAAGATGAAGATCAATCTATGGAGGGCCATGCATGACTGCCTACCTACAGGTTTTCAACTCCCGCAGGCAACATATTTCGGCAACAGATAGATGTGTCTTCTGCAACAGAGACAACCTGATCATACACATTCTCCTGTTATGCCCCTTCGTAGCTACTGTGTGGGATGAATTGAGATCAACTTTCTCGATTAGTTTATGCAGGGTTGAACTAACAAGTATGAGACAATGGATTTCAGAATTCATGAAGTGGAGTTCATGCCAAAAAACCCTTTAGCACATTTGGGAGGCGAGGAACGATTCAAGACAACAAGTCCTCCTTGCATCTATGGCGAGTGGGACAAAAGATAGCGGCATATGTCAACATGATTGTGCAGCACTGCTACAAGGTGACGACTGCCCTTAGGTGTGAATCCCTGCCTTCAGTTGCAGCTTGGGATCCACTGTCGGTTGGTTCTATCCTCATCAATACATATGCAACAATTTTCCTAGCTTCCCAAGAAATGGCTTTGGTGATCGTTTGTTGGGATCATGAAGGCTCCCATGTGTTGGCATGCAATGAGCGCCTTCCTGGAATTAGTATACCCAAAGTGGCTGAAGCAATGGTGATTTGCAGGGCTGTAGCCTTGGCAAGAGAAGAATATTTCTAGAGAGTGATCATAGCCTCAAATTGCTTGACGACGGTACAAAGAATTTAGTCGGCTATGCGAGATCGCTCCAGGATCGCCTGCGCGATCAATGACATTAAGAATATGTCAAAATGCCTTCAAATATGTTTAACCGTTTGTCCAATGTAGCAGCACACAAGCTAGCTCGGTTCTTCTGAGCTCTCAGCAAGAGATGTCTTTCGAGATGTAATTCCGGAGTGTATCCAGGATGTCCTCTATACGGATGCTACTTAATCCATGAAGTGTCATGATTTTCTCAAAATTAAGAAAAAGAAAGACCAGAACACAATATGGCTACACGTGTCAGAAAATGAGAAAAATAAACAAACCTCTTCATCCTGGTCAGCGAGATGACATTTTTTGAGGAGCGGTGTCGCTAGAGAGACGGAGAAGGAGCAGAGGTGGAGAAGCGAGGGCAACTCAAGCCGAGACGACGAGTTGGCGAGGCTGCCAAGCCAAGAGCAACAGCGAGCCCGCAAAGACAAGCTAGCGACGGCGAGTAGTGGTGGGACTCCGAAATCCAGTTGAGGTGGTGTGGCGTCAGCATGCGACAGCGATGGCGAAGGTGGCCAATGGCACGCTTGTGTGTAGTGGCGGCTGGGGATCGGGAGACAGGGAGAGGGAAAGGTAGTAAGAGGGGGGAATTTAACTATTTGTCATTATTAGGTTTGGCAATTATCCGAATGCCGTTCTTAGATTTGCACATATTTTTTTGCCACTCTTGAGAGGCAGTTTCTTAACTATTTGCCACTTTTGCCTACGTGGCATGCCAACGTGGCAACTCGGTGTGAAAAAAGGCATGGGACCCACTTGTTAGTGTCTCACCCTCTCCTTCATCTCTCCACCCAGTTGGATGATGTCAGTTGGCCTTCTTCCTCGCCGTCCCGTCTCCGGCTTCGTCGTTGCCGTCTCCCACCACGTAGCCACCGGCCAATCCCGGCGCATCAATGGCTGGAGCAGAGGAAACGCGGGGGGAGGGGAGAGGAGCAGCGATAGCGAGGCCTCGGGGCAGCGACGCTAGCCCTGACGCATCGCACACATCGTTGCCGTGTCAGTGCCACTCCTCTTGCTCATGGAAGGCGAAGGCGGAGGCGCGGGCTCTCGTTGCCATTGACGAAAACAGCGCCTCATGCGTGTTGGGTGATGGCGGCGACGAATCTAGAGACGAGATAGGAGAGAGCCTGACCGCAGCAACACGAAGAGGTGGGACGAGAGGAGCGGAGGGAGCGGAAGGTGGCACCGTGGCAGTGGAGCACCTCGGAGCGAAGGTGGTAGCGGAGGAGGCGGTTGGCCTCCTGGAGCTGCTCAACGCAGGAGGTGGCGAGGCCTGAGGAGAGCGCGGCGGAAGAGAAGTTGGTGGGGGAGAAGGACAAGAGGAAGGCAAAGAGGACCGAGGAGGCGCAATCAGGGTAGAGAAGGAGGTGGTTAGGGACGAGAAGGAGGAGGCGCGGCATGGTCCTTGGAGGTCGGCGAGAGAAGGAGTCACGGTGTGGCTGGCACAGCCATAGCACGCATGGTGGCCGTCAACGAGCACGGGATGGATCTAGGAAGTGGTTGGAGAGATGAAAGGGGGGGTGAGACACTGACCAATGTGTCCCATGCCTTTTTTCACTCTGAGTTGCCATGTTGGTATGCCATGTAGGCAAAAGTGACAAATAGTTAAGAAACCATCTCTTAAGAAGGGCAAATAAATATGTGCAAATCTAAGAAGGGCATTTGGATAGTTGCCAAACCTAATAGTGGCAAAGAGTAAAATTTCCCAGTAAGACGGGGAGGGGGCTTAGGTTTTCTTAACTGGGCCAAGGTCATCACAACTTGCAAATGGGCTAGGCTGTTTGGGCTAGAAAGGCCAAGTGTGCGAGTTTGACGAGCCAAACGAGCCTCTCGAGAGTCAGCTCAGGCTTGGCTCGTTTCGAAAATGAGCTCACGAGCCTAAGCGGAACCGAACCGAGCTCTCACGAGTCTAATTTTTTTGGTCTAGCCCGAGGAAGGAACCTGAACCTGAATTCGGTACCTAGCATATGTTTCATCGAAAATTAGATCACATATACCCTCAATTGAGATCAAAAATTAAGGATTTACCCTCTTGTGGTCACCTAAAGTCAATGACATGTGAGGCAATAGGGTTGTTGTCAACTTTTCTGGTCACATGCCATCGATCATGATGTAAACGTTTAATGCTTTCCATTGTCCACTGTGCAGGTTCGAGGAAATCGCTTTCAGCTTCAATGGTGGCAAGGATTCAACTGTAAGTCTATAACATCTTTAAGCTTCCATTTGCCTATTGTTTCAATTATTTAGGATATAGTTAGTTAAGTTCTAATTGACAAGATGACAATATGACAAATTGATATGCCCCGATCGAACACGTTCTCCTGTTATGCCCCTTCGCAACTGCTGTGTGGGACGAAGTAAGATCAACTTTCCCGATTAGTTTATGCAGGGTTGAACTAACAAGTATGAGACAATGGATTTCAAAATTCATGAAGTGGAGTTCGTCCCAAAAAAACACAGTGTTAGGAGTCACCCTTTGGCACATTTGGGAGGCAAGGAACGATTCAAGACAACAAGTCCTCCTTCTTGCATCCACGACAAGTGGGACAGAAGATAGCAACATATGTCAACATGATTGTGCAACACTGCTACAAGGTGACGACAGCCCCTAGGTATGAATCCCTGCCTTCAGTTGCAGCTTGGGATTCACCGCCGGTTGGTTCTATCCTCATCAATACAGATGCAACAATTTTCCTAGCTTCCCAGGAAATGGCTTTGGTGATCGTTTGTTGGGATCATGAAGGCTCCCATGTGTTGGCATGCAATGAGCGCCTTCCTGGAATTAGTATACCCAAAGTGGCCAAAGCAATGACGATTCGCAGGGCTGTAGCCTTGCCAAGAGAAGAATGTTTCCAGAGAGTGATCGTGGCCTCAGATTGCTTGACGGTGGTACAATGAATTCAGTCGGCTATGCGAGATCGCTCTAGGATCGGTTGCGTGATCAATGACATCAAGAATATGTCAAACTACCTTTCGAGCTTGTTCCTTCAAATATGTTTAACCGTTTGTCCAATGTAGCGGCACACAATCTTGCTCGGTTCTTCTGAGCTCTCAGCATGAGATGTCTTTCGTGATATAAATCCGGAGCGTATCCGGGATGTCCTATGCCCTGATGCTACTTAATCAATGAAGTATCGTGATTATGTCAAAAAAAAAGAGAAGAAGACATGAATACTATATGGCTACATGCGTCAGAAAATGAGAAAAACGAACAAACCTCTTTGTCCTGGTCGGCGAGGCAACATTTTTTGAGAAGACATGAATACTATATGGCTACATGCGTCAGAAAATGAGAAAAACGAACAAACCTCTTTGTCCTGGTCGGCGAGGCAACATTTTTTGAGAAGAGGTTTCACTGGAGAGATGGAGAAGAAGCAGAGTAGAGGTGGAGAGGCAAGGGCAACTCAAGCCGAGAACAACAGCAAGCCCATGAAGACAAGCTGGCGACAAGAGTAGCGGCGGGACTCCGGAATCCGATCAAGGTGGCGTGGCGTCGACGTGCGGCGGTGGCCAACGACGCGCTTTTGGGTGGTGGTGGTTGGGCATTGGGAGACAGGGACAGGGGAAGGTAGTGAGGGGGGCTTAAGTTTTATTAACTAGGCCAAGGCCATCGCAACTTGCAAATGGGATGCGCTATTTGGGCAAGGAAGGCCTAGGTGTGCGAGCTTGATGAGCCAAACGAGCCACTCAAGAGTCAGCTCAGGCTCGGCTCGTTTTGAAAATGAGCTCATGAGCCTGAGCTGAACCGAACCGAGCTCACATGAGTCTAATTTTTTTTTGGTCCAACCCGAGTGTCATGCTCAGAAATTTAGCCAAATTCCCAGACTATTTTGTGTATAAATCCCTGTCCAAGAATCGAGCAAGGGTACACAAAACGACAAATAAATATACAGACACAAACGTGAAATAAAGTGTAACTACTTACAGAAGAGACGCTAAGTCCTGACATCGAAAAGAAAGCAGCAGCAGCGAAAAAAGCGATTCTAGCGGGGCTTCAGCTCTACTCCACAGGCAAAAACTCAACTAGGGTAAAAGCCTTGGTTCTCTTACTCCGTCTTCAGCTCAAAAGCACTACACTTCTAAAAAGGGAAAATAGCACCAATAATGCAGATGTGCAAGGAGAGACAAAGGAAGGTTTGTGGCTATTTGCATAAAGGCAGTTGTAAACATTTATAGTTGAAAACAGTAAAACAATTGATTAATGAAGACAAAATTAAATATCCATTGAACAAGGCTACACCATGTTAAACAGGCCTAACCAAACCACCTGAACTATGCTAGTTCATTAAGTCAAGTTAATTAATAGTGTGGGACTAATCACGGTGAAGCTGGTCGATCACCCATAATTGCGGGCACGGCTATTCGAACAGTTTTACTCTGGCCAGAGGTGTCTCAACCTTGTCAACCGGCATCCTTGACTGTTCTGGATTTCAACTTCTCCTTGAGTTTAGCCCCGATCTGCTAGGTCAACCTTCAAGGATCCCGACTTTAGTCCAACCTTGTCACATGGCCTCTTGACCATACCAAACCTCTGTTTCTCTCTAAGCATAGTCCCGGTTCACGCCATTGACCAAGGTTGACATCGATCTCCTGCACACACATGAACAAACAACCGTTGTATGGGCACATACATCGCAACTTAACCCACATTAGTGCACGCACACATTTCCTGCGCTTCCTGCACTTACCAATTTTTCATCACAATGCATCAAAACCAACCTTGGTTTCACAGTAAGAAATAGGCAAAACATGACGCGAAAAGCTTCTGTCTAAAACTAATTAACAAGGTCATATTAAACACCCTAAGAAAAAGTGTTGTTTGACTGTTGCCTAGAGTCAAAAGTTACACTACACATGGCCTAATACCTTGCACAGCATCTTAAGGATAACTTCACTACAATTTTAATCTCAGTTTCTAATTTTGGGGTTAATCTAGACTTCTCCATACTATGGCCTTCTATTCTTTCTTTCTTTCTTTCTTCTTCTGCTGGGAGCTTTCTTTTCATACTGATAGGTGCAGATCCACCAAGTAGGACCTGTTCTCAATGGCTTGCGAATTATGAATTATCGCGGGTAGTTTAAAATTTTTTTCTTCATCAACATATCTTAGAAAATATTTGTTAACAACAAGTTATCATTTTTTTTGTAAAATCAAGGTGTTTGATTCTTCTATTATGATGAACAATTGGCATTTGAGGTTATTGGTTTTGATATTTGAAGATTATTGGCGAAGTGGTTTTTGAGATGATTGAATTTTCAGACGGTGAACAGTGGGTCCGGTCAGACCGGACAGGCAAGGCCAGTCAGACCAGAGGTGTGTGTGCGGTCAGACCGACCAGCTCGCGGTTTGACCGGCCGATTTTGTGTCGGTTTCGGTTTCGGGTTGTTTTATTGGATATCCGTGGTTAATTCATGTTTATGGCTTCTAGATGGATACTATGCGTATGTAATACTGTTGTGTGCTAACAATGAGTCAAGTTGGGGATAGTTTGTGCTCGGATATGGTTTCTTTGTTTGATTCATGTATAAGTAATCTTTACGTCTCGGGAGAGTATTGCCGGTGATGGATCGGGAGTCAACTTGGAGATAAGGTGACGTCCGGACGATCAGAGATCATGCGGGATACTTAGGCTAAAGATTAATGCACGTGGTTGGTGAAGTTTCCATATGGCATACGATGGAGATATTGTGTGCGTATGGGATGCGGAGTCGAATTTGGAAGGAGTCCAAATTTGGAGCAATTAGAATATGTAAAGTTGGTTTCTTGTACGGGAAGGTTTCCTAGGTGGATTAGGACTTCTTGTATGAGTTTGATTCGTGGCTTTAGGCTGCCTACCTCATGTATAAATAGAGAGGGAGGGTGTGGCCTTCCGAAATCGCTTTTAAGAGCGTTGAGTTGAAAGTTTAGTTAGGGTTTCGAGTTTAGTCGAGATTTTCGTGAGGAGTGTTGTTGTTGCACTTTGTAAACACAAAGAGAAGTAATAAAGTTGTCATCTACTTTGAGAGATCTTCAATTTGTGTTTGCACGGGTTTCGGCGGTCTAACCGGCGAGACACCGACGGTCAGACCGGCGATACAGGACGGTCAGACCGGCGATACAGGGCGGTCAGACCGGCCGATCTATTTCGGTCAGACTGATCTACATCGAATTTGAGGGTAACTTTTATTTCCGCTAAAAGTTTTGATTTTTGGGTACTACAGCCATTCACCCCCCCTCTGGTTGGCTTAGTCGTGTTCTTCGATCCTACATTTTTAATATTTAATTCATTCATTTTTACCCTCAAAAAATGGTCACAAACTCAATTGCATACTTGCATCCATCATATGTAATCAGTTAAGAACGAGTATTATCTGCTGCCCTGTTTACGATAGATTGTTGAGCGTATTATTGCTGTTGATTAATGATTTGATAATAGGGATAAATTAAATATTTTTTGAAAGAACTTAACAAATAGTTAAATAGCTTAAAACAAGTGGTTCAAAGAAAGTTTTTTAAAATGTTAGTAAATAATCTATATTAATAAACCGATGAATAAATTGAAAATAACATGGCCATACTCGAAGTCTTCGCCTATCCATCAATGCAATAGATAGTCTGCTAGACGTTTATGTCAGAAACTAAAGGGACTATCTAAATAGTTGTTGCAAGTTTTTTAATAGAAACTTTCAGATGTAAGAATAGCATAATAATAATATAATTACATGGTAACATGTATAACTGACAGTTAAATGTAACTACGAAACTCACTTGTAGCCTAGTGGTGGAGTCGCGCCTGGCTGTTTCCTTGTGACGCTAGTTTGAATCCCAGGTCACGCGTGGGCTGTTTGATTTTTATCTCCATGCACGCATGAATCTTAAAACGAATCGGATGGCCATAAATTCAAAAGTTTTCCTCTCTTTTTTCTGTCGCAAGCAAGCAGTATAGCAAATCCGAAACTAAGTTCAAACTTACAAGATATAATATCCTTATGAACCTTGTGACATGAATCATGTATATAATTTTCGTTGCACCAAAATGCAGCAATCGCTGTCTCTTAGGCTGTTCCCTCTTCCTTGACCATGTTATAGGCTTCTAGCTGCTTCTAATTTTTGTTAGTCGTTTTCTAGCAGAGAAGATTCCACTTTGATTCGATTGGTGTCTCACTGTCTCCCCACAACAAGGTGCTAGATGCCACAGCACAATCCTTTCATTCCTCCACTTCGTTTTGGTATCAAATTCTAGCACCTCGGCATCTCCAAGCAAAAGGCACGCCAGGATTCATTGGAACTGAACTTGTGTTCAGAATTATCCCACGAGTTCTACTCGACTGAGAATCGATCACATCCTCTAAAAACAATCGATACAAATTTACACACACAAGAACAATTCTGTCCAGAATTTACTGTTAGACACTTGCACCCAGGGACGGAGCTACATGTGTTTAGGAGGATGCCCAGGAACTCGGTTCGAACAAAATTTTTAGCTACAATTCATCTATTTTTATCATATGTGCATCTCATCAGTTAAAACTTAGACATCCGCATTAGTCTAAACTTGGTTCAAAACATAGTAAAATAAGCGATCCCCTTCATTTTGGTTTTAGCTCCGCCCCACCCATGAACGTGAAAATTTTCTTTTCCCCAAACATTTTCATGTTCATTTCATCCTCACCCTGATGAATATGAAACTGCATGCAGTTATGCGTATAAACTTCCCTCAAATTTGCCTCAAATTACTCGGTACCTTGTCTCTCCCCTCATCAAGTTTTTCTTAATTATACTACATCGATCTCCATATTTTACAGAGAGTAGAGCAGAAAATTTTCTCCGGCTGATTTGATCATATCATATCCAAGCATGACTCACATTCAGTCTCACACGTAGTATAGTACTCTACTTCGCTCGTACTAGGCTACGGCCAGTAATCTCCTCGGCGAGCCGCCGCCGATCGCCGCTGCCGGCCGCGGCTGCCCGTGGTGGTGACGGCGATGATGCAGGCCTCGCCGCTCCTTCTTGGCCATGGCTTCCTGCTCCCTCGCCTCGTCCGTCATGATCTGCTGCCACCGGCACTCCTCGCTGCAAAACCCCTGGTCACCCCTGCATCCAAGCAAACCACCCCAAAATTCAGACGAGCTCCAGCTAGCCGCCGCCGGTCGAGCGTGCCGGCCATGCTGTTGGCGTGTGGCTTTGCCGTACATACCTGTACATGTACACGTCCTTGTCGGGGCTGAGCTCCCGCCTGCACAGGGAACACGCCCTCAAGAAGCCACCGCAAGGACGCCGCCGCCGCCGGTGACGCGTGGGCGGGGACACCATCTGCTTGAGGACGACATGGCCGTGCTGCTGCTGGTGCCTCTGGGCGAGGACGATCTGCAGCCCGACGACACCAAGGCGCCGGTGGATACCGATCACACCGTGATCGCCATGGCCGCCGTGATCAGCGCCGAGGTGCTCGACGACGTCGTCGCCACCCTCCTCCCCGAGATGGAAGATGCTTCCCTGCCGCCTCGGAGGCATGGTGAAGTGGAGCGCGCGGGGAGGAGGAGAGGCCGGCGCGCGGCGGCGCCTCGCACCAAGCCGAGCTAGCCTCGTCTTCTTCTTCTTCTCCTCTCTATTGGCTTTGCAATGGTGACAGAGGGTGTCTGAGGGGAAGAGGAGTGATGGGTATTTAAAGCCACTCGCTGTCCACACACTCAAGTGATCACTCATCACTAATTAATAGTACTTGTATAATTCTCTTCTTAATATCTATGAAACTGGGGCCCGATAATGATGCTGATATTGACTGGCATGCATCAATCAATTCAACCAAAAAACCTAAGCTGATGAAAAAAGATGAACAATTCAATTCACTTTTTATTTCTAGACCCCCTTAATCTTCTACAATGAAATAAAAGTAGGCTGTAATTTTTTATTTAATTGTATGCCAAGATTTGAACTCGAGATTTCTAACTCTGAATTATATTGAGTTGCATGCACCAACCAATTCAACCCAAAAACCTAAGCTAATCGAAAAAGATGAGCAATTCACTTTATATTTCAACAGATGCAACTCATGCTGCTCGGAATTCGACAGCAATGATGATTGTGCTGGCTAGTTGATGAATGATTGGTTTTGTGTGGGAGTGAGAATTAAAGCTGTAGTTGTTGTCTTGCTTTTCTCTTCTCTGCTCTTGTTTGTTCGTTCAAGGAAAGCATGAACTTGCTAAAACCTATCATGGAACAGACACGGTGACAAAGTTAGTGTGGTCAGTAAAACTAGAGATGAAGAATGGAGTTAGTGCGGCAATTGTGGAATCTAACCGTGGTTTTTCCTCAGCAAATCCCGGGAAAAAAGTCAGAAGAGTGCGTTATCACCAGTTGGATCAAGATAATCCTGCAGTCCTAATCACACATCACACATAACTCTAGAATTTTCTCCTCAAGTGGTTTACTTTGCTTTCCGACGCATCAATACGGTGGTAGGATCTGTGCTTGTGCTAAACGTTTTTATTCATCATCCTAAATATTAATGTACATGATATACTTCCTGACAGGAACTTTATCATCTTCTATTCTCTTCTGGATCCCAGATGTTGCAGTAATTTAAGCTCATACACTTAAAATTATTTGGTTTTTCTACGTTTTCCTTGCTCATTATTCAGTTCAGTAAAACCAGCATGTGTTACCGTGCTACACTGCTAATCTGCTGCAAGAATTGGCCAAGTTGCTAATCTGCTGCAAGAATTGGCCAAGTTGCCGCTCACTTGTGACTTGTCACCTCCAGAGAATCGCTGAACTGCAAAAGGTAGTAGTAGGCACGAATCTCCTTTACACTTTTTTCTATCTTTTGGCCAAACAAGAAAAGATGCAACACCCCCATTGTACTTACAACTGGACGATGCAGACTTGAAGCAGGCACGAATCTATAGGCCACGCAAAAGAAACTCTTCCAAAAACGCGCATCTTTCATCTGCAAGTCTGAAAATTCCAGAGGATGATCATTGATCAAGAAGCTCTCCCCATCAGATAAAAATTCTCGCTCGTGCAATCGCGGACGATCGATCACGCGTCGAACGCAAGAATCCATCAGATTTGGCAGAGCTTCAGTGAGTCTGCACGACTGCATGCACGCACATGGCGCCAGATTCCACCTGTTACCTTCCAACCAGAGGCCTCTGCCCCCCTCGATCTTGCTACACTGATAATGACATGGATTTGGATGCTCGACGCGTTCTCCGCCCTATCTTCCCCGGCAGATTCATGGGGCGGTAGGCGTCACTGATCCTGTGCTCCCTGTTGGAAATGGAAGCGGACTGCAGAACCAATTCCGGGCAGCTAAGCTGGACCACTCGAGGTAGAGAGGTTCATCTCGTGCTAACAGTAGGAGGAGAGGATGGACAGGCGGACAGCTCGACAAATCATTGCTCTTCCTCTCTCCCGAGAAAAGATAGAATTTATAGTTATACCCTGGTTGCATAATTGGAAGCTCGCCGTTGATGAGGAAGAGACGATGGCGACGGCGCAGCCGGGCAGCTCAGCTCAGCTCAGCTCGCCATGGAGAGGTCGGAATCGGATGACGAAGGTATGACAATTGGGCCGGCTTATGAACTGGGCCGCCTGGGCCGTGTCGGGCACCGCGAGATGGGCTTCCCCAACGGCCCAATAGTCACCCAGATGGGCATATGAAAGTAGCCCATTTGACTCTACCGCTCTTCCCTGATTCCGGCGGCATATGCAGCGGCGCCGCCGCCGCCGTCTCTACCCGCTAGTTGAATCTCTAGTTGACGCAGAAGAATTCTTGTATTCCAAAATTTTCATGAAGCTTTCTCGCAGAGAAGATAGTACATTGACCCCTCCAAGAAAATGGCGGGGAGCGCCCGAGAATAGCGGGAAGTCACTAGGCCGGCGGCCATTGTTGCATGCCAAAGCTTCTAAACATAGCTTCCACAATCGTCTCCGGGCCCTTCTTTTTTTCCCGGGAAACGTCAGCGCGGCCACATGAACCCTCGTTCTCCAATGCCTCCGGCCTTCTTCCTCCTCCGTCCTCTCTGCCAATGGTGATGTCAGGCAGAGAGTGTGAGAGAGAAAGAAGAAGCAGTCAATAAGGAGAACAAAGGGGGAAAGAGAGACCAGGGATAGAGTCCGGCCATGTCGTCGGCGTTCGGCGACTTCGGCCCGCTCACCGAGCGGCGCCGCGCCGAGAAGGCACGGCAGCAGCGCAGGCGCATCATGATCGCCGCCGGCACGGTGTCCATCGTCATTATCCTCATTGTCATGGGCGCCGCCGCCATCACGTACAGTGGGAAGAAATCCGAGGAGGAGGAAGGCGGATCCAAGGGCTCGTCTCCGTCGAAGGGGAAATCGAGCGGCGGCGGAGGTGGAGACGGCGGCGGCGGCGGCCATCCGGACCTGCGCGCCGTGTCGAAGAGCATCAAGATGATGTGCGCGCAGACGGACTTCGAGGACGCGTGCCAGAAGAGCATCGGCAAGGCGGCGAACGCCAGCTTGTCGTCGCCCAAGGACATCATCCGCACCGCCGTGGACGTGATCAGCGGCGCGGTCGACCAGGCGTTCGACCGCGCCGACCTGATCATGAGCAACGACCCGCGCGTGAAGGCCGCCGTCGCCGACTGCAAGGAGCTCTTCGACGACGCCAAGGACGACCTCAACCGCACGCTCAAGGGCATCGACGCCTCCGGCAAGGACGGCCTCGCCAAGCAGGGCTTCCAGCTGCGCGTCTGGCTCAGCGCGGTGATCGCGAACCAGGAGACGTGCATCGACGGCTTCCCCGACGGCGACTTCAGGGACAAGGTCAAGGACTCGTTCAACGACGGCAGGGAGCTGACCAGCAACGCCCTGGCGCTCATCGAGAAGGCCTCCTCGCTCCTCTCCTCGCTCAAGGGCTTCCAACGCCGCCTGCTCGCCGGGGAAGACGGAGGAGCGGCGGAGCCTCAGCCGGCCCTCGCCGAGGACGGCATCCCGGAGTGGGTGCCCGACGGCGACCGGAGGGTGCTCAAGGGCGGTGGGTTCAAGAACAACCTCACGCCGAACGTCATCGTCGCCAAGGACGGCAGCGGCAAGTTCAAGACCATCAACGAGGCGCTCGGCGCCATGCCCAAGACCTACAATGGAAGGTACGTGATCTACGTGAAGGAGGGGGTGTACGCGGAGTACGTGACGATCACCAAGAAGATGGCCAACGTCACCATGTACGGCGACGGCGCCAGGAAGTCCGTCGTCACCGGCAGCAAGAACTTCGCCGACGGCCTCACCACCTTCAAGACGGCAACCTTCGGTAAGCACACAATATATATCATTGAATTCGACATTGACGCGAACATGATATGTGCAATGTGCTGAGATTTGGGTTGGTGGTTTGTCGTAGCGGCGCAAGGGGACGGGTTCATGGCGATCGGGATGGGGTTCCAGAACACGGCCGGGGCGGCGAAGCACCAGGCGGTGGCGCTGCTGGTGCAGTCGGACAAGTCGGTGTTCCTCAACTGCTGGATGGACGGGTTCCAGGACACGCTGTACGCGCACTCCAAGGCGCAGTTCTACCGCAACTGCGTCATCACGGGCACCATCGACTTCATCTTCGGCGACGCCGCCGCCGTGTTCCAGAACTGCATCCTCACGCTCCGCCGCCCGATGGACAACCAGCAGAACATCGCCACGGCGCAGGGCCGCGCCGACGGCCGCGAGGCCACGGGGTTCGTGCTCCAGAAGTGCGAGTTCAACGCCGAGGCGGCGCTCACGGACGCCAAGCGCCCCCTCATCCGCAGCTACCTCGGGCGGCCATGGCGCGAGTTCTCCCGCACCGTCATCATGGAGTCCGACATCCCGGCGATCATCGACAAGGCCGGGTACATGCCGTGGAACGGCGACTTCGCCCTCAAGACGCTCTACTACGCCGAGTACGCCAACAAAGGGCCCGGCGCCGACACGGCAGGGCGCGTCGCCTGGCCGGGGTACAAGAAGGTGATCAGCAAGGCGGATGCGACCAAGTTCACCGTCGACAACTTCCTGCACGCCAAGCCATGGATCGATCCCACCGGCACGCCGGTCAAGTACGACTTCTTCTCTTGAATTCGAACCCTACCCGTAGCGGAGGATCGGAGGAGGAAGACGAGAGGACAGGTAGGGTTTCGTTGGATATTACCTGGTGGTTTTTGGATGCCGAAAGAGTTGGCTGTCACTATACACGGGTGGAAATGTTGCGAGGTGCACCCATGAACTCGCTTGTTCATCAGATTGATCAGAGTGAATGTGTGTTGTGTGCCTAGTTTTCATTTGCGTTTGTATATTGGCTGACGTATGTGTTTTTGTAACTGTACATGATTTTTTTTTTCTCAATCATGATTATATTTGAGTAAGTACATAGCAGATCATGGATACAGAGGTACTGTCCTACACGTGCTTTTTAAATATACCTAGGTTATGTTTGGTTCGGATTGTCTATACGCGTATACTAATCATCCGATTTAGAATATAAGGTGTTTTGGTTTTTTATATATTAAGTTAAACTTTAAACGGTTCTACTACATCCGTCACAAAATATTACTACCTAATATACATGGATTGGACACTTCATAGTGCAACGAATAAGTCCAGATTCGTTGTATTATATTCATAAGAAAATGTAGCAATATTTTTCAACACCAAATAAATATATTATAAAAATATATTCAATGGTCAAATTAATAAAATTAATTTGGTGTTGCATATATTGTTATGTTTTTCTGTAAGCTTCGTCAAACTTATAGTAATTTGACTAACACTTTACATTCTGAAACAGAGTAAGTAATATTCAAATGTTTTAGGAGCTTCATATATATGACGCAAACTTCCTATCTTTGGATCTAAATGA
The DNA here is from genome assembly GCA_008326285.1 of Oryza officinalis. Lineage (NCBI taxonomy): Eukaryota > Viridiplantae > Streptophyta > Magnoliopsida > Poales > Poaceae > Oryza > Oryza officinalis. The sequence continues at coordinate 24,681,098 of BDMV01000009.1, read as the reverse complement.
AACCATCAAGATCTCTCTTCAGTTCCCTTCGAATCGCTTACTTTTTTCTTCGGTCGATGTAGCTGAGGCTTGACATCGGTGTTGCCTTCACCTAATGGCGGCTTCATAAAATTTTCTTGGGTGGTCCTACTCCATGCTCCAGAATTTCAAAACTCCAAAAACTTAATATACATATGCAAAATTTGCTCAAATATCCACTAGAACTAGCATTTTAGTTTAAAAATTACAAAATTACAATATAAATAGTCTAATGGGTTATGCCTATAGAGTGGATTTGGGTCGAATTTGGGTAGAGGGGTTATTCTGGGCCAAAATTGAGGGTGATCCCCTGGACCCCTTAGACCCCGCCCATGCCTTCACCATTGCATGTCTCCTCCCCCCACCCCAAACATCCAGTCGCCCTCACTTTCGCCGGCATTGGTTTGAGACCACCGACGAGGCCTGCTTAACCACATCGCCCTTGTGTCGCTGCCACCTCCTCCTCGTGGCTTATCTCATCTCGTTTCTCTTCCATCTTACCCAACTTCGGTGCCCCTTACCACAGTCCTTCTTTGTCTTCGTCGGCAAGAGCCACCGAATCCATGCCACCAACCACCGTCTAACTGTAAATTGTTTCTTGCTAGATTCCCTTTCCACCTCCATTGTCTACCGCTCTCTCCCACCCATTGCAGTTCCCCATTGACATCACCCACTATCGGTCCTCTATCACCCTACTTGAGGAACTCCTCTCACTTTCCCCTTGATCACACCATTCTCAACCCTGTCACGCCCAAACTAGCCCCAAGCAGGAACCAGAGTAAGGCGATTCAAATTAACTTGTGAACTTGTACCAATCCCAGGAAAACAGTGCTGGTACACAGAAAGATTGAATATCACAGCGACAGAGGTCTCATTATTATGAGTAGAGATACAATCGTCGTTGAAACTGTGGACAGACCCCGAGTTCACAACAGCATTAAAAAAAAGGTAGAAGCGAAAACTAGCCCAAAGCCACAAGTATGACTTGGGAACTAAAACGAAACCCTACTACAACTCGAAGCCCGCTTGCTTTTAGAAGAATTCCTCATCAGCTAGATTCATCTCCTCTTCTTCGAGAACTTGGGGGGTCGGGGTATTTATATAGAGCAAGGGTGAATACAAGAGTACTCAACAAGCCATGGGAATTAAGTGTTCAATACAAGCTTCAAGGGAAGGCTGGTTATTTCTCATTCAACTTTAGTTTAAAACTTTTAGAATCAGCTAAGTGAGTGTTTTTCAACGACACGGATGAGAAAGTGCGTCTTATCCGGCCGGAGCAGTGAAATGTATTCATTGATAGCATCTGCATGAGTGGCTACCTGCCAACAAACTCATGGACTTCCTAAGTCCGGCTGTTCCCGACAGCCACAAGACAAGCATTTGAAAGGATTTCCTTACACCAACAGCAGTTCACAAAAGCAGTAAGCAAGCAAAATTATGCTAAGGAATCACCTCACATCCACCCATGACCATGGGCATGGCTGTTCGAACAGTTTGTTAATCTCTGCAGAGGAGGTACACTTTATCCACACGACGTTGCTAACCCGGGTCACCCAGCCCACGCAGAACAACCACGTCTTGTGACTTTGAGGCTTTCACGACAAGGCATTTCGAAAGCTGACTCAGTGTCACCTTATGCCAACGGGAGGGGTCCCATGGACCAACACCAGGTTAGGTCCCAGACCAAGGCGTGCCAAGAAGCCTAGGGGTCTATAGCGCCCGTTCCGTCGTGGCGTTAGCGGGAAAACCTAATTGTAAAAACCCTAATTGCGAAAATTGTTCTTTGTCCGTGCTTCTTGTGTGTGCCAAGGTCTCGTCTCCCTCTCTCTGCTCCCTGTTCGAATTCCAAAAAAAAAAGTCCCAACTCAAAATTCAAATCCAAACTCCAAATCCTTCCAAATCAAAATCCCCTAAAAAAGTCTAGTTTTCATCCCTCTGTTTTCTTGGGCCGCCTTTTTTTGGCCGGCCCGTTTTCGCCTCCCCTCCCCTCGGCCTTTTCCCCTCCCTCTTGGGTCGCGCCGACCCGCTCCCAGGCACGTGCGGCACACGTGCCGCGGTAGAGCGCCGATCGCACGTCGCGCGCTCCTTCTCTCTTCCTCACGCGTGCGCTACTCTTCTCTCTCTCTCTCTCTCTCGCAGCGGCGACGCCGCCACCATGAATCCTCACGCCGCGCCGCTCCAAGCAGCTAGCGGCCAAGCCGGGGTGCGAAGCTCGCTCTCCCGCCCGTGCGGCCCTAGAGTGGCAAAGTCCACTCTCCCCTTTCCCCTCTCCCTCTCCCCCTTTTTTCCTTCTCGGCTCGGTGATGACTGCCGCTGCTCGGGCGCAGCACCGGCGACCGCGAGCTCGCGCGCGTGACCGCGCCGAGTTCCTTCTCCTCGAAGCCAAAGACCGGAGCTCCTATAAACTCCTCCGCTCCCCCCTTCGCTCACTCAGTCCTTGCCTCCACGACCAAAACCTCCGCTTCGTCGTCGCGCCATTGCCGCCGCCTTCGTCGTCCGCCATCGGTGTTCGCGGACGCGAGACGCGGACTCCGGGCGCCTCGCTACCTCCTCTTCCTCGGCCCAAGGCTGAGATGATCACGTCTCGCGCCGCCGGCCGCTCTTCACGGTGAACCGCCTCCCCGCGGTAAAAGCTCCCTCCTTCTCTCTCCATTCATCCCTCTCTTTTCCTCTAGGCCATAGGGTAGCGTCTTCGCCGTCTACTCATGCTCTTGGATGCGGTAGAGCCGCCGTTAGCGTCGTCGTTGTCGCCTTCGCTCGCCGCTTCGCCGCCGCTTGATGCCGAGCTCCACGCACCGTTGGCCGCGCTCTTCGGTGCCGCTCCGCCCCTCCCAACGCTTGGGACCAGTTCGTGGACGCGTGTAGGTGCTTCCCTTACAAAATCGGCCTTTAGCCGTCCCGGCAAGTTTTCCCTCTTCCGCCACCGGCGACGTGCACGCCGCGATTCGTCGTCGTCGTTCGTCCTCCCGCGAATCCAAGCCGTTGGCTCGCCTTCTCGTGCATCGCTCTCCACCCCGGTGCTCTCCCTCTCGTCGGACTCATGTTGCGCCATCCTGGAGCTCTGCCGCCGTCGCACGATGTCGGTTACTGGCGCCCTCTTCTTCCTCCTCCCGACGTCCCCCGTGGCAGCCACGTCGGCGCCACGTTGCCTCCCTCTCCGCTCTTTGGTGCGCGTGGTCCACAGGAGCCGTGAGGCTGCGCGTGGGTCCGCCACGCACACGTCCACTTGGCGCACGCGCCCGCACTGAGTCTACCCAACCCTAGCGCCAACTCCCTCCATGCACCTAGTCCTCATGAGCCGGGTCGCCGACAGGTGGGCCCCGCTTGGGACCCCGCACGGTGGACCACGGTCCACCGATCCGCTCTCTTGCGCCGCGTCCGCGTGGGCCACACCACGATCCGGCCGACTCGGCCTCCCTCCTCGCAGCCGCGTCGCCCGCATGGGCCGCGCCTCACCAACCGGCCTATTCGGCCTCTCCCCGCGTTATCGCTCGGCCTTGGGCCGTCACCCCCGCGCGCCGGCCCGTTTCGCTCGGCCGCGCTCGCGCCAGCTCTCTGGGCCGTGCCCCACAACCGGCCCAGTTGCCCACGCACGCGCCTCATTCGGCCGTGGGCCGCCCCTGTGCACGTGCTGGCCCGCATTGCTCGTCCGCGCCAGCGCTTTGCATTGGGCTGCACCTTGCCGCCCAAAACAAAGTCCAATTCGCGTCCCTCCTCCATTTCTTTTTCCAAAGGATTTAATAATTCTTTTTCCATTAGCCAAAAAATCAATTAATCTTAGGAAAATCGATATCTCTGAATCCGTTCGTCCGATTGACTCCATTCAACTTCCAAAATTCCTCAAAAATTGAGATCTATCTAATGGCGCAATTAGTGGTCATTAATAGGGCTTCCTTTTTGACCGTGGTGTTGAGTCGTCTCGTTTCGCGTGTAGCTTTGGAGCCAGAAGACTCGCAATGCGCGGATTTCGAGGAGGAAACTCAAAATCTCGAGCAAGGCAAGTCACCTTTGATCAATTGAACCCATAATTTGAAACTAAGTATTTCATTTCTCAAATTATGCATTCCCTAAGTTACACATGGCAAATTGGTCGCGGTTTGCAATATAGCCGGCAGGCCTGACCTACTTGTTGAATGACCTAAACATCCCTTGTCGCCTATTATGTTAAGCCTCGATATTCGTACCCCAGGTACGAGTACCGTGGCATTTCTCAAAATTTAAAATGATCAATTGGGTAAAACTTGGGTTTACAAAATCCTCGAAAAACCCGACACCTGGGTCGGTGCCTTGAAAATAAAATGAGTTTTCAAAACTCGTGGTGCGGGAGACATACTGGAGGTACGGTTTTCCCGTTCTCGTCATAAGGACCGATTCCTTGGGAATTACATCCGAGCATATAACAAGTGCGACCACATGTGTGAATGGGACACCCCTGGCTGAGTAATTAGTTAGGCCAAGGAAATCTTGATGCCAAGGGACAAGTGGATTCGCCGGGGTGGTGTCGGGGAGGACCCCTGGGCTTCCGGCATAGTATGGTCTGGGACCTAACCTAGTGTTGGTCCGTGGGACCCCTCCCGTTGACATAAGGTGACCCTGAGTCGGCTTTTGAAATGCCTTGTCATGAAAACCTCAAAGTCACCAGACGTGGCTGTTCTACATGGGCTGGGTGACCCGGGTTAGTAACGTCGTGTGGGTAAAGTATACCCCCTCTGCAAAGGTTAACAAACTGTTCGAACAGCCGTGCCCACGGTCATGGGCGGATGTGAGGTGATTCCTTAGTGTAGTTTCGTTTGACTACTGCTTTATGAACTACTGTTGGTGTAAGGGAATCCTTTCAAATGTTTGTCTTGTGGCTGTTGGGAACAGCTGGACTCAAGGAGTCCGTATGACTATTGGCAGGGAGCCACTCGTGCAGATGAATTCAATCTATACATTTCACTACTCCGGCAGGATGAGATGCACCTTCTCATCCGTGCCGTTGAGAAGCACTCACCTAGTTGCTTCCGAAAGCTTTAACCTAAAATTGAACACGAAATTAACTAGCCTTTCCTTGAAGCTTGCATTAAACACCTTAATTTCCCCTGGCTTGCTGAGTACTCCCGTACTCACCCTTGCTCTATATAAATAACCCCCTCCCCAGTTCTTGAAGAAGAAGAGATGGACCCTGCTGACGAAGAGTTCTTCCAGGAGCAAGCGGGCTTCGAGCAGTAGTAGGGTTTCGGCTTAGTTCCTGAGTCATGCTTGTGGCTTTGGGCTAGTCTCCGCTTCCGCCTTTCTGTAATGCAATTGCGAACTCGGGGTCTGTCCGCAGTTTCAACAATGGTTGTAACTCTACTCTTAATAAAGAGATCTCTGTTGTTGTGATATTCATTCTTCCTGTTGTACCAGCACTGTTTCCTGGGACTAGTACAGGATTACAAGTTAATTTGGATCGCCTTACTCTAACTTCCTTTCGGGGCTAGTTTGGGGCGTTACAGGGTTCTCCCCGACACCACCCCGACGAATCCACTTGTCCCTTGGCATCTAGATTTCCCTAGCCTAGCTAGTTACTCAGTCAAGGATGTCCTACTTCACCCATGTGATCGCACTTGTTATGTTTCGATGAAATTCCGAAGGAATCGGTCCTTAAGGGCGAGAACGGGAAAACCGTAGCACCAGTATGTTCCCCGTACCGCGAGTTTTGGAACCTCATTTTATTTTCAAGGCATCGACCCAAGCATCAGGTTTTTCAAAGATTTTGTAAACCCAAGTTTTACCCAATGGATCAATTTAAATTTGAGGAAGGGCCACGGTAGTCATACCCGAGGGCGCAAATACCGAGGCCTAAAATAATAGGCGACAAGGAAATTAAATGCACCAATTATAGGTAAGGCATGCTAGCTATATTGCAAACCGCAACTGACAATTCAAGTGTAACCTAAAGATGCATATTTTGAGAAAAAAATTACTTAATTTTAAATCATGAGCTTGATTGATCAAAGGTGACTTGCCTTGCTCGACAACCTGAGCTTCTTCCTTGTACTCCGCGCACTAGAACTCCTCGAGCTTCAAAGCTACACGTGGAACAAGACAACTAAACAAAAGGCCAAGGAAAAGATTCTATTTAAGACCACTAAGTGTGCCATTTGATAGGTCTCGATTTTTGAGGAATATTGGAAGTTGAACGGAGTCAATCGGACGAACGGTTGAGGAGATATGAATTTCGTAAGGTTATATGATTGTCTAAAGGAAAAAGATTTAAAGAAATCTTTGGAAAAGAAAAAGGATGAAGGGATGTGATTTAGACTTCTTCGTCGAGCGCGAGGCACGGCCCAGAGCAAAGCACGGGCACCGCCGAGCGAAGCAGGTCAGCGTGCGGGTGGAGCAGCCCACGGTCAAGTGGGCACACGCGCGAGGGCAATTGGGCCGGCGACGAGGCGCGGCGGAAAGAAGGTCGAGCAGGCCGGACGAGTGCGCTTGCGAGGAAGGACGGTGGATGGCAATCCATCACGCGGGGTCCCAAGCAGGGCCCGCCTATCGACGGCTCAGTCTAGGAGGAACGGGCGCACACGGGGACGGTTCTAGGCTTTGGTGGACGTGGTTCGACTTCGGTGCACCAGTGTGAGCGCGGGTACAGTGGGCCCACGCGTAGCCTCACGGCTCTCCGTGGTTCGTATGGACGAGAACGAAAGATGGGTGGCACGCTAGCGCTTGTGTGGTGACCACATGGTTGGCACATCGGTCGGCGAAAGAAGGAAGAAGAACAGGGCGCGAATCCGATGGTGGGCGGCGGCGGTGGTCACCGGAACAGCACACGGCTATTCAATGGGCTGGGAGCACACCAAAACAACGGGCGGCGCAAGAGGAGGCGAGCCAACGGCTTGGATTCACCGGAGAACGCCTGGAGGTGGCGGATTGCGATGGCGGCGACCGTCGGTGAGCAAAAGGGGAAAACCCACCGGAGCAGCGGGGGTTCAATTCCTTGGAGCTAGGGCGCCTTCATGGGTCCACGAATCCATTCCAAGCATCGGGAGGGCACGAATGGCACCAGGGTGCAAGGACGGCGATGAACATTGCTCGGCACCAGGCAATGACGCGTGGCGAGCTACGACGAGTGGCGGTGGCGCTAAAACGGCATCTACATGCACGGGGGAGCGACAGCGAGCTAGCTAGTGGTCTAGGGAGGGACAGAATGAAGGGAAACGGAACTATATACCGCGTCGGGGAGAGGTGACGTGAAGAGAGGCCGACGACGTGAAACGTGATCGTTTCGGCCACGGGTCAAGGAAGGGGAAGGAGCCAGCGGGCCAGAGTCCTCGTGATGCGTCCACGAACGCACCGGCTCTTCCGGCGTGCTCACGGTGGACAAGCGACAGCAGGTCAACGACGCAAGGCTTTGAGGGGCTCGATTGCAGCGGTGAAAGTGGAGAGGGAGACCAAAACTGAGAGAGAGGGAAGGATTTTATAGGTGCAAGAGGCTTCGAGTGGAAGGAAACACGGACATGGTCAAGGGCTAGGACGGCGAGCTAGCGACTAGAGTCAGCAGCTGGCTATCTTCGCCGCTAGGAGCCAAGCAGCGGCAGGGGAAGGGTGCCCACTAAAAGAGGAAAAAGAAAAGGAGAAAGGGAGAAAGAGAAGTGGTTCCTTGCCGCTTTGGTAGTATGAAGGCAGAGAGGGCGAGTGCGGCCTCTCGGCTCTGGAAGCTAGCAGCGTGGAAAGGGGGCGGGCTCGGGGAGTGACGGCAGCGAGGACAGCAAAAGGAGAAGGCGACAGTGGTGGCCGGTTGGCGCCGAGCAGGCACAAGGGAGGGTGTCGGTGCAAGCGGCATCCAGGGGGAGTGACGCCGGCGTCCTTCCGGTCGGCCACGACGACAAGCACGCGCGGAAGAAATGGGCGGCGACAGAAATCAAAATCAACGCCGACGGGAATAGAGAGAAAGAGAGAAAGAGAGAGAGAGCGTGAGAAAAGAGCCACGGCGGCTCTACCGCGGCACGTGCGCCGCACATTCCTGAGGACGGGCCGAGGCGGACTAGGCCAGGACGGTGCGGCCCAGGAGGAGAAGAGGGGCGCAGAGGGGAAATGGGATGGGCTGACCGAGAGAAAGACGGTCCAAGGAAACAAGGGAGGAAACTTAGACTTTGCTAAGGAAATTGAAAAGAAGGGATTTGGAGATTGAATTTGAATTTGGATTTGGGAATTTCTCCAGGATTTGAGTTGGGCGGCACACACAACGAAGCACGACCAAAAAACAATTTTCGTAATTAGGGTTTTTAGAGATTAAGTTTTTCCACTAACACTACGACGGAACGGGCGTTACAAACCCTAACCTAGAAATCTAACCATTCATTGGAGTCTGGTAGAGATGAAGTCGAAGCTTGCTGGTGCACAAATCATGGAGAATATTGTGAGGTCAGAGATTCGCATGGTTTTGTCTCCAAATTTCTATCAAATGCGATATAGGAGATCCGTATGTGGTTTGATGCCAAAATCAAACTGATTTGTACTAGATGGGAGGATGGTTGGACATATCATGGGAGAAAATTGAAATACGTGGTTGACGGAACAAGTAATAGTCCTAAAATGATTATACTTATGAATAAATTTGATATGCCTATATTTATATTTAATATAAGTAGAAAAAGCTTACTTCTAAATAAAAAAATTCCCATTTAAGAGTACTTATATTAAAACAAATAAAGCATGGGAGACTGAATTTTAAGGAGAAAAAAACCTACTCCTACAATGGGAAAACAAAATAAAGCATGAGAGACTGAATTTTAAGAAAAAGTTGACTGCTCCACATGAAATGGAAATGACAGATTAGAGTCGTGCATTCTCTCTACCTCGAAGCTCGCGCGTCGTCTCGGGACCAACAGACAAGGTCGCAAGTCGCAACGGGATGGAACATGGTCCATGGAGATGGAGTGATCAATGTAGGCAGCACAGGTGTCACAGCTCTCTCCCCACAAGAATAACCGCACGCCATCACGTTCGATATCGACATGGTTGTGGTGGCTCACGACGAGGACCGGGGGGGCGAACTCGCCGCTGCCAGCGAGGACGGGTACTCCACCTCCGGCACCGATGACGACGACGTCGACATCCACGGGGGCCACGCCCCGGCTGCGTCGGGGCTCCGCTGGGTCCCTTACGCCGCCGCGGTCTCCGCCGTCCGCGCCCTGCTCGGCGCCTCCCACGACGACCTCCGCCTCCGCGCGCACCAGCTCTCGCGCTCGCTCAGCGCCGTCTTCTTCTTCCCCGGCCCGGGGTCCCCCGAGGGGGGAGTGGGAGTGCTCGTCTGCGCCGACGTGCCGCCGCTGGGGCCGGCGCTGCGTGACGCGCAGCGGGCGATGATGCGGGTCGCGGTGAAGGAAGCGGATCACGGTGCGTGCGATTGTTACTACGACACCGTCCGCGACGTCCTGCGGCTGTTGGTCGGCAACGCGGGGCTGTTCTCCAACGTCGAGTTCCAGTCCCGCTTCCGCGGCTACAACCCGGTCCCCGCCGTGGCCGCCGCGTCCGCGCTCCGCTGGGTTCGTCACGGGGCGGCGGTGTCCGCGGTCCGCGCCGTGCTCGGCGCGTCCCACGAAGACCTCCGGCTCCGCGTTCACCACCTGTCGCGCTCGCTGAGCGGCGCGTTCTTCGCCGTCGGTGCGGCGGCGGCGCCGTTCGCGTCGGGGGCGCGGTTTCCGGAGCGGAAGCTGTTCTTCTGCGCCGACCTCCCGCCGCTGGGCCCGGCGCTGGTGGCCGCGCAGCGGGCCCTGATGCAGGTGGCGGTGAAGGCCGCCAGCCACGGCCCGTGCGACTGGTACTTCGACACCGTCGGCGAGCTCATGCGACTGCTGGTCGGCGACTCTGGGGTCGGCGCTGCGGTGTTCGACCGGGCATCGTTAAGTGACTGCCTTCGCGCTCGAATGGGAGAACTGAGCATTCAACAATCGCTTTGTGCTGCTGCAAGAAGATCCAAGTTGTTCTTCAGATTCTTCTTTTGGTCGCGCGTTGTTCATGTCTCAAACCACCGGTTAAATTAGCAGTTGTTCGTAATTCAACACATGTGCCAGCAAAATTAAATTGAAGATTTTATGATTGCAGAATTTTGCACTAGATTCGTAGGTGAATTCAAACAAGTTTTGCCAGCATTTTCTTCATTACAGAATCCAGGACTACATCTGAAACAAGCAGATTCCTAACAACAAAAAAACACAATGCAACGCGGAGGGGGAGAGGATGGAATCTTGGGCTAGCCGCCGAAGCCGTAGAGGGTGCGGCCCTGGCGCTTGAGCGCGTAGACGACGTCCATGGCGGTGACGGTCTTGCGGCGGGCGTGCTCGGTGTAGGTGACAGCGTCGCGGATGACGTTCTCGAGGAAGATCTTGAGCACGCCCCGGGTCTCCTCGTAGATGAGCCCCGAGATGCGCTTCACGCCGCCCCTCCTCGCCAGCCTCCGGATCGCCGGCTTCGTGATCCCCTGGATGTTGTCGCGGAGCACCTTCCGGTGACGCTTCGCGCCGCCCTTGCCGAGCCCCTTCCCTCCCTTGCCGCGCCCCGACATCTCCGCCGCACCTCCCTCTCTCTCTCTCTCTCTCTCTCTCACCAAGACGACGATGGAATTGGGGGTGTTTTTTTTCTTTTTCTTTTTCTTTTGGCGGTGAATTTGGTTTTGCGAGGTGATCGGTGAGGGGAATATATAGGATTGGGTGGGAGCGGGGAGCCGTCGGATCAGGAGCGATCCGCGTGAGTGGCGAGGGGGGCAGCATGGGCCATTGGATGGAGGGAGGGATGGCTGCTATTGGCGGAGAGGTTGGAGGCGCGGATCGGTGAGGTATGGTTTTCGGGAGTGGAGCGCGCGGGGAAATTTGGGGATTTCATGGTAGGGAGAGCGAAATTTTCGCGGTTTGCTTGTTTTTGGGCCGTGATGGATTTCGGCGTGTTTAGCCTAGTCTGGTTGTTTTGGTCTTGCACTCTTTTGCAAGAGCTCTGGACTGGGCTGCGCTGGGCACACTGCCAAATGGCAATGTGCTACTGGTGTGTCGGTCGGTTACTCTGGAGTGCAGTAGCAATGAGCATGTGCAGGTTTCTTTGGTTAAAAGGTAAATTTGCAAAAGAACATCTCATAACTCATTTGAAGTTTGGCGTTCCATCCCATAGATGATAATGTTGTAAATGCCCATTCACATATTCAATTTTGTTGCAAAAACTATTATAGTATGCACATGCTTAAGTGAATCATCATGTTTTAATAAATTGTGAGCTGTCAATGTGGTTTTAAATAGGAGTATAGTTTTGGCACATTTTTGTATATACCAAAAATATAATTGTTGATTTTATATGAGTATAGTTTCGACACATTTTTTTATACCACAAATATAATTGTTGATGACAGCTTAAATGTTGTCACACTCATTTTAATGACAAACAGTTCGATGAAATATGAATAATAAGTCTAATGTAAACACGTAGATAAGATTGATTTTGGCTAGCTTAGCCAGTGATGACTCTGCATCAGCGATAACGGGATGATTTGGTTAAGGACGTGCGTATTGGGATGATTTTGTAAGAAACTAAATAGGTGGGTTGACATTTGCAACAAAATGATTTCTAGGGTACAATGTCAAACTCCGAAGCATGTGTCATGTCGGGTTTGTTTGGTTTAAATCGCTATCAAAATATTGGTAGGTGTCAAACCTTGGGCTAGTTTTGGTGAATTTTTGGTAGTGTCTGATTGATTTCACTCTATTGATTAGACAATTTTTGACTTCAATTCAAATGGTTAACATGTATTATTCAAAAGCTACCAAAAAATTGGTATGCAAAAAATGACACCAAACTAAAATTGGTTTGTCGTCTTTGATTACTTGTGAATATGCAAAAGTTGGCACCAAACTAAAATGGCCCGTCGTCTTTTGATTACTTTTGATTTTATGAATCGTAAAGCCTGGACCTTTCTCATGCAAATGATATGTCCCGCCCTCCAGGGAATCAGAACATCCAAACATGCATGAAACCCCGGCATTTCACACTAGTGGAGAAGAGTTTTTAACCCCGGTTCGTAACACCCTCTAGTTCCGGTTATGCAACCGCACACTCAGGGTGCCAATATATGGCGGCCATGGACTTCTGAGAAACCAAATGCCAAAGGTTCGTGCCACCACAAGTCCACAACCATATTCCACGCAAAGGCGACGACTTATGCATGGTCGCACCGCACACTCGATCACGCGGCAGATGCTTGCACTACACTTGACTGCATCTGTACTCTCTTTTGTTTAAAGCTCCGCTGCATTGCAAATATGCAGCAGCAGCTTGTACCACAGTACCACGGAGTAGTATGTTCCCCACCGCCTGAATTGCGAATTGCCACACACCGTGCACAGTGTACATACGTACTCTCCCATGAAGCCGCAGAGGCTGCCGCTGTCGCCGTCGCCTACCCAGCGGTGGCCGTCTGTCCCCGCCGCGGCGCTCCTCCTGCTCCCCGTCGCACTCCTCGCCGCCGTTCTCTTGGTCGTCTACCCCAACGAGTTCGCCCTGCAGGCGTCGCTGGCCGGCGCCGCCGCATGCGGTGATCATCAAGGCGGCGGCGGCGGCGCCACGGAGCACGAGGGTGCCGTCGTCGTCGGCGGCGGCGGCGGCGTGCAGGCGGCCCCGGAGTTCCGGCTGCTGATCGGCGTGCTGACCCTCCCGGCGCGGTACGAGCGGCGGCACCTGCTCCGGATGGTGTACGCCCTCCAGCAGCCGGCGGTGGCGCCGAGGGCGCGCGTGGACGTCCGGTTCGTCTTCTGCCGCCTCGGCTCGCCGGAGGACCGCGTCCTGGTGGCGCTGGAGGCGATGATGTACGGCGACGTGGTGGAGCTCGACTGCCCGGAGAACATGGACAACGGCAAGACCCACGCCTACTTCTCCAGCGTGCCGCACCTCTTCGGCCACCGCGCCTACGACTTCGTCATGAAGGTTGACGACGACACCTTCTTCCGGCTGTCGGAGCTCGCCGAGTCCCTCTCTCACGCGCCGCGCCACGACCTCTACTACGGCTGCATGGTGCCGTGCGACTACGTCCGCGGCTCCAACGAGTACATGTCCGGCATGGGGTACCTGCTGTCGTGGGACCTCGTGGAGTGGATCGTGGCGGCGGCGGCGGAGATCAAGGGGAGGACGGACGGGCCGGAGGACCGGACGCTCTACTCGTGGCTCCGCCGCGGCGGCAGGGGAAAGAACCGGGTGGACGTCAAGCCGGCCATGTACAACTTCCCCGGGAGGCATCCGTGCTCGCACGAGTTCATACCGGACACCATCGCCGTGCACCAGCTCAAGGACAACCGCCGGTGGGCGAGGACGCTCCAGTACTTCAACTTCACCGCCGCGCTCAAGCCGTTCTACCCCGGTGATAGGTTGATCTCGTGAGTTTTTTACCGCAATTGAATTTTTGTTGAGCCGAGTCAACTTTGGTTCGTGATTTTTATTCTTTGATTGTTGTATACGTAAAGCGACAAACATGTCTCGATCCGAAGCAACGGGTTGTAACCAGTGTAAACATGCAAGTTCGTCCCAACGTTTCATATTATAGCAACATTTTTAACACAAAACAAACATATATATTCAATATCATATTTGTGGAAAGATTATTGATACCGGATACCCTCACAGCTAGCTTATCCGACTTACCATAGGGGATAGGTTATGCTTCATGATTATATAAACCGGCTATGACTTGGGTATTACGTTACCATTGAGATAAGGTAACGGCCCATAGTCTGTAGTTGGTAAGATTGAGTAGTCCGACTTAGAATAGAATAGGTCTCCGACTTGTAAACCCACCTTCCGGGACTATATAAGGAGGGTAGGGCGTCCCTTGAGGGGCAGAGAAGAAAGATACACGGACAAACAGAAAACTTGCGAGAGCCCCTATTGAAAGAGATCAAGAGATCAATAAACACTCGGCGGATCGAATCCCCGAAACAGGAGTAGGGTATTACCTCTCGTTAGAGAGGGCCTGAACCTGTCTAAACCCTTGTCCCGACTAACCCATTGTGTTTGGCACTTGACTGCTACCCCCAGATTGATATTGCCAAAACCAAGTTTCGACAGTTGGCGCGCCAGGTAGGGGCTCCGCGTCAAGCTCAATGGGATCTCCATCAAGCTTCGCCGACTTCGTCTTCGCCCCTGGGCAGGCACTTCGCTTCGGCGGACTCGACTTCATCACCGACAAGTTCGGTAAGCTCTTTCTTCTCGACTCGGATTCGAACCAGTCGGGGAGGGAGAATTCCTTGGCGCCGCTCGGGTTACCGGACGACGCTAAGATCTATCATAATTTCCTATCTTCTGAGTTGGATCCGATCCACTCGGGAGAACCTTCTGAATCTTCTGAGTCTTCATCGCCTTCATGCTGTCCCCCGTCCTTACGAGAGGTCGCGGTCATACTCGAACGACTCGGGTCGTACTCATCCACGGACATTGACGAACATCTAAGCTCCACCGACTTCGACGACCTCTACGACATCTCCACGGATGAAATCAACAGCTACGACGCAGATAAAGACTACTACGATCCGGATCTTCTCAACGTTCTCATGGCCGAAGTAGCTGAGACCGACTCGGCCATGGCTCGGAGGATCGCGGAGGAGGAACGGGCTAAGCTTGAGCAAGAGCGCAAGTGCGTGGAGGAGGAACGAGCCAAGCTAGAGCAAGAGCGCAAGCGTGCGGAGGAGGAGAATAAGCGCAAGGAGGAGGAGGAGCTCAGAAAGAAGCAAGAAGCCGACAAAAAGAAACGAGACCTGAGGGCGACTGGGCGCTCAGCCCGCGAGGCCATAATGCAGACACGAGTCGACAACGCCAATATCTTCCAGACGCCTCAACAAAACGCCGTCGCTGCCCTCACTCTCATCGACACCGTCATCGAAGCGGCGCCGACTGCGGTGACGCCGCTCCTGGACAAGATCAAAACCATCGTCGCGGCTACGGCCAACGGCCATCCTTCCAGCTCCGCACGAAGGCCGACCGAGTCCGTTGCAGAAACACCTGACAGAAGCCGACTGCCGCCGCTGCGGTCCAAGCACTACAAGAGACCCGAGCAAAGCAAGACACCAGTCAGATCTAAAGACCCTCACCACGAGGCAGTATGGAGGCCACGAGTTCATACGGCTGACTCTCACGAGAGAGAACACAGCCGACAACCCGTCCACGACCGGAATCGTCGCTACAACAACTCCAACCACCAAAGCAGCCCGCGAAGGCCTCCGCCGAGTGATCTGCGGGAGGCACTCGACCGACGCTATCGGGAACGTGAACGGCGCTCTTCTGAAGACAGAAGAAAATCACCCGACAAGTACGATGATGGAGTGCCCGCTTTCACTAGGAACCTGCGTCGAGTGGACTGGCCGAGTGGTTTTAAACCTACCGGGATTGATAAGTACGACGGCAAGACCGATCCCGAGTCCTGGCTAACTGTGTACACCCTCGCCATCCGCGCAGCAGGAGGAGACAGCAAGGCTATGGCCAACTACCTGCCCGTCGCTCTCGCCGACTCAGCCAGGAACTGGCTCACGAGTTTGCCAAGAGGCTCGATCGACTCGTGGAGTGAGCTTCGGGACCACTTCATCGCCAACTTCCAGGGCACTTTTGAAAGGCCCGGGACCCGCTTTGACCTCTACAACGTCATTCAGAAGCCGGACGAATCGCTGAAGGACTACATTCGACGCTTTTCGGAGAAACGGAACAAGATTCCCAACATCACCGATGACGTCATTATTGCTGCATTCCAGAAAGGCGTCCGTGACGAGTTGCTTATCGGCAAGTTTGGGCACAAGCCACCGAAGACGGTCAAGCAAATGTTCGAGACGGCAAACTCCTACGCCAAATTTGATGACACAATCAAGGCCTCGCGACAAGACCGGCACGACAAGAGGGACGACAAGCCATCCGGAAGCAGCTGGCGTCCTAAGAAGGACAACGGCAACAACAACGGGGGCCAAAAGGATCGCAAGCGCAAGCCCGAGGATCTGGTCGCCACGACATCAAACTACCAGCAACAGCATCCCCGAGTCGCCGCCTACGACAAAATCATGAACGCTCAGTGCACGCACCATCCAAACCACAAGCATGCGGCAAAGGATTGCTTCATCTACAAACAGTTCGCTGAGCAATACGCGGCACAACTACGACAAAAGCCGGCTGACGAAGCCGGCCCATCGGGCACCAAGAGGAATGACCCGGTTAGCAACACAGAGCCCTTCCAAGACTTCGTGGGTAAGCTAAACCACATCTTCGGGGGACCGCAGGCGTACGAGTCCAAGAGGAAGCAAAAACTGACTGATCGTGAAGTGAACACCGCGCAACCTGAAGTCCCGCATTATCTACGATGATCGGAGGTGGCTATCACGTTTAACCGCTCGGATCACCCTGACCGAGTGGTTCACCCGAGGCGGTATCCCCTGGTACTAGACCTGGTGGTTCGCAACATCAAACTCAAGCGCGTCCTCATCGATGGCGGTAGTGCTCTCAATGTCCTATTTGCCAAGACGCTGGACGAGATGCAGATTCCAAGATCCGAGTTGAAACCGAGTTCAGCTCCCTTTCATGGAGTCATCCCGGGGCTGTCATCCACTCCACTCGGGCGCATTACTCTTCCAGTCACCTTCGGGGTTCGGGAGAACTTCCGGACGGAGAACATCACTTTTGAGGTTGCTGACTTCGAAGCGGCCTACCACGCGATCATCGGAAGACCGGCGCTCGCTAAGTTCATGGCGGTACCACATTATACCTACCTCATCATGAAGATGCCCGGGCCCAATGGAGTCATCACCCTGCGCAGCGACGTCAAACAAGCCTTCACTTGCGACAAAGAAAGCTGCGACATGGCCCAGTCTCACGAGAGACTACGCGGCCAATTAGAGGTCCGACTGGCTGCATCGACATCTGGAGAAGGAGAAGTCCCCGCCAAGAAGATAGCCAAGTCGGGAGACGGCGACGCCAAGACTAAGAAAATCCCCCTTGATCCATCTGATCCCTCTAAAACTGCTGTAATAGGCGTAGAGCTAGATCCTAAATAGAAAAGCGTGCTCGTCACCTTCCTTCAGAATAATAAAGATATTTTTGCTTGGAAACCGTCTGACATGCCGGGTATTCCTAGGGAGGTGATCGAGCACTCTTTAAACGTCAAAGATGACGCTAAACCTATAAAACAACGATTGCACCGTTTCGCTCAAGACCGAAAAGATGCCATCAAGGAGGAACTCGCCAAGCTCTTGGCTGCCGGGTTCATCAAAGAGGTTTACCATCCCGACTGGCTAGCCAACCCAGTTCTTGTCCGGAAGAAGACAAGGCAATGGCGCATGTGCGTGGACTACACCGATCTCAACAAAGCTTGCCCAAAAGATCCTTTTAGACTACCTCGAATAGACCAAGTCGTCGACTCAACAGCCGGCTGTGAGCTTCTGAGCTTTTTGGATTGTTACTCGGGTTATCACCAGATCAGTTTGAAGGAATCCGACTGCCTGAAGACATCTTTCATCACCCCGTTTGGAGCCTATTGCTACATCACGATGCCCTTTGGCCTGAAGAACGCCGGGGCCACTTATCAGCGCATGATCTAGAGGTGCCTTCAGACCCAGATCGGGAAAAACGTGGAAGCCTACGTCGACGATGTCGTCATCAAGACCAAGCAGAAGGAAGACCTGATCGTCGACTTAGAAGAAACCTTTGCGAACATTCGAGCCTTCAGAATGAAGTTGAACCCGGAGAAGTGTACCTTCGGTGTGCCATCAGGTAAGCTGCTCGGTTTCATGATATCACATCGCGGCATTGAGGCAAATCCAGAGAAAATCAACGTTATCCGGAGCATGAAGCCCCCGAGTACCCAGAAGGACGTCCAGAAGCTCACCAGTTGTATGGCGGCATTGAGCCATTTTGTCTCCAGACTCGGCGAACGAGGTATGCCTTTTTTCAGGTTACTGAGGAAGACCGTTGATTTTCAATGGACCACCGAGGCCCAGAAAGCGTTCGAAGACTTCAAGGAGTTCCTCACGACACCACCCGTGTTGGCGTCACCGCACCCTCAAGAACCTCTGTTGCTCTACGTCTCCGCAACTCACCAGGTGGTCAGCACGGTATTGGTCGTTGAGCGTGAGGAAGAAGGCCGCACCCAAAAGGTTCAACGGCCAATCTACTTCGTCAGCGAGGTGCTGGCAGGAGCCAAAACCCGCTATCCACAGGTGCAAAAATTGTTATATGGAGTCTTAATCACTGCTAGGAAGCTAGCCCATTATTTTCAGAGCCACTCGGTCACCGTCGTCACATCCTTTCCACTCGGCGATGTCATCCACAACCGGGAGGTTACTGGACGCATCGCGAAGTGGGCACTGGAGTTGATGCCGCTGGACATAGCTTTCAAGGCGAGGACGTCTATAAAATCTCAAGTCCTGGCAGATTTCGTAGCCGAGTGGACCGAACAACAAGAAGATGTACCTAGAGAAGATCTGCAGTACTGGACCATGCACTTCGACGGATCCAAAAGAGTCACCGGCTTGGGAGCGGGAGTCGTGCTGATTTCCCCGACTGGGGAGAGGCTACGGTATGTCCTTCACATCCACTTTCCCGCCTCACACAACGTCGCCGAGTATGAAGCCCTCCTTCACGGCCTATGACTTGCTGTTTCACTCGGGATACGATGGATGATTGTGCGAGGAGATTCCCAGTTGGTGGTTAACCAGGTGATGAAGGACTGGTCCTGTTTGAATGAGACCATGGAGGCCTACCGACAGGAAGTTCGCAAGCTTGAAGACAAGTTTGACGGATTGGAGTTATCCCATGTCCTGAGACATAATAACGAAGCGGCAGACCAGTTGGCACAGTTTGGGTCCAAGCGCGAAACAGCCCCGACTGACATTTTCGTGGAACATCTCTATGAGCCGACTGTTGCCAAAGCACTAACCTCCGATGAAGGAATTACCAGTCAAGTCGCCATGCTCGACGCCGATTGGAGGACACCGTTCATCAAGTTTTTAACTCAGCAAGAGCTGCCGGGTGACCGGGATGATGCGGAACGAGTCCGACGTCGCAGTCAAGGCTATGTCATGGTTGACTCAGAGCTATACAAGAGAAGCCCCTCTGGAATTTTGATGAGATGCGTCACGCCAGAGGAAGGACGACAATTATTGCAAAATATTCACTCGGGCATCTGCGGCAGCCATGCCGCGGCGCACACTCTGGTGGGCAAGGCTTACAGACAAGGATTTTTCTGGCTCACGGCGGTCACCGATGCAGATAAGGTAGTTCGCACGTGTGAAGGTTGTCAATTCTTCGCTCGGCAGAGCCACGTTCCAGCTCAAGATCTCCAAACAATTCCCTTATCATGGCCTTTCGCCGTGTGGGGCTTGGACATGGTGGGTCCGTTCAAGAAGGCGCCAGGTGGATTCACGCATCTGTTCGTCGCGGTTGATAAGTTTTCCAAGTGGATCGAGGCTAAGCCGGTTGCTACGATAACTGCGGACAAGGCGCGAGACTTTATTCTAAACATCGTGCATTGGTTTGGTGTCCCGAACAGAATTATAACTGACAATGGGACTCAATTCACTGGAGGCGTTTTTAAGGAGTTCTACGAAGACTACGGTATTAAGATTTGCTACGCATCGGTGGCGCACCCCAAGAGCAACGGACAAGTTGAACGAGCTAATGGTATGGTTCTTCAGGGTATTAAAGCCCGAGTGTTTGACAGACTACGACCGTACGCCGGAAGATGGGTTCAAGAGTTGCCTTCGGTATTATGGTCATTGCGGACCACACCCAGTCGGGCTACCGGCCAATCTCCTTTCTTCTTGGTTTACGGAGCAGAAGCAATGTTGCCGAGTGAGATGGAGTACGAGTCTCTTCGTGTTCGTAGCTTCGATGACGAGCGTTACGACCACGACAGAGTTGATGACCTCACTCGACTGGAGGAAGCCCGCGAAGCCGCATTGATTCAGTCGGCACGGTATCTTCAAGGACTTCGGCGCTACCATAACCGCAATGTTCGGTCACGAGCCTTCATTGTTGGAGATATGGTTCTACGCAAGATTCAAACTACAAAAGATCGCCACAAGCTATCTCCACTATGGGAAGGGCCCTACATAATCGCTGAGGTGACTCGGCCAGGAGCATATCGTCTAAAGCGTGAAGATGGGACCATGGTGGAGAACTCCTGGAACATTGAGCATCTTCGTCGATATTATATTTAAGCATTTTTTGTCTCTATGTTCTTCTCGACTGCCAACTTCAAGCAGGATGACCTCTTGGGTTGTCAGTCGGGGGCTATACATATATCTATAAAGCATTATTTTCTTTGATAACTTGTTTATATCTAGTTTATCATTGTTTAGTGTTTTGGTTCGAGTCCAATAGATAAGGACTGAGAATTTTTTGACGGCTTAATCAAGCTTAGGCTTGGTGACAGTCGGACAAAAATTCTTAAGAAATTATATATGAAGACTCGGATCAGGGCATTAACATAAATAAGCTATATATTTACAAGTCAACATTACAGCGAGTCATATACATCAAGACAAGTCAGCTACTCCTGGAAGTTTGCGGCTACATCACCAGCTACCTTTTTCGTCAACTCCTGTGCTTCACTTATGAGCTCCAGGGCTCGCTCATCTGAGGTGCCAGCTGCAAAGCCATCTCCGACAGAGTCCACGTCTATCCGGGGATAGAGTGATTTCGTCTGCGCAAGAGCGAAGCTTGCACCCATGACGGTTGCGTCAGAGATATTCTCCATATATTTAGCCGGGGCCATCCTGAGTTTATCGAAGATTTCTACGACATCCAATGAGCTCGTCCCGAGTCCATGTTTATATAGTGCTGACAGGATCGGCGTGGCAGCATTGGCAATGTCATCCCTTACACTTTCAGCCCTTCGGACTCTTTCGGCGAAGACATCAAATTGTGCTTGGGATTTGACCTTATAAGCTGCAAGAGGGATATGATTACATAAATATTCAAGACCGATTGAGTCACGGAGTGCTATCTCAAAAGGCTTACCTTCAAATTCTTCCAGGATTTTCTCATTATCAGACTCCAGCTTGGCTTTATCGGTGCTTGTTTTCTTCAGCTGGGCCTTGAGGGAGTCAATTTCAGATAAATTTGCTACAACATGAAGGTTTGCAAGCATCAGGATCAAAACAGATTATATGCGAAGACAGAGCAAGTACAAAGGTAGTTTGGCTTACCCCCGATTGAGCCACGGAGTTCCAAGTTCTCATCTCGGAGCTTCGCGATTTCTGCCCGCAAGACGACCTCTCGAGCTGCAGCTTCTTCTCTGGCGGCCTTGAGGTCTCGATGAACATTTTCCAGAGAATCTACATGGGGGACCAGCTTCTCGAGAGTGTCTGATTTGGCCATTGAGTGACAATATATTCTCTGCATAAGGGGATGAAGAGAGTCAATCACATTAGACGACGATGACAAGACAAAGAGGAGATACACTTACATTCATTAGCCGGGTCGCTTCGTTGAGGCTGGCCACGAGCATATCGCGTTCTTCATTTTCCTTTTGCTTATTCAACACGATGCCTTGCTTTATGCCTTGGGCATCGTGCCACTCGATCTTGATAGGAGGGACTGAGTCAGTTGAAGACTTCAGTCGGGAAATTTCCTCCTCTTCGGCTGATTGATTTACAGGAGCAAAATGAGGATAAGAGCAAAGAGCATGATGAAGACAAGAGTCTGGCGATCATTGAGAGGTTTACCTGTTTTAGGAGCCGGAACCTCGGTTGGTGCTTCTTGACCACGTGAGCCCTGTGGGTTTTCGTCCGGCTGGTTTTCAGTCGGGGCATCCTGATTGGCAGTCGGGTGCTATTCTTCAACCGACTGGTTTCCAGTTGGGATGTCCTGGTTGGCAGTCGGGGGCTCTACAGCAGGGGCATCTTTGCTTGAGGATTCTGCTCCAGGAGCATCTTCACTCGGGACAAGGTCTTGAGTTTTTAGTTCTGCAGGCCTTGGCTTTTTCTGACGCTGCAGATGGATTGATGGCTTCAGCCTGCCCGGTGGGATCAATATCTTGAGGTTTCCTGCAAGAAAGAAGATAAAGACAATTGAGTTGGAAGTGAAAAAGATTTTTAGCAAGAAGCTGACTCTGGTTATGTGAGATACCTATTGGACCTCCTGATTTTAGGAGTGGACCTGGCTGTTGGTTTCGGAGGACTTATGTTAAATTGTGGAATCTGGACTTCTTCGTCGTCCGAGTCATCAACAACCAGTCTCCTTTTACTCGCCGGCCTGTTGATATCTTCGTCGGTGGCAGCCCTTTTCTCTTGAGGCTCAACCTTGATTTTGGGGCCGCCGATTGGTTTTTTGGCAGCAGGTCGAGTTGGCATATCGTCATGGTACACTTTGTATGGCTTGGAAATAATAAGAGCGTTTGCCTGCAAGTAGAGTTTTTGTGATATATTGAAGGATGTGTGCAAGATTGAAAGAGTTTTGAAGACCCGGGTCGACTTACCGGAGGAGGAGGTCGGAACAGGTTGAATGGAGGAACCGGCATCTTGTGGCTGCGATCTACTGTGATTCCAGAGGAGAAAATCTTGTACATGCGAGTGCACAAGGCCTGGTAACTCAGAGCATCGCGGTCCTCCCGATTGGGGTCGCTTTCACCCTCATACTCGAACGCTGGCTTAGATCTTTCCTTGATGGGAGCCAGTCGGTTCTTGATAAAGTGCCGGGTGATTTGTTCTCCTTGGAGGCCTTTCTTCTTCAATTCAAGAATATTGGCCAGGAGGTTATTCGCTTCTACCCAATCTTGGTTCTCCGGCATTGCGCTGCAGTTAGCTCTTTGGATCGGTGGAAGGCCGACGAAGTCGGACAAACTGGGATGGGGGTTCGAGATATAGAACCAGTTTGCGTGCCAGCCCTTGTTGGAGGATTTCAAGGGGAAAGAGAAGTAATCTCTGCGGAGAGTCCCGCGGAGTTGAAAGCCAGCCCCGCCGACGACGCAGGGGTCATCCTTGGTCGGGTGTGGCTTGACATACAACATACGGCGAAATAGATTGAAATGGGGAAGGATGCCTAAAAATGCTTCGCACACATGGATAAATATTGCAATGTGGAGGACAGAATTGGGATTCAAGTGATAGATTTGAAGGCCGTAGTATTCGAGGATACCACGGAAGAAGTCGGAAGTGGGAAGACCAAATCCGCAATAGAAGAAAGAGGTGAAGACCACAATCTCACCGGTATTTGGAGTGGGGAACTCCTCGCCGGCCGCCGGCCGCCAGCCGATGATTTCTTTGGACGGAAGAACTCCGTTCTTCACCATTTCCCGCAAGGTCGATTCTTTCACATCCGAGGTAGCCCATTGGTCGAAAGGGATTTCTCTCTCTTTCGCCATGGATGCGAGTTGAGTGGAGTTAGATCTAGCACAGGAAATGGGGATTTTTTGAGGGGATGTTGGCAATTGGATGCGGATGATGGATTGTGGTGGAACTTGAGTTCTTTGATGGATGATTTTGCGTGAGCACGAGTTCTCGAATTCCTCAGCGCGGCTGATGAACAGGAGCGCGAAAAGGGGAAAAATTTCGGGAAGATGAAGCGGCAGGGACGACGTTGGCGCTTTGAGAAAGATTTTAGGGTTTTTTTGCTGGGTTTTCTCGTATTTGGGCCAAGCCCATGAGAAACTTGCGGCCCATCTTATGAGTACGGCTTGACATATGTCCATGAGGACTTAAGCAAATTTGCTCTGGCAATATGCGTATGTCTCATTGCCCGATGACTTTAAAATCCTTTCATACGGCAGTTACACAACTTGTTGAAGGTTGGTACGATGCAACTTGGAAGGTGACAAACAGTAAAGTTTTTTATAACTGTCCTGGTAACTTTTTTATAGATTGCAGGAGCTGTTTGGTTTTTTATAAAGCATTTGATTTTTTTTATTTTATGCTGATTTGCCACCTTGGTGTGCTCTTTTTATCAAGACCAATATTATGGCAAGAGCTATTAAATATTTTGGTCGTATTTTTCAGATGACTGATACATTTATTAACTCATATTTTCTATTCATGAGAATTGATTGAGTTGTATGTTCCGGGACGACTCGGGCATAACAACTCGGATAAGCATGAGCTTGCCGAGTGCTCGGATTTTTTACCCCTGAGGGTCAGCTAAGTATTTTGTTCTGAGATGACTCAGGTAAATTGACTCGGATCAGCATGAGCTTGCCGAGTGCTTGGATTCATTATACACTATGCCTTGATTATAAGGTTATGTGTTATATGATCTTTTATGATTGCTTTTGGCTTAGGTTAGGCATTTATTTAACTCAGGAGAGTATGATTAATATAGTTCTTGACTATATACTTAGTTTATTTAACTAAACACATAGTCGGGGGCTACACCTAATTAGGTGCATCAGTCGATGCACCTAAATTTTTATGTTTGAAAATTTTTGAATTGATTTCAGCCCTTCACAGTCTTTCTTGGATGCTGAAGCACTCGGGAGACTCAGACAGAGGTGATGGAGGTACTCGGCAGTAGAGGCACTCGGCTAAGAAGTCACTCGACCATGTGTTATTCAAGTTCGAGGCCAAGTTATCTCATCGACTGCGAAGGTCTCGGGGGCTACTGTGGAGATTATGGGTACCGGATACCCTCACGGCTAGCTTATCCGATTTACCATAGGGGATAGGTTATGCTTCATGATTATGTAAACCGGCTATGACTTGGGTATTACGTTACCATTGAGATAAGGTAACAGCCCATAGTCTGTAGTTGGTAAGATTGAGGAGTCCGACTTAGAATAGAATATGTCTCCGACTTGTAAACCCACCTTCCGGGACTATATAAGGAGGGTAGGGCGTCCCTTGAAGGGCAGAGAAGAAAGATACACGGACAAACAGAAAACTTGCGAGAGCCCCTATTGAAAGAGATCAAGAGATCAATAAACACTCGGCGGATCGAATCCCCGAAACAGGAGTAGGGTATTACGTCTCGTTAGAGAGAGCCTGAATCTGTCTAAACCCTTATCCCGACTAACCCATTGTGTTTGGCACTTGACTGCTACCCCCAGATTGATATTGCCGAAACCAAGTTTCGACAATATTTAATAAAACTAATTTGATATTATTGATGTTGCTGAGTTTTTTTATAAATATGATCAAACTTAAATAAGTTTGATTAGAAAAAAAATCAAATCCTGTTATAATATGAAACGAAGGAAGTAGATAGTAAAGGTTGGTGGATCCATTAGTTTTTGGGTGAGGCTTGATTCTGTGCTAAGAAAAAGGGAAGGAAGAAGATAAAGTGCCTTTTAGATTCATGGGTAGCCATCAATCATATAGATACATAATAGAAAAATATGGTGTAAACCGCAAATCTAGAAAGTATCGTATAATTAAAAAATAGATGTATGAGACTTGTTCACATAATTATGATTAAAAGTTTTACTCATGATGACATTGATAAATCTTACACATTCATTTTTTAATCCTATATATAATATTTTTTTTATGTTTGCACTACGTATTTTCACTTATATATATACATCCGGTGCCATACTGTCATGGAATGTTTTTCGGGTTGAAACATGTATTAATTGGAGCAAAAGGCACCGCAACACTGCATATTTGACCCATTATGTGTCGTCGTAACTCATAAGCTTCATCTCAAAATCACAACAAGTGAGAATCGCAAAGAAACAAAATAAGAGAGGAAAATCAGGAGATCTCTTAATTCAGCTGGAGTACTGGTAGTCTGGTACTACGTACTACATCCTAATAAATTGTTGCTGTCACAATTAATGCGTTTGCAATCAGTGTATATATATGAATTATGAACCACACTTTCGTTGATGGTACTGTGTGAGTGTGACTGAGCTTTTCCCTGTCATCAAATCGGACGCACGGACATCTGATCTTGACCTAGCTGCGCGCTTTATAAGCGTGCAATGCAATGCAACACCCAGTAACCCACAATGGCGTCGGCACGTACGTTATTCTCTTCGCTAGCTTCTCGTTTCGCGCGCCAGTCGGGAGCCATGAAGCAGGCCACCACGTCGTCGCGCTCTCCCGCCACCTCGCTTTGCCCGCTGTGCCTCCTCCTCCTCCTGCCCCTCGGACTCGTAGCCATGGCGCTGTCGAGCCTTGCTGTCCCCTCCCACGTCCTCTCCGGCTGCCAAAGTGCGCCGCCGCGCCGCCGTCCCGTCGACACTGACCACGATGGCGGTCTAGGTGCTGAGACGAAGGTCGTCGCTGCCGCTGCCGCCGCCGCCGCCGCCGCCGCGAGGGAGCCGGAGTTCCGCCTCCTCGTGGGAGTGCTAACCACGCCGAGCCGGTACGAGCGGCGCAGCATCCTGCGCCTGGCGTACTCGCTGCAGCCTGCGCCGGCGGCGGCGACCGCGCGGGTGGACGTGCGGTTCGTGCTGTGCGAGGTGACGGACGCCGCGGACGCGGTGCTGGTGGCGGCGGAGGCCGCGCGGCACGGCGACATCGTCGTGCTCGGCGGCTGCGCCGTCGAGAACATGAACGACGGCAAGACGCACGCGTACCTCTCGTCCGTGCCGCGGCTGTTCGCGTCGTCCCCCTACGACTACGTGATGAAGGCCGACGACGACACGTACCTCCGCGTGGCGGCGCTCGCCGACGAGCTCCGCCACAAGCCCCGGGAGGACCTCTACCTCGGCCGGGGCTACGCCGTCGGCGACGACCCGATGCCGTTCATGCACGGCATGGGCTACGTCGTCTCCTGGGACGTCGCGTGCTGGGTGTCCGTCAACGAGGACATCGTGCGTCGGAACGACACGAGCGGGCACGAGGACCGCCTCGTCGGCAAGTGGCTCAACGCCGGCGGCAGGGGACGGAATCGGTACAACCTGAAGCCGCGGATGTACGACATCAACTGGGACATGGACGAGTTCCGGCCCAACACCATCGCCGTGCACAGGCTCAAGAACAACCGCCGGTGGGCCGCCGTGTTCCGGCACTTCAACGTCACCGTCGGCATAAAGCCATCCACGCAGCAAGGCCACAACTAGAATCCAGTGACAAATGGCATACTCGCTAGAAATGTATGTACTATATGTTGCCTAATGCCTAGACACGAACGATGTAATAACGCTATTATCCATTTATCCCTCTTATCAGTCAGACAGTCACCGACTACGCATGTGTGATTACATCGAAAATTAAACCAGGCCCAGTGCCCTACCGGGCCGACGGTTAATATTGTTTTTGGGCCTTGCCATTCTTCTGGGAGCAGAAAGGCCCAACCGAACAACACGAGTCATCAACGATCAGTTTGATGTTGTTTTGTTTTTCTTTGAAGACTCAGTTTGATGTTCTTTTACCTCTGGGAGATGAATATGTGCTTTAGGTGTTGTTTGAATCTCCTGAAAATAAAGATAAAGATGAAGATTAAATGTTTCACGTAAAATAAGATGATCTTAACGTGTGATTAATTAAGTTTTAATTATTACAAACTTAAAAAATGGATTTATCTGATATTTTAGAACAACTTTCATATAGAAAATTTTTACACGAAACACATCGTTTAGCAGTTTGAAAAGCGTGCTACGAATATCTAAAAGTTTATATTGTGTTTGTAGTAGTTTCGAATGCGGCCTTACTGTCTATCTACCAGTCCACGGCAATTTTGCAACTGATGAAGGGACGACGATGTTTGCCTGTTTTTGCGACAATGGTATCCTACCCTTCCTAAACTCCTGAACAATCCTTCTCCGTATTATATATAAAAAAACACCTAAATACTCCTAAATGTAAAATGCAACGGCTAGCTCATAAACCCTCCCAAACACACATTGGCTTAAAAAAGATTGAGACACTGTTTTTTAGACTAATTTTGTTTGCGATGTGATTTATAAGCCGTGGTCTTTTTTTAAAAAAAAGAAAATTAAAACTAGAAAGGGGTTCTAACCACTCGATGTATGTCTCCTTGTTTATTGCATATTACTAAATGTCTATAATTTAAAAAAATAGTATACATATTGTGCTGTTGTTACAACGTCAAGTCAGTAGTCTAAACGGTTCAAAAAAAAAAGATCAGTAGGCTATACTTGGTGCCTTTGGCACCTATTGCAACATATAGATCCCTACGTGATCTTCTCGAGGGATTAGAATCCTCTCTCTTCAGCAACCGTTAGTGCCACAGGCCCATTGGCAGCTCAGCTTGCTACGCGACGCATATCTCTACTCTGTAGCTGCTGCTGTCGCGTCGAGTACATTGAATGACGTCACCGGGATCGATGACCTAGCCTGAGTTCGGTAGCCTGTTTCCTGCGCGCACGGTACTTTTCTGCACGTGCACGTTTTTCAAACTACTAAACGGTGTATTTTTTTTATAAAAAATTTCTATACAAAAGTTGTTTAAAAAAATCAAATTAGTTCATTTTTTAAAAAAAATTTAGCTAATACTTAATTAATCACGCACTAATGGATCATCCGTTTTCCGTGCGCGCTGTACTTGCTGAAACACAGCCTCCCGAACTCAGCCCTAGAGCTCATCCGGGACCAAACTCAATCCGGCGACAGTGCGGTTGCTTGGTTCCTTCCGTGTACGAAGTACAGGGTCCAGGGATGGAGACCTGTGAATTGGAGCTTTTAATTTCCGAGTCGTTTCCACCTTTACAACCACGGTCTCAAGATATGACGGTAGCAAACGACACGAGCTATATATTTGTTGTAAAATTTTAACTAAAAAATCTGACAAATGTAAATATAGTATGATGTGATGTGATATAATTACATTGTAATTTATATGTAACTATAAAAAATCCTTAACTGACATGCTATATTATTGTAATTTATATGTAACTTTCGAAAATCCTTAGCTGACATGCTATATTTCCGTGAAACGGAGATAATGGGACCGAATCCTTTCACATGTATATGTCTTATAATTTTTTTCTATCTTTCTTGCATGAATTTTAAAGCAAATCGAATGATGAAAGTTACATCGTAGTTACATGCAAGTTACAATATAATTACATTACGATTGTACTGTATTTATATCTGTCAAAATTTTTAAGAAAAAAATTGTCGACAAATATTTAGCAAAATCGGCAACAAATTGCGGTTATCAATCTGATTTGATCTAGTCGGTTTGAATTAAGAAAGCACACGGTAAACCGGGTAACTACGGGAAAGGTTTAAGATATCGGTAAAATTTGTTCGGATTTCACCTGTTTTCGTCGATTACGATCGAGCAAATCGCTAGGACTGTGGGAATCCATAGGTATTCTGTGTCTCCAGCAGCTTTTGCTTTCGCCTCCAGAAACGCGGGGAGTACGGCTTGAAAACGGGGTTCCTCTCCGTGGAACAATTCTGATCGTACAGGGTTACTTAGCCGAGAAGCACAAAGATGACGAGCAGCAGGAAGAAAAGTTCTGGACGAGACACGACTGATGACACCAGCCATGAGCCCATGACCAGGATCTGTCACATGAACAACGATGTGCGATTTGATTGGAATCAGCTTTTGGTAGCCCGTGCCTCTCAGTGCCCATGAACACAAAACAACAATGCCATCATCAGCATGTGCGAGCATAGCATAGCACGGCACGGCAACTCTCGGGGACCAAATTTAGGCTGTGTTTCCGGCGCATTTCACGCACACGTTTTCAAATTACTAAACGGTGTATTTTTTTTACAAAAAAATTTTTATATAAAAGTTGCTTAAAAAAATCAAATTAATCTATTTTTTTTAAAAAAAAATAACTAATACTTAATTAATCACGCGCTAATGAATCGTTCCGTTTTACATGCGCACTATACGCGCTGGAAACGCACGAAAATGAACAAAGCCTTAATACTGCCAGTATACAGGCTTCGACGACCCTACTACCATGCCAGGGACCATATGTCTTTCTTTCTGCCTCATATTCAGAAACTTCTCTACATTATGTAAAAAAAAAAATAGAAACTTCTCTGCATTATTATTGTTCCAGTTCAGAGTATGATCGTCTTGTTCCGGATCATTCACCGGTCAGGCGAGGCATTTCGCAGGGGGGAAGCCGTCGTGAACGGCACTTCACGCTGCCTTTGACCTCAGCTGCTATTATTGAACCAACGACAGCTCAACGTGCCATTGCTAAACCTCTATGGAATATGGACACATTTCGTGATTAACTTAACCTATGCGTCAATAACGAGACAGAGCAACCGGCTCTGTCTCTAAAAAAAGAGATTTATTACTGCACTTGTCCCATTGTTTCGCTTATCCAAATCGTTCGTTAGTAAATAAAATATTATTTATGAATAAAATTTGTATATACGTGTCCTTAATGACTTAAAAGCGTGCTTTTAAAAAAACAAATGTTGTATAATAAATTACGATAAAAGAAAACCAAAATTGAAAATCAGCTAATTATATTTTCAGTGGTAGGCAACATACCCGTCAACAGCGAGGCGTCCGTGGTGACTTCGCCAATATCAAAATATGCCGGTCCAGTCTTTCGAAGGTACTCATAGGAATAGGGTGTGCGTGCATGTGTCCATAGGGGTGAGTGTGCGAGCGTTGTGGACGTCTGTGTTTGTACAATATTTCTCAAAAAAAATTGAAAATCAAGTTTCAAAATTTTAAATTTTAACTTATAAGCATCAGTATAAGCCAAACAATAAAGCCCCACGCTCTATGAGTTCGATGGCGAAGACGCGGCTACCGCCGTCTTCCCGGCGAGCCCCCCGTCGGCGATCATTGGCTCCGTGTCGGGCCCTTGGTCCGCAGCTCATGTTGGAGGATGTATTTCCCACGACGTGGTATGCTTCTCCACCGAACACGCGATCGCGCTCGTGGCCTCTTGAGCCACGCGAGAAATCCTGGGCTACTTTTAAGCTCGATGCCTCAGTTGGGCTTCATCCATGTCGCCCCCCAACCTCGGCCTAGCCCCTGAGCCACTACCTCGACGACCTCTTTCCAAAGGTCACCGCGACCCGACCAGATTAGTGGCTGTGGGTGAGGAAGGGGAGGGGATTTGCTCCGGAGCTAGGTTTGCCAGCCTGCGTCGAGGAAATCTGACGATTTGGGGAAGTGCGAGGAAAATCTGGAGGGTGGAGGAGAGGATGTGAGATCACTGTACCTACGCAGAGGTGGTGATGGATCGACGTCCCTTGCAACTGCGTGCTAACTTTGAGCTGAACAAGCAACGTGCGATGAATCTGGAAGCAGAAAGGAGGGGGATGTGTGGCGACGGTGGAAGGGGAGAAGAGGAGGAGATGCAAAAGCATCTGCTGGGGAATCAGCAGTTTCAGAGAAGGGAAGGAGGTTGGATCAACGAAGATCAACACCTATGGCAACATGGTCCTCCTCAAGGTGTTCGTCCTCAGGAAGACAGAAGAAATTGGCAAGGCCCCCAAGCCCCTCCGCATCAGCGCCCATGGCAGCCCCAAGGCCCTCAAACTCAGGAGAGAGGACCCGTAGGAAGACGGGATCCTCCCCAGCAAGGAGCAGCTGTTGGAGTGCTTGGAGCCAAACCACCATCGTAGAGATGCTTCAAATGTGGTAAGGAAGGCCATCACCAGGCAAACTGTCCCAATCCTCCCCTTTGCTACAATTGCCAAAATTCTGGTCATATTGCTATTCAATGCCCCTTGATTCTCTCTAGCAAAAGAGGTGTTCGGTTGTGTGGGTTTGGGATACCTGGGCAGGGTTTTTTTAGTTTGCATGTTGAGATTCCTGAGGCTAAGGTTGAAAAGGCTCCAATGAGAGGTATTCTGACAATGATTCCGGGTGTTGCTAATATGGATAGGATTAGAACTGGGATGAACCATATGTTTTTTGATGTTGAGTGGGACTGAAAAATTAAGAAGTTGAATGAGAAGAAGTTTCTGATCGAGTTCCTGTCTGAGAACATTAGAAAACAGTTGTCTCACCCTAAGAGTTTTGATTTTGACTGCTATGCAATTAAAGTTAGTGTGGTGAAAATTGCAATGACTGAGGAGGCTGTTGATGAGCTAGTGGTTGTGTGGATCAAGGTGTTTGGAATCCCAAAAGTGGCTAGAAGTGAGGAAATTTTCAAAGCTATTGCTGAACTGGTGGGTGAATTTGAGATGCTAGATGAGTCAAGTCTAAAAAAAGAGGGGCCTATGAGAGTAAGGATTGCTTGTAAAGATCCTCAAGAACTCTTCTTCTCTATGTTGCTTTATGTTAACAAAATAGGATACAAGCTAAGATGGGAACCTGAAGGCTATGAGCCAGAAAACATCCAAAATCCGCCCCCCCCCACCTGAAAACAAAAATGACAAGGATGATAAGGATGAATCAGAAGAGGATGGTGATGATGATCAGATTGATCCAGACCCAAAGAAAGATTTGAGTAACAAAAACCTAACTTCTGGAGAGTTGTATGTCAGTAAAGGATCTACCTTAACCCCACCTGTTGTTGGAAAAGGGAAGTTTGTCAACTTAGAACAGGGGGACTCTGATATGCAGCTGGATACCCCAACAAACCTTCAGATGGTCCTGTGGTCCAATTCTGATATGATACATGATGAGATGCAACTATCACAGGAAGAAGAATTTCCCTTGAGTGCCCCATGCCAGAGTGGAGAAAAAGAAAAGCACCTTGAAGATAACAGTGATCCAAGCATGATGGTAGACATTCCTACTGACTCTGATATTGAAAGAATCATAGCAGAAGAAGAAAGAGTGGAAGCTAAACATTTTGAGTTGGTGTCTAGCAAGAAATTTAAAAAGAAGAGAAAGACATCTGTCCCTGTGGTAGCAACCAGGAAAAGTGACATACAAAAAGATCAAGCAGTCCCAATTCCCATGAGAGCTGAAATCTTGACTCAGAAGAAAAATCTTGAAATCCCAGGTACTTCTAATCCCTTTGCAGTTTTTCATTTAGTTGACTCAGATATTCTGGTAGACATAGCGGTTAGATTTGGTATTTCTCTATGTAATTCTAAGGAGAAGATAGAGGGTACTATTGAAACTATCAAAGCTAAAGAGATGGTACAAGCTAAGATTGCTGAACTAGCTTTTAGGAAAAAGGAAGAGGAGCAAGAGAAAGAGAAGAGTTGTGAGGTGAATAACAATGAGCCTAGGAGTGGGGAAGGGGAGCCCCGTCCTAAGAACAGTAATAGCAAAGCTGATAAGAGAGGTGTATCTAAAACAAGGAAAAAGAAATGAAAGTCCTATATTGGAATGTTAGAGGGTTAGGGAATGAAGCTAGGAGAGAACAACTTAAAGAGATTTTAATTTCTCAACAGATAGATGTGGTTTATGTGCAAGAAACTAAGAAAGAGTTTTTCACTGATAGGGAGTTGAAGGTTATTTAAGTTTCTAGGAATTTTAAGCGGTGCTGGAAGGCATCTAGTGGTGCTTCTAGGGGTCATCTTATAGGTATAAACAATGATATCCTTGAATGTTTGGAGATTGACACAAGTACTTTTTTCTAAGTAGGATAGTTAAAAATAGAAGAGATGGATTCATTTGGATGGTGGTGAATGTGTATGGCCTTGTCGATGATTCCCAGAAACCCTTGTTCTTGGCTGAGTTGGCTTCTTTTATTCTGGTGATATCAAAAACCAGTGATAGTGGGTGGTGATATTAATATGTATAGATTTGCTCATCAAAAGTCTAACTCTAACATTAACTAGGGCAATGTGAACATTTTCAATGACTTCATTGCAGAAGTTTCTCTGAGAGATCTGTATAGGGGAGGTAGGAAATATACTTGGACTAACAAACAAGAAACCCCTGAGTAGGATTGCCTTGATAGGATACTGATCGGTGTAACTTAGGAAACTCACTTCCCCTTGGTTTCTCTGGTATCTCTCTTAAGAGTTGGCTCAGATCATACCCCTCTTCTTCTAGATACAAGGGAGGATGCTATTGTCAGGAGAAAATATTTTAAGTTTGAATCCTCTTGGCTCCTGGTCAATACTTGTAGAGAAAATGTTAAAAACCATATGCTGAGAAGGAATAGTAGCCATATTCTAGATTTCTTGCATAAGAACATGCAAGGGGTTAGAAGTTTTCTGAAAGGTTGGGGGGCTAACTTGGGGAGTGAAACCAAAAAGACTAAACAACTTTTAACTACTAAACTAAAGTTTATTGATTCCCAAGCTGATGAGATAGGGATCTCCTTTGAAGAGTGGAAGGAAAGATATGAAATAAAAGCTAACCTAGAACATATTTATGAGATGGAGGAGCTTTACTGGCATAAGAGAAGTGGAGAGCAATGGTTCCTGAAAGGGGATAGAAATACTGCTTATTACCAAGGGATAGCTAATGGTAGAAGGAGGAAGTGCACTATTTTCTCTCTTGAAGGAGAAGAGGTCATTATCTTTGGACAGGTATATTTAACCTCTTACATAGTTGAGTTTTACAAAAATCTTTTTAGAGCTGACCCCTCCCCTAAGATACATATTTAGTATAGAACTTCTAGGCTGATAGAGGTAGCCTAACAGACAGTCAAGTAACCCTTTCAAATAGACCTTTTACTTTGGCTGAGTTGGATAAGGTCCTTAAGGAAGCAAAAACTAATACAGCCTCAGGACCAGATGGTTTTACTATTCAATTTTATAGCCTTTTGGGATAATCTGAAAAATGACTTGTTTGAGATGTTAATCTTGCTTCAAAATGGAACTCTAGACCTTAAAAGACTTAACTATGGTGTAATCTCTTTAATCCCCAAATGTCAGGAGGCTAACAACATCAAGCAATTCAGACCCATCTGTGTGCTTAATGAATGCTTTAAATTTCTAAGTAAGGCTATCACTAATAGACTAACAGAGGTTGCTCTTTCTATCATTTCTCATTCTCAGACTGCTTTAGTTCCTGGTAGATTTATATTAGAAGGATGTATAATACTTCATGAGTTGAAAGTGAAAAACCTCAAAGGTATCATTTTGAAAATTGATTTTGAGAAAGCTTATGATAGAGTTAGTTGGGATTTTCTGCTTGAAGTTTTACAGAGGCAAAAGTTCCTCCAGGCATGGTTGAGTATGATTAGAGCTTGTGTTATTGGTGGGAGAGTTTGTATTAATATCAATGATGAAAGGAGCAATTTCTTCCAAACCTTTAGAGGTCTTAGACAAGGGTATCTCCTCTCTCGCATCTTCTTCAACTCAGTGGGTGATGCTCTAGCAGGGTTTTTTTTATAAAGCTAAACAGAAGGGTATTTTAACTGGTTTGGTACCCCATCTTATCCCCCATGGTCTCACTCACCTTCAATATGCTGACGATGCTGTAATTTCATCCCTTTCATTGATTAGGAGATCATTGCCACAAAATTCCTTCTTTATTGTTTTGAAGAAATGTCAGGCATGAAAGTGAATTATCACAAAAGTGAGGTTTTTACAGTTGATTTGCAGGATATAGAACAAAAAAGAGTTGTTGCCATGCTTAACTGTCCTGAAGAAACTTTCCCTATGAAATCCTTGGTTTACCAATTAGTCCAGACAAACTCTTGAATGCTGACTTCAATTTCATACCTCAGAAACTTGTTAAGAGATTGGCCACATGAAAAATGGGGCACATGTACTATAGTGGTAGAGTTGTCCTTCTTAACTCCTATCTCTCTTCCATTCCTTCTTATGCTATGGGGTTTCTATCTTCTCCGTGAAGGCATTCATCACAAGTTAGATAGTATTAGGGGTAGATTTTTCTGGGAGGGTTTAAATGGTAAAAGGAGGTATCACATGATAAAATGGGTTAACATAGCTTTCCCCAAAGATTTTGGGAGATTGGGTTTTACTGAAACCAGGGCCATGAACATAGCTCTGCTTGCTAAGTGGGTGATGAAGTTAGAATCTGAGAATCAGAGTGTTTGCATCCAGCTTCTGAGGAATAAATACTTAACATACTGTAGTTTCTTCTAACAACAAGTGACACACCCCTCTCAATTCTGGCCGGGGCTGCTAAAGATTAGACAATGGATTCAAATGGGTTGTACTTGGGTGGTTGGGGATGGTAAACATATCTTCTTTTGAAAAGACACGTGGCTTGGGGATTGCCCTTTAAAAATTTCTATGCCTAACCTGTTTGAGATTTGCAACCAATAAGATATTCTGGTCGAGGAGGTTTATGAGCAGGGTGTGGGGGCTTTATCCTTTAGGAGATCGTTCAGCCATAAAGAGCTAGAAGAATGGCAGATGTTGATGAAAATAGGTGATGAAATGGTCCTAAAACATGGGTGTGAGGGATTTATTCTTCTAGATCCATGTATAGAATGCTAACTTTTAGAGGTGTTCTTGATATAAAGCTCCAATGCCTTTGGTCTAGCCCAGTTCCACCTAAACAAAAGCATTTCTTATGGCTAGCCATGAAGGGGAAGATTCAATCTGTTGCTCAACTGAAAAATATTCAATTGGAAAGGGTCTGAATTCTGTCAATTGTGTGGTGAAATAGAGGATGCGACTCATATTTGCATTAATTGCCCTATTGCAGTTTTCTCCTGGTGTGTTTGTAGAGACTTCCTGGTGTGTTTTGTATCTTGAGCTGGCCCCCCCAGAGCTAACTATAAGAGCAAGGCTAATAATTTAGCCCGCTGTCGGCTGCAAGATGGTGCCATATCACCAGCAGTAGGCAATGTCGCCCGCTCATATAACAAGCCGGCTGCAGCACAGATTCTATCGCATATACAAGCAATCTGCTGACGCAAGACGAAAGCAGCAGCATGCGAGATGAAAGCAGCAGCATCTCGCTCGTAGCCGGCTGGGAAAAAGCTGGGAGCATTAATTTTTCTCGTATCTTGAGCTGGAGGCGGGCAAGATGAGAATCGTCGACTCAATAATCTCTCTCTGACGTGGCCAGCTTTTCTGTTTACGTGGACTCTTGCAGCCGGCTAAAAATAGCTTATTATACTTGCTCTAGCCCTGTAAAACTTCTGGCTTTGAATAAAAAGCTGGGCCATTCTTGGCCCCCACTTAAAAAAAAATAAAGCCCCACGTGTCGAGTTCTAACAGGCCAATGATTGAACTCTTGTCTTGTCAGCTGTTCTGTTCGACGATTTGTTTACAGAACCAAGTTAGGCGTCGGAATTTCTTACGGAATTCTTGATTACGTGAGCCAGCTCGAGCTTGATAAGTGCGTATAACAGCTACTAACTCGCTTGTGCATTGCACCTACCAACCACGCTCTCTCCCGTTGCATGCCGGGCATGGCGATGAAGGCGCCGGCGTCGTCCAACTCCTACCTCCTCCTCGCCCCGCTCGCGCTCCTCCTCCTCGCCGCCGTCGTCTTCCTGCTCCCGTCTCTCAACGGCGCGCGCGTCGGCTCCGATGGCCTCGGCGTCCTCTGCGCCCGCCGCAGCGCCGGCGCCGAGGACTACACCGTCGCGGCGCCGGCGCCGGCGACGGCGAAGGAGGAGGTGAAGGAGGAGGAGGAGAAGCCCGAGCTGAGCCTGCTCGTCGGCGTCCTGACGATGCCGAAGCGGTACGAGCGGCGCGACATCGTGCGGCTCGCGTACGCGCTGCAGCCCGCCGCGGCGCGGGCGCGGGTGGACGTCCGCTTCGTGTTCTGCCGCGTGACCGACCCGGTGGACGCGCAGCTGGTGGCGCTGGAGGCCATGCGCCACGGCGACGTCGTGGTGCTCGACGGCTGCGAGGAGAACATGAACCACGGCAAGACGCACGCGTACCTCTCCTCCGTGCCGCGTCTGTTCGCGTCGGCGCCGTACGACTACGTCATGAAGACCGACGACGACACGTACCTCCGCGTGGCGGCGCTCGCCGACGAGCTCCGCGGCAAGCCCCGCGACGACGTCTACCTCGGCTACGGCTACGCCATGGGCGGGCACCCGATGCCGTTCATGCACGGCATGGGGTACGTCGTGTCCTGGGACGTCGCGCGGTGGGTGTCGACGGCGGAGGAGATCCTCGCGCGCAACGACACGGAGGGGCCCGAGGACCTCATGGTCGGGAAATGGCTCAACCTCGCCGGACGCGGCCGGAACCGGTACGACCTCAAGCCGAGGATGTACGACCTCAGCTGGGACATGGACAACTTCCGGCCGGACACCGTCGCCGTGCACATGCTCAAGGACAACCGCCGGTGGGCGGCGGCGTTCAGCTACTTCAACGTCACCGCCGGGATCAAGCTGCACCACCTCTCACCATGATCGATCGATCACCTCTTCGATGATCCATAATTGTTTCTTTTTGTTAATTTCTCCCCGCTGTTTGATTAATTCCTGCTAACTAATCGCTGGACGCATTCTTTAACGAGTTTATTCGATTCGTGCATTGGTTGTGCGGTGCACGAACGGATTATCGACGCCGCGAGAGCCTCGGTTGACTCGCTCAAATTCTCTTTCGGCTGCTCGATTTCTTGGTGATCACCCGGGTGGTCCTGTCCGTCGTTGATTGCGTCGTGACAACGATAGGTGTGTTGGTAATTGGTGGATTGTTGAGAAACAGCATGGCGTGTGACGTGTCCGCGTGTGGAGGAAATGAAAAGCATTCAAGAGGGGGGCCGCCGGCTGATGGATATGATAACTCAAAGTTTGTATCCATCTTCTTAATATGAATAGGGTTGATGCAAGAGGTCCGTCGGCTGGGACAGATTTAGCATGGGGATGACGGGAGCTTGAGTCTCCACTATTAACAATAGAACCATGAGAGTCCTCATGAAACCTTCACTGAAATCTTTTTGTTATACATACATGCGACAAAGAAGCTATAATTTTATCTAATTTATTTAGACCCTTTTGTTATTTTTTCTTGGATTCATCATTGTCCGCAAGGTGAAGGTGTAGTAAACTAGTAGCCTCCAAAGTGGAATGTGCTTGATCTGCTTGTTAGTTCTATAATTTGCTTGTACTCCTGTTGCAAGATGTAAGTTGTTACCTCATTTTGGATTAAAAATGAAAATTCAGAGGGTTGTATATTTCAGATAGTATTTGCCTTATCAATTCTGGGGATTTCCTATGTTGATTTTGGTGGTCTCGCTCAAAAGCGGTTTTCAATAGGCAAAAGAAAAGTGCATAAAAACAGTGCACGATGTACTTAACCTTGACTGGAGCAATGTCCGTTGCATTCTCAAGCATTAAACCTGTATATCACAATCTACGATCTTATACATTTGGTAGTTTGGCTCCTAAGATGTCATAATTCTTAAGCCTAGGTGAGCAATTTGTTGCCTCGAGATAGATGGACATTTGTTCTGATACGGTGCTTGAGAAGATACTAATAGAAGGTATGCACCCTGTCATATAGCTAATATTCTCTATTTCTCTCCTATTTTAAGTATATAAATAATTAACTTTTAAATATGACGTTTAACTATTTGTCTAGTATAAATAGAAAAAACAATACATAGTCATGCTTCAAAAACCTTTAATAATATAACAAGTCACAACAAAATAAATACTCCGTAATACTTAGTTTTTTTAATAAAATCAATAGTCGAATATCATATCCAAAAGTATACAACGCCATATTACTAGAAAGTACAAAACATAATCATAACTGAACTAGACATGGGTATGCGTACATTCAGGTTGTATTCTGAGAAATAAAGACCAGATCAAGTTGGTTTCACTGTATTAGTCTGACTGACTTTGCCATGACACATGCCATACCCAGAAAAGGTCTAAACTTTGTCTTTACAAAATAGAGAGAACAGGTCAACACTATATCTGCTAATAGAATTCTTATGTTGAATTACTCAACAGAAGCCCTGCATTAGCCAATTAATCCTCAACGTTTGGAAGTTGCACGGAATCGATTTTTTAACTGAAAATCACGTTCTCAAAGGCGATCATATAGGCAAAAGCATCCGCCAGAATTGTCAGTTTCCCTGCCTATTAATCTATCATCATTGTATTAGATGGTGAGATCTCGTTTTCGATCGTCCTCCAGCCAAGGCATCAGGCATGTCATGAACAGTTGAACACCGGGCATATCTATTGCGCAAGTAGTAGTAGCCGACAAACTTGCTTGTTCCCAGCGACCTTCTGTTCCAGCCGCCCCCGAAATCAAAACGAGCACGCCAAGTCGGCCAATGCATGCTCTGGAAGTCGCCAATGCATGCTGGAAGCTGGATGCCTCGAATCTGCATGAATGATTGTTCACTGTACTTGTTATTTTAATCAAATCCCTTTCGAATTTTCGATGTATCCCTGAGCTGTCCTTCCATACATAGCACGAGGTCGTCCATGGCAATAATAAAAACTAGAGCTCTGGAGGGCGGCATCCCAGCCGTCTGCCACCTACCATGGCGTTGGCCGTTGAAACATCCCCTGTCATGTGGCACGAGACAACCCAAATTATCCAGTATACTTATGGAGCAAGGTTCCCTTGTCGCCGTTGATGACGGCAGCCTCGACGACGATCGATAGGCTCGATCCCGTGTCGCGTACTCGCGTGGTGATGCCACATTGCCATTGCCACGACGACTTCTTCCGCGAAGAACAGTTCGTTCCACCACCGACGCTTTTGACACGACAGAGAAGAAATGCGTACTGAAATAGTCCCACCTCGGCAAACCAGTACGCGTTCGCCCCGGATTATAACCCGAGTACGGCTATAACTCGACTACGCGCTGGCCGGCAGCGAGCGAGGGGCACGTGCATTTCCTCGTTCTGTTTCAAGCGCCCGCGCTGCTCGCGAGCTTTTTACGATGAAGACCGCTTCGTCGTCGTCGTCGCACGCGTTCCCGACCACCACCGCCTCGCTCTGCACCCCGTATCTCCTGCTGGTGCCGCTCGGCCTCCTCGCCGTGGTGCTCGTCGTCCCCAGCCTCGGTTCGTCCCACGTCCGCTCCGACGGCCTCGGCGTGCTCTGCCGCGGCGGCCCCTCCGCCGCCGACGGCTACCTTGTCACGCCGGGTGGAGATGCAGCTTCCGCTGCTGCTGCTGAGACGAAGTCCGTCGTGCGGCCGGAGCTCCGGCTGCTGGTGGGGGTGCTGACGACGCCGAAGCGGTACGAGCGTCGCAACATCGTGCGGCTGGCGTACGCGCTGCAGCCGGCGGTGCCCCCCGGCGTCGCGCAGGTGGACGTCCGCTTCGTGTTCTGCTCCGTGGCCGACCCGGTGGACGCGCAGCTGGTGGCGCTGGAGGCGGCGCGCCACGGCGACATCATGGTGCTCAACTGCACCGAGAACATGAACGACGGCAAGACGCACGAGTACCTCTCCTCCGTGCCGCGGATGTTAGCGTCGTCGCCCTACGACTACGTGATGAAGACGGACGACGACACGTACCTCCGCGTGGCCGCGCTGGTCGACGAGCTCCGGCACAAGCCCCGCGAAGACGTCTACCTCGGCTACGGCTTCGCCGTCGGCGACGACCCGATGCAGTTCATGCACGGGATGGGCTACGTCGTGTCCTGGGACGTCGCCACCTGGGTGTCAACCAACGAGGACATCCTGCGGTACAACGACACGCACGGACCGGAGGACCTCCTCGTCGGGAAATGGCTCAACATCGGCCGCCGGGGCAAGAACCGGTACAGCCTCAGGCCGCGGATGTACGACCTCAACTGGGACATGGACAACTTCCGGCCGGACACCGTCGTCGTGCACATGCTCAAGGACAACCGCCGGTGGGCGGCGACGTTCAGGTACTTTAACGTCACCGCCGGGCTCCAGCCGTCCAACCTGTACCACTTGCCATGATCGATCAATTTTGTTCTGTATATTCTGATTGATTTTTTTTAATGTTGTTGAGGCGACGTTGGTTGATTCCGCCATGGTAGCGTACGCCATTCACATTCTTTCTCTGGAATTTGTTATTAGCTGTTGGTTACATTATCTGATTGCGAGCTGACAGCGTGGCTGAGCCAAAGCAAATTAATAGTACAATCATTGCACACAAGTCGCAACATATGTAGCGGGGGGAATGCACGCCTGAACCGAGCAATTTGCTTCTCCGGATGATTTCACTCCGTCAGTGAATTCCGCTTCTTCACAACAGCTAATTGAAAACTTTCAAATTACTAAGACGCAAATTCAAATTTGATACGAACTATTATGGTTGGATTTAAACACGTCCTATTTCTGAATCACAACCGAAGCTTTCGGGACTGACCGAGTGGGCGTCAGCAAGCTTAGCAGTACGGCTGTGAAGACACCCGTGGTGAACAACTGAACACACACGGTTTGTTGTCGCATTTCACCGGCTTTGCCCGTAGTGAAAAGCGGATGGAAAGCGACTGGCCCAATACTTGCGTTTTCCCACCGGTCCATCTTCCGCGCGCGTGTGTTAGCTAACCCACCTAGCCCAGCTAACTCGTCCGGCCCAACATGATCTGGCCCAAAAACACGTATCGGCACAAAGAAGGAATTCCCGCGCTCCCCGCTATTCCCGCCGCGGGCGGGCGTACGTGACGGACCCGATCACGATTCACGCGACGTGTCAGGCCTGTTTAGCAGCAGCTCCTAAATTTATTTTATTTTAACTCTAATTGTTGGGTCTGAGGTAAAGTCATATACCAGTCTAAACCAAGCTCGCTCTCTTTATTTTCTTTCATGAGAGTAACGTAATTCGCTTTATTTGTTTTTTAAGCTAAAACTGTTTAGTTGGACTCCAGTTTAACAAAAGATGAATTTGGGGCTGAAACTCTTGCAAACCGACCCAGTCTCGAACTCTCTCGATTAGCGGCGCCGGCGTTCATCGTCGGGTCCGATCACGCCGTGGTAAAAGGCTCATGCTCGGAAAGATGCCCAAGGCTGACCCACCCTGGCTGGCCGGGGCAAGAGATTTTCCTCGGGATCCCGATCTCAAAACCACAAAAGTCTTACGTTGCCACCCTGAGAGAAATATGCCTAGCCTGAGAAAAAAATACACCTTGTTTGGTCGGTTCCTGAGCCGCTTCATACCTTCTCTGGCCTGAGCTCTCCGGCATCTCAATCAGCCTGAGTCAGGCGACCAAATTTGGTGGCCTGAGTTGCATACAGTGCCAGGCCGCTTAATTAGCCGAAGTACTTCTCTGCTAACTGTTGAACTAAAGTAATTCTCTCACGTTGCAGCTGGTTGCTTTCTTTTGCATGCACTATCTTTTGATTGGCAAACGTGCTGAACTGCTCTCCACTTGATTAGCTAAAGATATGTTAAGAGACTATGTAAAAAAAGTATTTGTTAAATCTTTCAAGTATCTCTATTGGATTTATGATTAAACTCCAAGCTTAAG
This sequence comes from Oryza officinalis, assembly GCA_008326285.1. Taxonomy (NCBI): domain Eukaryota; kingdom Viridiplantae; phylum Streptophyta; class Magnoliopsida; order Poales; family Poaceae; genus Oryza; species Oryza officinalis. The sequence continues at coordinate 24,638,052 of BDMV01000009.1, read as the reverse complement.
AAGAGAAAAATACTAGATAATATCGATTTTAAGTGTTCTCAGGCACAGGTAGGGTTTGCAATACCACCGGGGACGCGATAACCGCGCCCCGGCGGTAAGCACGGTTACCGCGCGGTAACCGTGGTAAACCGTATGAAGTTGTATAAAATTTATCAAAATTTCAAATTATTTTTTAAATTTATTTGAATTTAAGACGGTTACCGTGGTTTTTTTAATCGTACCTTCGCGGTAAACGTGGTAACCGCGCGGTTACCGACGATTTTGTAAACCCTGGGCACAGGTCACCAACCAAACAAGTTTATCTCAGACATGTTTCTCAGGCATGAACCACTCCCACCTCAAGCAACACTCGGCACATTTTTTTTTTCAGGCATGATGCTCAGGTCATCAACCAAACAGGCTCTTAGACCTCGGCTGCCTTTTCCGGCGTCCTGGCTAGTGCTCCTCTGATCCTCTCCCGCTCTGCTCACTGCTCTGCTCTGCTCAGCCCGGGGCATGCATGCAGGCGAATCATTTCCGGCGCACAATCTCGCTTCGTGCCGGCAGGCAGCGCAATCATGGGCGGAATTATTCGCTCGCGCGCGGGGCCCCTACTACTCCCCTAGCGAATGAATGGATTTTCCATCAGCCGGCATCCCGCCGGGCGCCGGCACGAGCCAGGCAGTCGATCGATTCACCGGACGGATATGCGTCCCAATGATCCAGTGGTGACCTTTCATGATTCCGGCGTTCTGCGGCACTGCGCAGATGCGAACAAGAGAGAGGAAAAAAAAAAGAAAAAGGAAAAGCCAACCATTGTGTGAGATGCGCCTCCATGCCCTGCCATGTCCTGATGATGCACACTGACACTGTGAACGAGAGCAACTGAGCAAGCGAGGGCTACGGCTTATCTATGGCCGGTCCTGCCTGCGTCGTGCCCGGCCATAGATAGCAATCACTTGGTTGAGCACCCAAGGGATCATCGATCGCAATCACTGTAGTGCGCGCCTGCACTTCTGCCTGCCTGAGATGTGCATGAGCGAGCCGCCGCCAGGGATGGGATGGGCCACGGCGTGGCATGCATGCACACGCGCCTCGATCGGTGATTTCCCACAGAAATTACTACCAGCACAGCTCCGCTTCGATCGGTGAATTCCGCTTCAGTCGCAACCGATGTCTACTACTACTGCGACGCACATACTCCTACCCATTGTCAGGAAAAGAAGAAGACGACGGCGTGTGTAGGCGAGCTAGCACGTCTTCTTCCTCGGCCAAGGCCCAACGCGGCGGCTGGCAAGGCAGGCGTACGGACTCGTGGCATGGAAAGCCGCCGGCGTCGCGCCGTGCAGGGGCCAGCCTGCCGGCTAGAGCAGAGGTTGCCCATCAATGCCGAAAGGGTTCCTATGTCTCGACGCACCAAGTAGCAGCACAGTGCAGGGGTACAGTAGTAGTAGGAGTACTACTGGTCTATTCTCTGCTCTGCTCTGAGAGATTCGATCGTCTGCACTGCAGGGCAGTGGCCTGTTGGTTTGGATGCCGTTTTGTTTTCTTACCACATCCTCTCATCAACATCATCCTACTTCCACTCCTACGGGATACTCCTAGCTGCCTGGCACCAGCCTCTTCAGAGTAGCTATCTCTCTATCTCTGCCTGCAACAGTGAGTGCTTCATGGCAAGCTGGCCACCATGAATTGAGAACGATCTTGGACGACTGCCGTTCAGTTCTTTTGGCGTATTGCTACATCGGTGGCTGCTACTCTATCATCATCGGCTCATCGCGTCGAGGGTGTAGGAGTACAGTGAAAAATGTGACAGTGCATCCTTTGTTTTATTGCGGACTGCTGTCTGCAGGCCCACGTTGTTCAAAGTGGCAGTCTGCGATGACGAGCGACAAAGCAGCCGTTTCAGCATTCACTGTACTACACTGTCACGTGTAATTGCTGGCCCTTGCAGGTTTAGGCCGTGTTCTTCGTGGTTCTTTAACTCATCTCTTTCTTTTTATTTTTTTCACGTGTATGTTTTTAAACTATTAAATAATATGTTTTTAAAAAGTTTTTTATATAAAAGTTGTTTTAAAAAATTATATTAATCTTTTTTAAAAAAATTAGCTAATATTTAATTAATCATATATTAATGAGTGTACGTATAGGATTAATTTTCAACATCACATGTCCAACTCAGCCGCAGTAAAGTACACCACGTCCTTCCGTTTTGACTAGTGATCTAGTAGTACTGGAGTAGGCAAATTGACTGAAAAGTATCGCTCCTCGATTTGATTCTCTCTTTTAATACCAATGAAAATGACTCACATTTCTGGCATTTGCTCGACGTGCTCCTAACCAATGATGGAACAGAGCTCAATTCGATTGTCCATTAACTCAGGAAGTTCCTATAAGCCACTGTGAACGGTTTTACGATGAACTAGGCAACAAACGGAATAATTACTCCCTCCGTCCCAGTATACTTGACGCTTTTCCTTTTAGTATTTGTCCTGGATGTTTGATGTTTTGCCATCGTAGGAGTAGCAGAAAAGTAGGCTCCGTGAATAATTTCACCTCTGATGTTGGATAACTATGCTATGAAAAGTAACAGAAAAGTAGGCTCCGTGTAATAGGTGTATGTTTTGTGCTATGAAAACCATTCATTAGTTAACTGTAGGCATGAAATATTTTTTATGTGGCAGGTGTACTTTTTGTTTAAAATGATTAACTACAAGTAATAAATTGGAGCAGCATGATAATTTTCGCTTAAATCTAATTTGCCTCAACTATCCTGGAACGTCAAACATACCGGAACGGAGGGAGTAGACATGAAGGATTGTAGTGTCTTTAAAATGGTACACAACGGTTACTTGAGGCGGGACCTCATTTTAAGAGAATAAACAGAGGAAACAGAGGCGCAAATGATTCGAGCGAAAGACAAATACATGGCTACTGCTTATAAACAAAATGTACTCCTATTAGAAAATTAGGACCTTAACTCCACGTTTTAGGCCTATCACAAATCTTTTGTCTGATATCATATACTGTACTATGTACTCTGTTTATTTCAAAATATAAATGCTTTGGAGTTTTTTACGGAGTTTAATCTATACTACTTTAAATGTTGGTGGGAGTGGTGGTTGTTCTACCACCACCACTTCTATCACTGACGTATAGACCACATTGTTAGTGAGAAATTCAAATATTCTTGACTCCTGCTGCAAGAGCTAAGAGATAGAAAGTAGACTTTGACTGATTCTTAGAGACTAGCAACCAGACCTGGAGCTTCTTTTCAACTATAGGAATATGGCCTAAGCTTTTTTTCAACTGTAACAAGATGGATTGAGTCTTTGGAGTGGATAAGAATGGTTAAAATAAACAATGGTCTCAGCCCATAATGAGGTCAGAGTGATTATTTTTTCCAACATGCACACCTAATTAATACTCACAATGATGAAACAACATAATTTTTTCATGGTATCTGACTTTTCTTTTAATCACGTAATAAAGCACGAACATACTGCCAGTAAGTAAAAAGATAAAATTAAATAAGAATGATTATGATTGTTTGAGATCAAAAGTAAACAAAATAATTAAATGAGATAAAAGTAAGCAAAGCACAAGCATTCTGCTAGTAAGTAAAGAGATGAAATTAAATGAGGATGATTATGATCAGAAAGTAAGCAAAAAAAATTAAATGAGATAAAATTGTGTTGGTTAAAATGATGATGTAGGTATAGAAGTTGCTATATTTTAGGCTAAAGTTTAAAGGCAAAAGCTACTATACTTTTGACGGAGGGAGGAATAAGTAACATGAACCATATATTCATTCAAAAAGTTGCGCTTATATGGATTCTCTTAGCCATTTGATGTGAAACGTTAGTGGTTGTGTTGTTTTTTCAAGATTAAATTTCGGATAACAACAATTTTGATGATTAAACAATCAAGTTGTTCCAACATAAATGACCTATTTTAGATAGTTAACCATACTATCTCAAACTCTTCGTCTTGTCTAAAACACACTCTTGACTTACAAAACCGGGTATTTGACAATATTCATCTATCAATATTGTCAGAGTCAAGGATAAGACATACCTCTTATACACGGCTTAACGAAATACGGTGAAACCAAATACCCGATAGTGTACGATAAGTTGTCCTTTAATCAAAGAAATACGGTTGAAACAGAAAAAATTATCTTTCCAGAATAGGTGTCAGAGTCCTAGTCGAGAAAGATAAGGTTTCCTTGAGCCGTATTCCGTTCTATTTCTTTGAGTTCTATTTAGAGAAGGGGGAGATCTCTGCTATATAAACAAGACCCCCATGTCAAGGGGATAACTAGTGACAAACCAAGCAAAAAATCTACACCCGGTAGCAATCCAGAGGAAATCTTCACCGTATTCGCCGAATAGATCTCGTCGGGCTATTCTCGGCAGCTTCTTGTCAACGAAACCAGTTAGCTGTTCTATTCCTTATTGTATTCTGAGCGTATTTTTCGATATTAATCCATATAAACTAGAGTAGGGCTATTACTTACTTCGAGAGCCCGGACCAGTATAAACCTTTGTCTTTTGTTTGCTTGCTCCACTCTCGCGAATACCCTGGTTTCAACGATCCCTATACTCTACAAATACCTTGGTCAATATTCAATCCATTGACAATGAAGGGCCAGGTAGGGGGTTTGGTTCTTCGAGGTTACGACGAGATGAGTTCAAGAACAGGATCCGTCGACGAAGGCTTCTACAACCAACTTGGCCGAGGAGATCCAACCCAGCCAGCCTTCGTCATGGTCTAAGTTGGCTTCATCGTCTTCTCTGTTTTCGCCGCCGTCTCGATCTCGCCTCTCTTAGCAGATGCCGAGAGCGTGGCTATGACAACGGCGCGGGCGAATAGGTCCACTCTACCGGTCGCGTCTTCGGTTCGACTCGAGATTAAATTGTGTTGATTAAAATGATGATGTAGGTATAGAAGTTGCTATATTTTAGGCTAAAGTTTAAAGGAAAAAGCTACTATACTTTTTACGGAGGGAGGAATAAGTAACATGAACCATAAATTCATTCAAAAAGTTGCGCTTATATGGATTCTCTTAGCCATTTGATATGAAACGTTAGCGGTTGTGTTGTTTTTTCAAGATTAAATTTCGGATAACAACAATTTTGATGATTAAACAATCAAGTTGTTCCAACATAAATGATCTATTTTAGATAGTTAACCATACTATCCCAAACTCTTCATCTTGTCTAAAACACACTCTTGACTTACAAAACCGAGTATTTGATAATATTCATTTATCAATACTGTCAAAGGATAAAACATACCTCCTATACATGGGTTAACAAAATACGGTGGAACCATATACCCGTTAGTGTATGATAAGGTGTCCTTTAATCAAAGAAATACGGTTGAAAGAAAAAAATTATCTTTCTGGAATAGAAGGTGTCAGAGTCTTAGTCGGGAAAGATAAGATTTCCTTGAGCCGTATTTCATTCTATTTCTCCGAGTTCTACTTAGAAAAGGGAAAGATCTCTGCTATATAGACGAGACCTGCATGGTCAAATGGGGTAACTAGTGACAAGCCAAGCCAAAAATCTACTCTCAGAAGCAATCTAGAGTTAGTCTTCGCCGTATTCGTCGAATAGATCTCGTCGGACCGTTCTGGGCAACTTCTAGTCAACAAAACCAGTTAGTTGTTCTATTTCTTATTGTATTCTAAGCATATTTTCTTATATTAATCTATATAAACTGAAGTAGGGATATTATTCAGTTCGAGGGTCTGAACCAGTATAAATCTTTGTTTTTTGTTTGTTTGCTCTACTATCGTAAATATTCTGGTTCCAATGATCCTCATACTCTACAAATACTTTGGTCAGCGGTCAATCCGTTGACAAATACCAAATGCATTAACCCCTTGGGTGGTTTGTAGGCTGATTCTGGTATAGTACTACCCCATGTAGGATGCCTTGTATAAAGAAACAAAAATTACAAAACACTACGCCCCACATGTTTGGGCCACCTCTGCCATCTCTCTTCTTTCGTTCTCCCTACCTCTTTGGCATATCTAAACTCCATGAGCACACAGTCGATGAGGACATCTATATGAAGTCAACGGACACCGGTGAATATATTGTGAAATGATCCGCTAATATTACGACAAGTTGATAGTTTAAGCATTAAAGCAAGTCAAAATCTGTTGGCATCCATAATAGCTTACCGTCTTATAGCAAGTTTAATAATACAGACAACTATAGTTTCAAAAATTAAAACATCATTTATAGTCAACTTAATAGCTCACTCATACAATATTTAGTTGTAAATATGTAATGCATCATTAGTATCTAATCACTCATCTCTCTCACATAATTTATTGAAGCTCATGTTGCAGCTGACTATAAATCTGTAGCTTGTTTTTCTTCTCTCTCCTCTCCTCTTTCTTTATATAAACACAAATATGATATGACAACTTATACAGCCCATTTACATCATCTTATTTTACTCGCTTTTACCAAAGAAATCGCCTCCTCCGTTTCAAAATATAAGTATTTTTGGGGTGGACACGGGTATTAAGAAAGTAATGAATATGATTGAAGAAAAGTTGTAATTGGTTGAGAAAAAAATAGGTGAAAAAATTAAATGAAAAATAGTTATGATTGGTTGAAAGAAGATGATAGGTGTAGAAGTAGCTTTATTTTGAAATAAGTCATTGTACTTGAAATAGTTATATTTTGAGATAAATGTACTAATATAATACAAACAGTAATGCACCTGCACTTCAACAATCTCGCTTTGTGTCCCTCAATTTCTTCAATGTACTCTCGATAAAGTCGATGCTCTTGATTTCTGCATCTATTCCTTCGAGCACTGCAACCATAAGCTAGGAGCATGGTAATCCGTGTTCGTTACGGTATCCAACGGTTGACCTCTTCATAGTTAACTAGGGTACTTAAAGTACCATTATCCACTAAGAACTTGATCGTGGCTTTTTCTAAAGCAAAGAACCTTTGCATAGTTCCATGTAAGCCGGCTACTCTCTTCATTTCATAATATATAAAAAGTATTTGCCTGTGACCCAATATACGCACAGACCAAGAAAGCTTAAAGAAAAAAAAGAAAATAAGATGATAATAAAAATGAAGATTTAGTGTTTCACGTAAAACGAAGTGACATTAACATGTGATTAATTAAGTTTTAATTATTACAAATTTGAAAAATGAATTTATTTGATATTCTAGAACAACTTTCATATAAAAAATTTTCGCACGAAACGCACCGTTTAACAGTTTGAAAAACGTGCCACGATAATCTGAATTTTATCTTCCCTTTACAGAAGAATTGAACGGGACCTTATTATCTACTCCGTCCGAACTGATAATACTGTCATTTTGAACAAAGATGAGGTCAAACCTTTAAATCTTTTGACTATAAATAATTTCTAAAATATTTGTCATAGAGATATGAAACCATATGCATAGATTAGTTTTAAAAAGTACTTTAGTAAAACCATATATTTATTGATATTTCTATATATATTATAACAGAAAATAGTGATCAAAATTGATTTTTAAAGACTGTCATTGTCCAAAAGATAAATATTATCAACCCAAAGGGAGTACTACTACTTATTATCTTATCAGCTACAACTAACAATTGAATTTTAAAACTAATTTTTAGTTGATTTTAGAATTCTTTCATCGTGTTATATTTTTTAACACTAGCTTTTTTTAAGCAAAACACTAGCTATAATAGCACTTATTAAACTTGTGCTCTGATGCCACATATTATAATGTGTAGCTTAGCACATCAACCGTAGGCCCAGAGGCCCAACCGAAGCTACAACTTTAGATCCAAAGTCCTACATAATCCGAAAGGCTTGTCTTATAGGTGAGGATTGCCCCTACCTTTTAAGCTGTGCTCTCCAATAGATGAGAATTGTCCCTACCTTTTAAGCTGTGCTCTCCAACATCAACCCAAAATATTAGTATTAGAACTGCTCGCATATTTTAAGTTGTACCCCTTCATCATCAATTACCAATGTGAGGCTGTTGATGTGAAATTTGCCGTGACACACGAAGGCCTGAAAGATCTGCTTAGCTCCAGCACAGCTCCAATCAATCGGGTTCAGGGCATGCTAGTTAGTTTGATCCTGCAACTAACAAAATAGATGGATGGATCATATAAGATCAAGGAATCGATTGATTAATAAGCCGATGTGACATAGCGAGGCCAACCGATGTCTATATAATTTTGATCAATCGGCTATAGATTCAAATAATCAGATGAACAATGAGATTTATGTTATCATCAGCTAGAACTAAACTATGCATAACCATTAATAAACCTTTCTTTATCAAAAGCAATCTTGATAGATCAGACTAAACCGAGACAGTATAATATTGAACTAAAGGTAAAGATAAATTTAACTAAATATTATACAAGTTTGAGTATAAACCGATGTAACTCAGAAGATGCAATAAGATAATATAATGTGAACCAATCGGCCAAAACTGATATAATATTATAGATTAAATCCGATGGTTAAAACATACATCGACTGAAGATCCGATATAAGTAAATTAAAATGTGTATCGACTAACTAACCGATACATCTGAAAACTGAAGCCCACAATAATGAGAACTCATCGGCTAGAACTCCAATAAATGTTGTATAAAACCCAATTGGCCTGCTAGAATTAAACTTATTAGCAGCAATCTAATAGATTGGACATAACCGAGATAGTACAAGATTAGAGATAGTAAGAAAAACCTATTTAGCCGATAGATATATATGAACATGATGGATATATAAATCTATCTAAAATAGCAATACGATTAGAGAAATATCAACTTAGCCAAAATATCAGATCTAACCGAGAAAATCCTAACTAAACCGATACAACTCTAAACACCAATGCAATTAAAGATAGAATTAATATATCAGATAGGCAACGCTTGTGTCAACCTAGATAAAATATCGGATTTAACCGAAAAAATTCTAGCCACGCCGATACAAGCGAAGTTGACGGAACTTATTTCCTCGTCGGAGATCGAACTTAACCGATTTAGCCCCGCTTCAAACTAAGAACTCGCCGGAATAAAAGGGTGGCGATGCGCCAAATGTAATTGTATTGATCTATGGAGATGATTTACAAAGACCCCGGGTGTACATATTTATACCATCGGGTTGATACTAGTTCTGATCGAACACGATACAGGTTTTCTAAGGATAAAAGAAAAGATACAAGTCCTGATCGGACACTAGACAAAACTTTCTAAATATAAAGGAAAGTTACTAAATCATGTCTAATTAATAGATGGAATTAAATTGTCATGTCATGATCTTCATGATTTTTTTCTTGAAGTTGGCCTCTTCTGGATCGGCTTTCATCAACTGGTCGATTTTTTCCTTAACCGAATTTACTAAAGAACCGTATCAAATTTAGGTGTTAACAGAGGCTAAACCTAGAGCCTATTTGGAGGAGCTTCTAGCAGCTGTAGCTTCTCCTAGAATTTCCAGCTGCCAGAAGCTCCTCCAAACAGTCCATATTTTCACCCAGATTTTAAGAAGCTGTAGTTGTAGAATCCAAACAATGAACTAATAACCAAAAGCTGGGTTTCTCAGCTTCTCCAAATTCTCAATAGCTAGCTTCTCACCAGTTGCTTCTCAGAATCTTAAGCTCCTCCAAATAAAGCCTAGTATGTATTTCCTTTAACTTATTCCTTTAATCCAAATGGAGCAACGGTACCTAAAATCTCTAGGATCTTGAATCCCCTCTAGTTTTCATTTACTTTTACTCCATTTCAGTGGAGCTCTAAGAGTGGAGGATAAGAGTAATTTACTTTTACTCCATTTCAGTGGAGCTCTAAGAGTGAAGGATAAGAGTGAATCATAGGGTATTTTCTAACCGCAATGCAACGATACAAAGTTTTGTGGAAAAAAAGAAATACAGTTCCAATTCTACTAAGGTTGTGTTTTTCCCCATCTTTCTCAACTCACCTCTCTCGTTTTTCGCACGTACGTTTTTCAAACTACTAAACGGTGTTTTTTTAAAAAAATTTTCTATACGAAAGTTGTTTTAAAAAATCATATTAATCCATTTTTTAAAAAAGATGAATTAATACTTAATTAATCATATGCTAATGAGTTGTTCCGTTTTGCATGTTAAAGGGATTAGTTCCCAACTCTTATATCCGAACATAACCTATGTTTGTTTGGGTGAGTTAAGAACTCATTCTCTTCATACGAAAAACGGAACGACTCATTAACACATGATTAATTAAGTATTTACTATTTTTTTTGAAAAATAGATTAATATGATTTTTTAAAACAACTTTCGTATAGAAACACATCGTTTGACGTCTTAGAATACGTGCACGCAAAATACGAGAAAGTAGAGTTAAAAAAACAGATACCGAACACACCCTAAATCCCTTTCACAAGCCTGCCGTGTATCCAACCTCTAGGTCGACGACGGACAATGAACTGCAACTACAGGCTTAGAGGCAGGCAACTAGGCAAGCATGTGCATTTGTTGGCTGCACCTTTGCCGGCATGCCGCTGCATATATATACACACACCAAGTGTGCCGTGCTAAGTACGGAGTACTACTGAGGGACCATATACGCTGATCCCTGTCATCCAGCTAAGCTATATATTGGGACATTGCGTTTGCGTGTGCCCTGAATGTACTTGTGCACTTCGTTGGTGTAGCCATGTTTGTACCGGCCGGGAACGGATAAGTGTGAGCCAAGCTGTGGATTGTGCCGGTGCCAGTTCAACCATTTTAGCAATGCACGGACTTAACACAGCTAGGGACGGATCCAAACTAAAGGTGTGTTTTTGGGTGCGTTGGGAAGAAATTTTCTCCGCATGAAAAATAGAGCGACTCATTAGCACGTGATTAATTAAGTATTTATTTTTTTTAAAAATAGATTAATATAATTTTTTAAAACAACTTTCATATAAAATTTTTTTACAAAAAACACACCGTTTAGCAGTTTGAAAAACGTGCGCGCGAAAAAACAGAAAAATGAGTTGGGAAAGTATGGTAAATAACTCACCCTAATAGAGAGAGAGCTGAACAAACTAGACAAAACGTTAACTCCTCCTTTCCCATAAATGTATAGCAAAATAAATTAGAGAGACTTAATGCCTTGTTTAGTTCCCAAGTTTTTTTTTCAAATTTTTAACTTTTTCATCACATCAACCTATCATACACACGCAACCTTTCAACCACATCATTCCAATTTTACAACCAAATTTTCAAAAACGACCTAACTAAACTTCTCTTTAGCAAGGGCTTTCACAATTCTGTTGATAGCGAGGACTCGAGCCCTTCGCCGCTCTCATAGCAGATCCGTTACCTAACACATTGATGTTCTACTGTATCAAGTCTCAAGTCGATGCTCAAGTGAAAAGTGGCCTCGTGGATCCACGCGAAGCCTACGAGTAAAAGAGGAAAACGTGTGGAGGAGAAGAGGCTGTGACTTGGGATATAGAGGAAAGAAACATGATTTACGAGGTGATAGGTAGAAAAATGTCCTTGTTCAACTCCCAAACGTTCACACTTTCTTCTTAATTCCTCCTTGATTGTCCAGCACTTTTTTTTCCCAACGCGAGTATGTGTGATTTTATCTTTTACCATAGGTTCCTAATGTAAAAAACAAAAGGTACTCCATTGAAAGTTTAATAGTTGGAGATACAGTTTAAGGGTTTAAGCAAAAACAGCAGAGAACTGATGTGCAAATTTATTTAGGCGACTGTTCAAACTCTAGTACTCTACCATGCTACCTACACCACAAACACAGACTTGGTGTGTGTCCTGAGTGGTCTTCTCTTGATGTTGCTACATGAGCTACTTGGCCTGTGTTAGTTGCTCTTCACTCTCACCGCGCTACAGTAATTTTCCTCCGCGCACGCTTTTCAAACTGCTACATGGTATACTTTTTTGCAAAAAGTTTCTATACAAAAGTTGTTTAAAAAAAATCAAATTAATCCATTTTTGAAAAAAAATTAGCTAATACTTAATTAATCACGTGTTAATGGATCGCTCCGTTTTCCGTGTTTGGTGGGAGTGAAGAGCAACAAACACAGCCTTGGTACTCTCCTCTGTTTCATATTATAAGCTGCTTTAACTTTTTTTTGGCCAAACATTATTAGGTTTGATCAAATTTATAAAAAAAATAATGATATTTTTAACACGAAACAAATATATTATCAAAATATATTCAATGTTATATTTAATGAAATTAATTTAGCATTGTAGATATTGTTAAGTTTTTTATAAACTTGATCAAACCTAATAATTATGGCTAGAAAAAAATAAAAATGATTTATAATATAAAACGAAAACGGAGGAAGGACTAAAATTGCCAGAATGTCTCGCTCTTGCAACTTGTTGATGTCCATGGTTGCTGACTGATACCGACCGGTATATATGTATGTACCTTTACATTATTGAGATACGGTCACTCTGAACTTTTGAACTGCATGCAAGCGTGAAAACGAAATCGCCACCATGATTATTTTTGGCTTACTACTATTATTGAAGTTAGTCTGAAAAGTAAATATGGCTTTATGTGTTACTACACGCAGCCACGTTCCTTGTTTTTTTTCACCGCTGCTGAGAGTGCACGTGTGGCTCCTTTGAATTGGATGATTGACAAAAGGATTTTTAGAGAAATTAATTCTTATAGGATTTTTTTCCCTAGAGGCTTCTTGATTCATAGGAAGAAGATAGAAAATTTTACATAAGATTGTATTCCTATGGTAGATTTCATAGAAAAATAGCCATAAGATAAAACATCTTAAAAACTTTTCTTTAGTTTAACCTTTCCCGTGGTACAATTAAAGGGTTTCTCTCCTTCCGTTTCGTGTGTTTCAACAGGACTAAAAAACATGCTATTTTGATTCTTATATTTTTCTTATTTAATTATATATTTTTCCTATCGTAAGTTTCAAAAGGGCCGTAACGTGCCCACGGAATGATTACCACTCGGGCGAGTTGCAATGTACTGCTACTACTAAACTTTGAAATGGTAGTAACATTAGCGAAATAAGACGACGCCAAACTACTGTGTTTAGTTCCAAAATTTTTTTTCAAATTTCCAACTTTTCTGTCACATCAAATGTTTGGACATATGTATGGAGCATCAAATGTAGACGAAAAAAAAAATCAATTACGCAGTTCGACTGTAAATTGCGAGATGAATCTTTTGAGCCTAATTATGTCATAATTAACCATAAGTGCTACAGTAATCCACATGTGCTAATGATGGCTTAATTAGGCTCAAAAGATTCGTCTCGCAGTTTACAATCGGAATCTGTAATTTGTTTTGTTATTAGTTAACGTTTAATACTTCAAATGTATGTCCGTATATCTGATGTGATGTTTTTGCAAAAAAAAATTTTACATCTAAACACGGCCCAAGGCACAACTAGGCATTGAAAATTGCAGGAAGCAGGAAGGTAGTACCTTTCATTTACAGTCCACAATGAATCGGTGCAATCTTTGTCGCCCAAGATCATCTTTTGTCGCCCAGTAGCTTAATTTGACTGCAAACACAATGCCAGCGAGATAATGAAAGAGACATGCATGGCTTGTGAGTTGTGAAAAATGCTGTTTTTCGTGGTGTACACAGTAGTGTGAACTTGGGACCTGTTATTCAGTCATTAGTAGTACTATTTTCTCAAAATAAGGTAAACCAACCATTCTACTTTCATGGCGAAGAAACTCCCATTTCTGCCCCCCCCCTCCCCCCAACTAAAATAAAAATAAAATCCAATATTTTTCGTAGTAGTCTGGATTTCAGCCTTGGCTTTTAAATTTCCTAATAATTCAGATATAAAAATGTTCATATTTTCTACTGTTTATTAGCCGTAACTCAACGGATCAGAGCCATTAAGATCGTTTGAATCCTAAACTATAGAGGCCTTATGCTTCAAATTATGATTCACACGGGTTTTCATAAAACTTTGCACCAATAATTTAGAACCTTGCTTGTCACGAGGAATTGAGAGCTTAATTGTAGATTCCGGTCCCAAACAGGGTGGTACTCCAGTACATGTGCCTTCCTTGATAGCTCCATGCATATGTGTAGTGTGTATCTCATTGGTACACCTAAACTGTTCATGGTTGAGTGCCTTCCAACTCCCAAGAATCCATGGTCCAAGACTCCAAGACCACGGTGTCAGCCACCTATGAAAAAAACGAGTACTAAAACATAGGATAGGAGAAAAATTGGAAATAGTTAAAAAAGACAACAAGTAAAGTAGCATATTGTTTCAATCTTACAGAAATTAAAAACACGAAAAACAGAAAAAAAACGAGCCATTTGATTACACCGCAAGAAAAATAAATCAAAGGAAAGTTTTTTAAGAGATCTAACATCTTGCTTATTTTCTTATGAAATATACCATCCAATTACAATTTCATGGAACATTTCCTATCTTCTTCCTATGAATCAAAGGTCTAAAAACTCCTTAGAAAATTGTATCCTCCAAATAAAAAAAAATCATTCGCCAATGCTCTGTTTCAAAGGGGCCTTGCATCAATGCACCCCATCTGCCAAAAGGATTGTACTGTAGCATCATTTCTCTCTCTGAAGTCTGAACTCCATCCAGGAGATCTCTCCATCATGTGTTAATCTGCATCTTTGTCTCCATCCATCTCTGCACTCAACCACACTGCAACTGCATGGATGGATGGATTCATTCATATATTCCCTCCCCTGCATTGAACAATCCTTTTCTCCCTGCCAATAATTTCTCAGCAAAAAAAGAAAAAAAAACTGTCGTCTCACCCCGTTGATAGCGACCTTGCCTTGCAGGCCTCCTCCTCCACTCCACCACTGCATTCTTCGCCTATAAATCATTCGCTTCCTCTCGCGGAAACCCTCCGAGCCTCGCGTCGCGTCCAAACCCGCGAGATTTTCTTGTTGCATTGCAGGGGATCGATCGATGAGGGAGTACTGGACGTCGCTGGCGTCGCTGATGGGCGCGCTGGCGTTCCTGCAGGGCGTGCTGCACGCGGTGTTCCCGGCGGAGCTCCGGGCGGCGGTGGCGCGGCTGCTGGGGCGGGCGACGCGGGCCTTCTCCCCGTACTGCTACTTCGACGTGACGGAGACGGAGGGGATGAGCACCAACGAGATCTACGACGCCGTGCAGCTCTACCTCAGCAGCTCGGCGGCGCCCGCCGCGGGCGCCAGGCTCAGCCTGTCGCGGCCGCACAACGCGTCGTCGTTCACGTTCGGGCTCGCCGCCAGCGACCGGGTGTTCGACGACTTCCGCGGCGCCGCCGTCACGTGGGAGCACGTGGTCGCTCCGCGCCAGCCGCAGGGGTTCTCGTGGCGCCCGCTCCCCGAGGAGAAGCGCCGGTTCACGCTCCGGATCCGCCGCGGGGACCGGGACAAGCTCCTCCCGGCATACCTCGACCACATCCTCGCCTCCGCGACGGACATCCGACGGCGGAGTCAGGACCGGCTGCTCTACACCAACGCGCGCGGCGGCGCCATGGACGCGCGCGGCCTGCCGTGGGACCCCGTCCCGTTCAAGCACCCCAGCACGTTCGACACGCTCGCCATGGACCCGGAACGCAAGGCCGCCATCATGGCCGACCTCCGCGACTTCGCCGACGGGAGAGCCTTCTACGAGCGCACGGGCCGCGCATGGAAGCGCGGGTACCTCCTGTACGGCCCGCCGGGGACAGGTAAGTCGAGCATGATCGCCGCCATGGCGAACCACCTCGGCTACGACGTGTACGACCTCGAGCTCACCGAGGTCGGCAGCAACGCCGAGCTCCGGAAGCTGCTGATGAAAACGACGTCCAAGTCCATCATCGTGATCGAGGACATCGACTGCTCCGTCGACCTCACCAACCGCGCCGCCGCCGCGGCGTCGGCGCCGAAGCCCCGGGCGAGCATCGACGGCGCGATCGACCAGGACGCGTCGCCGGCCGGTGCGGCGCGGTCGATCACGCTCTCCGGCCTGCTCAACTTCACGGACGGCCTCTGGTCGTGCTGCGGCTCGGAGCGCATCTTCGTCTTCACCACCAACCACATCGAGAAGCTCGACCCGGCGCTGCTCCGCTCCGGCCGGATGGACATGCACATCTTCATGAGCTACTGCACGTTCCCGGCGCTCAAGATCCTCCTCCGGAACTACCTCGACCTGCAGGACGCCTCCGCCTCCGTCGCCGGCGCCGTCATGACCGGGCTGGAGTCGTGGATCGACGCGGCGGAGATCACACCGGCGGACGTGAGCGAGGTGCTGATCAAGAACCGCCGGAACGGGCGCAAAGAAGCGATGGAACAACTCCTCGAGGTGCTCAAGGCGCGCGCCGAGAAGCGGCGGCGGCTGGAGAGCGGCCCGTCGGCGGCGGGCAAGGTGGCCGGCGGCGACGACGAGGAGGAAGAGGAGGAGAAGAGGGCATTGGAGAGCCCCAAGGACGGCGGCAAGGGGCAGTGCGCCATGGACGGACAGGACGAGGAGACGGAGGCCAAGAAGCAGCTGTGAGTGACAGTGATAGTGAGAGCGAGAGGAGGGAAAAGGGAAAGGTTCAAAATTTCCCTGTTTGGTGCCATCTCCATGGCACTTTTCACAGCAGGGATGATGCAGTGCAAGAAAGGAGCTTTCTTGAAAAAAAA
Organism: Oryza officinalis; assembly: GCA_008326285.1. Lineage (NCBI taxonomy): Eukaryota > Viridiplantae > Streptophyta > Magnoliopsida > Poales > Poaceae > Oryza > Oryza officinalis. The sequence continues at coordinate 24,621,453 of BDMV01000009.1, read as the reverse complement.
CCCTTTCTTTTATCTTCATTTTTATGTCCTTAATTACCCCTCTTGATGCCTGTATTACTAGTTACTAGAAGTAGTAGTAGCTTAGTAGGTGCCTCCTCTCGAGTTAGTTGTTTTCTCCGGCAATAAGGATTTAGTTTGTGAAATCATATGAGGTAGTAGCATTGTAAGAGTTCTTCTGTTGGTTAGTACTATACTTCCTCTGTTAATCTGAAGCTCTGAGCATGTGCTTCCTTGATCTGATCCTCTGTTTGTACTTTGTAGTGCCCAAGTGAGAATGTGCTGATTCTCTTGGTGGTTGAGTAGTAGTTGAAAGTATACCACATTTTCTGATTCTTAATGTGAGTTGTTTTAAATTTGTACATAAGGATTAAGAAAATGATTTATTTTGGACAAGGGGAAAATACAGAAGAAACTGCTGACCTGCAATTGAAATTAGAGGAGCAAGGATATTTTCTTTGTTCACTTGCTGGGGAAAATACAGAAGAAACTGCTGACCTGCAATTGAAATTAGAGGAGCAAGGATATTTTCTTTGTTCACTTGCTACAAAAGTCGGCACTTTTTACATGAGATCTCGCTTGGAGGCCAGCCGGCAGAGTGGTTGGGGTCAGAGTAGTGTACAGCTTCTTTCTCCTGAGCTTGGATATGGCCATGCCATGTTGATTTGTTCTTTGGATGCCCAGTCGCATCCAAGGCCGATCAAAACGCAACAATGGATTATCACACAGGGTTTCCTTTATTGTTTTTGGGGTGGTTACCACACCCCTGCGGTACGGCGGTTACCGCGGTAACCGCCAAAAACCACAGTAAATTTGATTTTGAAAATTTGAATTAAAAAAAGAGAAATCGCGGTATGGATCGCGGTTACCGTGTGGTTTGAAACGGTTACCGCGTGTTACAGCAACCCGAAAACGCTAAAGGCGACCATAGTAACCACAAGATACCGCGCGATAATCATTTCAAACCGTGCGGTTACCGGCCCAGATCGTGCGGTAACCGCCGTTAATGCAAAGCCTGTTCTCACATTTGACATTTCCTCACTCCATATCAACAAAAACAATCGGGAGAAGCAGAGAAGCGAAGCTGCCTGCACTGTCTGGTTCGTACTGTACTACTGCTTCGTGGCTCACTCCGAACTGGGAGAGAAGTAGTAGAAGTGGAGTTGGATCATGTGCTGTGCGCTTCAATGCCGCGCCGTCCTCTCTGCACATACGACGGGGCACAAAACGAACCGTCTCGTGTTGTGATGTGCGTGTCTTTGTGCACACAGATGTTGTTTTTGTGTTTTGCTGTTTCATTTGGCTTTCATTGTTTGCGTTGGTCTATCAGTCGCAGTTAAAATTGAAACTGGAGAGTGGAGACTTAGTTTTTTACTCCTTGATTTTGTGTTTTTCTAACCATATTTTATTTTTCAGTATTGTCTTTTAAACTGCTAACAATATAGAAAAGAAATACCAATATTTTATTTCAATTGTTTCGTTTAGTTTTTAATGGACTTGTGAGCAGTAGCACTTTTAATGTGAAATAAAATTTAGTAAATTATTTTAAAAAAGCAGTAGCACAACCAATTATAATTGGATTGTTCACGATCTCTTACTTCTCTAGTACTCCAGGTAATACTTGGGTCAAATGGTGAATAATGAGTACTGAGCCCAGTGGCCAAAGGACGAACTGATCTGATGTCTTCGAAAAAGGATTCTATGCATGTTCCGTTTGCAACATTCCCTGCTGATTTTCTCGTGGTTTAATCTACTATTCTACAGGATTTTGTTGTGCCCAATGTGTTCTTTGGATACTGCCTGCGAAATCGCAGGATTGCAGAAAGAATCTCGGTGCCTTGATATAGGCCCTGTTTAGTTTCCTTCAAACTTTAAACTTCAAACTTCAAACCAATCACATCGAATGTTTGGACACATGCATGAAGTATTAAATGTGGACGAAAAAAAAACCAATTACACAGTTTACTTGTAAATTGCGAAACGAATCTTTTGAGCCTAATTGCACCATGATTTGACAATGTGGTGCTACAGTAAACATTTGCTAATGACGGATTAATTAGGCTCAAAAAATTCGTCTCGCAATTTACAGGCGGAATCTGTAATTTGTTTTGTTATTAGACTATGTTTAATACTTCAAATGTGTGTCCGTATATCTGATGTGACCTGATGTGACGTTTTTTTTCAAAAAGTTTTTGAATCTAAACACGGGCATAATATAAAATGACGGACTAAAAGAAGCGTTTGAATCGGAAGCACGCACTCGAACCTGCCATTCCTTTCCTGACGACCACCGACGCCCTTGCTGCTTCAGCGGTTGCGCTCAATCCACGCTAGGAAGAGATGTCGTTGAACCTGGAGCCACCGCCACTGATGTGCCCTTAAAAGATTTGCTACCCATCAAATGGTTGAGGAGTTGTCGCTGAACCTGTGGCCCTCGCTCGTCGCCGCGCCACTCTTGTGCATGGCATCGAGCGCGTCACTACTCACTACCAAGCGGGTAGCCACGTCACGTATTGGAGTAGCGGGAGGGTTTTGGTTTTTGTTTTTGCCCTGGCGAACCTGCGTCCCAACCGTATCGCGATCAACGTCAGAGCTCAAAAAACATGTCTCCACCGTACACCGGGCCATAAATTTGGTTAACGCCGCAGGCGGGGACAGCAATGGCGGTGGCAGTACACCTGCGGCAACTCCGGTGTACATGTCGCTCGCCATTGGGCAGACGTGGACTCTACTCACTACGTCCTAAAATATACTACCTTCGTCTAATAATATAAGAGATTCTGGCTATGCAATTGTATAGCCAAAATCTTTTATATTATGAGACGGAGGGAGTAACTTCTCTATCAATATTTTTTTCAATCAATCATAACCTTTCACCATTTAATCTCTCTATCTATCTTTACTTCTAAACTAATCGTAATCTTCTCCTATTTAATTCTAACTATTTTTTTAATACCTGTGTCTAACTCTAAAAATATTTATATTCTGAGACGGATGCAGTGGTAAGTAGCGAGGAGTCGGGGGACTTCTTGATTACATTCTTTTTAATCATGTACTCCTATTCTGTTCTTCCAAATTCATAGCATCCTGGTGTAGGAGTACGACTAGTGGATACTGTAGATAAAAATGTTAAAATGTCTCTTATTAATAGGAAAGTAGTATTGGTGGTAGGACAGAGCTAGAAAATAGGTTCCCCAGTGTCATCGATGTTCAAATACATTAATCTTGCTGAATTCCTGGTATTATCTTCATTGCCTAAATAATTTAATAATAAATTTTGCCGAAGGTCATCGGGTCAGGTGACCCTTACGATTGTACTATAGCTTCAGCCCTAATTGATGGGTAGATATGACATGGATATTGAAGTAATAGGTTTTCTCGTTCGTGTAACAAGGGCTGGTAAGAATGTAGAATACTTTGTTTTTGATAAAAAAAATTAGTTTATTTTAGTACCAAGGGAATATATCTTGGCATGGCTTAATACTTCCTCCGTTTACATGGAATTTATACGTGCGTTGCGTGCGGTGCGTGGCTGCGGCGTGCGCGTACGAGGTGACACGAAATTGGGCCGGTTAAGGTTTTGCGTCGAGGTGACGGTTCGAGAGGAGAGCTGGGCCGGGCTCTGCTAAATTGAGACCACCTCAATGGGCCACTTGCTAGATGCCACCGTGGCCCGGGACCGGCCAGATCTTGGAATAAGTCTATTGCACATCCCTCAAATATTGTCATCTGTCCTATCACACCATTTAACCATAAAACCGGATACAGCTTCAACTATCAAAACCGAATCAATCTCCTTGAGCGATTTTAATGACGGTTTCGTCCTACATAACAAGTTGATCGGGTCTTTTGTTTGACATGACGTTTGCATGACATCATAGTCAGGAAAAAAAAGCGAGACTCACATGTAAGTTCTCATCTTCTTTCTCCATCTCTCCTCTCTTTACTCCTTTCCTTTTTTGCGCCCGCACGCCGTTTCCGCTCGGAGAAGCGCCGCCGCTCGTTCCTCACGCACCCGCCGTGACTAACAAGTGTGGTGGTGGTGTCGGGACCCTAGAGACGTTCACCGCGGCTGCTCTCCCGGAACGGCGAACGAACGATCGCTCATGGAGCAGGCGGAGCTAGCGCGAGCGCCTTCGCGTGGTCATGTTCCCGTGTGGTTCGTGCACGACCACATCGACTACTGTTCCCATGGCCCGTGTTCTCATGGTACTGCACCAGCGAGTTCTTCAGCTCGTCCAACAACGAGTTGAGTGTGCCGGAGGGGAGCGAGGTGAAGGCGTTGTGGTCGGCGCGAACACCGTCAGCCCGTTACGGGAGCTATTCAGTTGGTTGTTGATCTGCTCCACGGGGCCCGTCGTCGACCGCATCAGCCTGATGAACGTGTTGAACTGCCCGGCCTTGGCCAGCATCCCCGTGATATTCGTCGTCTTCGTCGACGCCAGCGCATGCAGGTGCCGCGGGCGTAGCCGGCGTGGCCGTCGGGCCTTGTGCCGACGCCGTGATGGGCTGATGGCTATGGCCACAAGCAGACACAACACAATCTTTGCATGGCTTGATGTCATGAAACTTGGTGATTGCTATTGGTTGTGAACTTGCGATGAGTTTTCTGCATGTAAGACAGATCGAGTTTGCGCGAGCCACGGGCGGGAACATGACCACGCGAAGACGCTCGCGCTCCGCCTGCGACATGAGCGATCGTTCGTTTGCCGGTCATGGGAGAGCAGCCGCGGCGCACGTTTCTTGGGTCCCGACACCACCACAACACTCGTCAGTCACGGCGAGCGCGCGAGGGATGAGCGGCGGCGCTCCTCCGAGCGGAAACGGCGTGCGGGCTTAGAGAAAGAAGAGTAAATAGAGAAGAGATAGAGGAAGAAGAAGGGACTTACAGGTGGGTCCCGTTGTTTTTTTTTTTTGACTATGATGTCACGTTGGATAAAGACCCGGTTAACGTGCCATGTCGAATAAAACTGCTATTTAAACTGCTCGAGGAAGTAAATTAATCTGGTTTTCATGTTTGAGGGAGCTTATATACTGGGTTAAGAGATGCAAGGGAGTTATTTAGCCTCCCTTAAATCTTTCAGCCTTCAATGGGCTTGTAGCAGAGTAGGATTTAGCCTGTATTGTGGGCTTTTCGGATGGGCTTTGTCCTCATATAGCAAGGCTGGGTAGGAGAGCAAGAGTATTGAAGATCCTATGGGCCATGGAAGAGTATGTGACATTTTACATACACAACATTCAATTCTTCATGGCAAGCGTACTACACCTTCCGTCCAAAAAAAAAAAACCCTTAATTTCTGGCTTTGCACCTACTATACCGGACGGAAGGAGTATGCATGTCCACATATATCACCACATGGCAGATTGAGAGCAGTTTTCTCATAAGAATAGCAAGAATTGTTAATTTTCTCCTATCACATGTCGGGCATGGCTCATCAGCAACACTTTATAAGGTAGCGTTTGGATAGATTATTTACTATATTATTATCGTAGATTGTCTACTAATTATAAGAGAAATGAGAGAAATAAACTTGAATATTATTTAGAGCAAGTGGTCTAAATAATACACTAGAAGAGAGTTTTTATTTAAAAAGACGTATTTCTGAAAGCACGTACTAGCAAATAATCCGCCGAAATCATTTATTTGGTGAACATGTCGAAGAAGCGGGACCAACCGAAGGTTAAATAGCTCAAAAAAAAAACGAAGGTGAATAAATAGCAAAATGGTTGCACCTAATTTACTTTGCCATATATATTAGCTGCTCTTCCCATACACATCGATCTTCCCGGCCCGGCCGTCCGGGCATATATCTATCTATCTATCTATCTTCTTGTGTTGTCCTAATCATGTTCATTCGATGAGACGGATCTAGCGTCCTCTCGCCGGAGGTCGATCGGATTTTATGAATAATTGGTTTGTACATCACACCGCTCCTGTCACTAGCCAAGTCTGTCTCAGAGCGCAGCTAGCAACAAAAGTGCTTCTCGGCACCGTACCAAAGGGCAAAAGACAAAACCGTTGCAGAGCTAGCTAGACCTAACCTTATCAGCAGCTGCTCTTGCTCTCCGTGCACTAATCGTCATTGTCTAAAAGAATTAAAGCTCTTCCTATATTTCATCTCTCACTCAATATCTATCTATCTATCTACCTATATATATCAACTCTTTGAATGACTCTGTCTTCAAAACCTAGTTATTACCTTCGTTTCAAAAAAAAGAGACTTTGACTATATATGTATCTAGTTGTTCAGATGTATATATAGCCAAAAGATGAAGATACAGTAGTTAATAATTCTGCAGATTTGTAGATATCGATGCATATCCTGTCCTGCATACGGGCTGATCATGTCGGATAACGTACGGACGCTGCACACAGTGTCGCGGTTGGAGACTTGGATCGACGTACGACGCCGCTTGCTAGCTGCAGGTTCATTGCATGCGCACGATCTGATCAGGCAGAATCAGTGTAACTTTCCTCCAGGCTTCAGCGCACACATCGCCGGCGTCCTATTTAATTAGTGCGTTCCAGGCTTTGCAGCGGTTGATCAGAATTTATATGTTTGCAGCAGATCTAGCTTTCAGACATTAATACGGTACGTGCAGAGAGATTAATTTAGACAAGACTTCCTAACTAGCTAGCTAGGAGTACACATTTTCTTCCAAGCATGTACATATCATGTGATAGCCTTGTAGACGTACGTATTGTTGAATTGTATAGGGATAGAAGATCACTGTGTAACTAAACGATTGTATTAAGTTTTAATTAGGGGTTCGTATATATATGAGTACAAGGTTTGGATATCAAAGTAAGTCTAAAAATATAGATGGAAATGGATCCTAATCTACTATAACAACCGGATACAATACAATCATATTTTTATACTTAACAAATATATACTGCTAATGTGTATATATATACACACACACAAATAGACCATGCAGTTTGTATATGCGGAGGAATTGGTAATTGAAGATCGATGAATAGTTAGCATGCGCCGGAACGATAGCTAGGAGCATTGTAGAAAACAGGTTGTTCATCTCGGATGAGCATGTCTAGCACACAGTGATCAGCTACTGATGAAGTGATGAGCACTACGCCAGATCCTCACACCTTTGATGGCACATCTATGACGGGTTTCAGCACTGGTCAGTAATGAGGGTCACCTTTGACGGGTCCTATGGCACGCCGTCATCGGTGAGACATCGTTCTCAAACCCGTCACAAGTAACAAGTCACCTGTGACGGGCCGGAAGTGGGAGCCGTCAGAGGTGAGAATTACAAATTAATATAAATATATAAAATTACAAATTAAGATTATATTTTATTTGATGATAAAACAAGTCACAACAAAATAAATGACATTTATATAAACTTTTTAATAAGACAAATGGTCAAAAGTCAGCATGCCAGTGGACTAGCTCAGCTTGTTTCGGATTCGCAAACATTCTCTTCATGCGCTCAGCAATTGGCAAATACCACACCACTTTTGCGGGTCCACCCCTCTTTGACTTTCGACCTTCACCTTCAGTAGTGGCGCGCTTGTATCTAGAAGCCCCACAGACAGGGCAAACATCCAAGTCTGCATATTGTTTGTAATACAAGATGCAGTCGTTCCTACAAGCATGAATTCTTTTCACCTCCAGACCCAACGGGCATAAGACTTTTTTTGCTTCGTATGTCGTCTACGGAATCTGGTTTCCCTCCGGCAACAAATCCTTCAAGAACTCAAGAAGATCTGTAAAACTCTTGTCCAACCATCCGTTACTTGCCTTTAGCTTCATTAGTTCTAACACAGAGGATAACTTGCTGTACTTTGGCTTACACCCAGGATACAATGGCGTCCCAGAATCTGCCACCAACTTACTAAACTTCTCGAAATCCCTCTCACTATAATCTGGGTCTTCAACATCACGCAACATATCTGATAAAGTTTGAGGGTCCACATGTATGGCATCACCGCCTGATGGAGAAGGGACAAAAATGCCATCTCCAACTGCTCTGTTGTTCTCAACTTCCGGCACTTCATCAGCTGCTACATCCGATGACTCTTGCTCCCCATGCTTGCTCCAACATTTGTACTTCTCCATGAATCCTCTACGGATCAGATGAGAATAAACCCATGCACTATTCTCGAGCATCTTCTCATTCTTACAGTCTGCGCATGGACACAACATATATTTGCTCATCTTATTTTTCCTGTCATTATCCGCGAAACTAACGAATGCACTGACCCCCCCTCTATACTCATTAGAATCACAACGAATATTATACATCCAACTTCGGTCCATCTGCAAATAATAACATAACGAGAGTAAAAACAACATGCATAATACACATTACAAAAATAATACCTACTACATTTTCTTTTTTACCTTCATTTCCAACAAAATTTCGCCCCCCAAACCCTCCCACCCGAAATGTGAACAGTTCGCTGGGTTGGGATGGAAGGTAGGTGGCAGCTTCGGGTATATATAGTGGTACAACTCACCTCAAACGGGTTAAGGTTTAAACCCGTTTGAGGTGAGTGAACCACACCTTTGACGGTTCATAAGAATGCAACCCGTCACAGGTAACAAGTCACCTGTGACGGGCCGGAAGTGGGAGCCGTCAGAGGTGAGAAACCGTCACAGGTAACAAGTCACCTGTGACGGGCCGGAAGTGGGAGCCGTCAGAGGTGAGAAATTTCTCACCTCTGACGGCTCCCACTTCCGGCCCGTCACAGGTGACTTGTTACCTGTGACGGGTTTGAGAACGATGTCTCACCGATGACGGCGTGCCATAGGACCCGTCAAAAGTGACCCTCATTACTGACCAGTGCTGAAACCCGTCACAGATGTGCCGTCAAAGGTGTGAGGATCTGGCGTAGTGGTCCTACTTAAGATAACGTACCAAAAAGTGATTAATTGGCTACCACTTATTTAAAAATATATTTAAAAACTAGTACTTTTGTGAATTTAAACATAGCTAGCTATATTCTACTTGTAAGTTGTGACCCCTCAATCATATAGCCTTTGTAACATAATGCACTGTTTGACGACAAAAAATAGAAAAGTAACCTTCATATCATGATTATCTCATAACATATATGTATACTCAATTTAAATTTTGAGACCCGAATATCATGAAGTCCCACGTAGTTTGTCTGCATTTATAAGTTAATATATGTAGAGAGGCCAGCTAACACACAATGTACTGTTTGCTAAGTAAGACTAGAACTGTTCGTAATAATTCCATGATCTGGACATATGTGGGCTAACTATACCGAGAAGATATCTATCTGTAGGTTTCACTGTATGCGAAAAGTTGAATTAGTGGTGACTGGATGCTACACGCTAAGAATCCAGACAACATGGTGGTTACATATGACTCCTGTGCAATATATTAATTAATTGTGATTATTGATTCCATATTGGGTCCTAGCCGAGGTTAACCAGAAAGCGATTGATGTGTTTAATTTGCCAAACATCAGGATATAATACATTTTTATAATGTAATATAATACTTCTTTCATTTTAATATGTATGACATCATCGACTTTTGTATAACTTTTGACCATTTGTCTTATTAAAAAGTTTATATAAATGTCATTTATTTTGTTGTGACTTGTTTTATCATCAAATAAAATATAATCTTAATTTGTAATTTTATATATTTATATTAATTTTTTGAATAAGAAGATTGATCAAATATTATGAAAAAAATCAATGACATCATATATTAAAAAAAAGGTAGTATAATGTTTCTTAATGATCATTTTCTGGACCCAATGCCATGCGTCTCTATATAGGTTGGAAAGGAAATACAAATAGACAATGCGTGCGCGCGGCCACGCGGGAAAATATATGCGACATTGCCATGTAAAGATGCATACATATCCTGTTAGAGTCTGTCTCTCTTAGCCATGTTATGACCAAATTGACCATGGTCAGTTTACTATTTCTGTCACTCTGGTACATGGCACCCGATATCTGTTACCAATTGAAACCATGTACTCCATGTCCATGGTTTATAGGTATATATTACTCTTTCTGTACCAAAACAATTCATCTTCAACCCGTTATCATTTGTTTCAATATATTTTTAATTTTATCATGCTATTTACCATCGGTTCCGTAAACAGATGAATTTAATTTATTTCATCAATATTTATATCTATCTCTTACCTATCCAATATGCTCTCCTTCGGGATGAGAGTAGCTTGTGACTTGTTAGGTTTGAGGAAACTGAAAACCCCATATTTGTACCAGTTGGTTTTTCTACTTTATCAATACATAAGGCGTCTTGCATATTTTTTTTAAAAAATATTTTTGTCAATGAGGAGTATTTAGTTTTTTTTTCATCTTGTTTTGTATCCACAAGATCAAAGAAAGTTACTTTTAGCCAGAAGGAATACATATATGTATGTATGACATAGAGATATAGCTCATAGCCTGTTCATCAGGCCCACACTGACGTGACGCTGTTCATCGTCGCCACTCTAAATTGATTGATCAGCTAGGGGCGCAGCAGCAGCACACAGCAGCTATACCAGGCATACACAGTGTCGCCTCTGAACTTGAGAGCTTTTTTCATCGATCGATCGGTTGCCAATTACTGATCGATGTGTACTAGCAGCTACATGCTGACAGCATGAACCGAGATCGATAATCATGGCCCTGTTTCATCACCAGTTTGCTTGTGTCACCAAGTGCAGCATGCGCATGCATGCAGACGCTGCATTATGATCTACTAGCGTCCTGCAAATTAGTGAAAACGAACATATATGTAACAGAGAAGCTAGCTAGGGAACATATATCATATCGATCCTACCTACTGATGACATTGAATTTCTTCGTTTAAAGGTACTGGATATATATGAGGATTCACCGAACCGGCAAACCTATTATTGCTGCTATATGCCAGATCGATGCAGCCATATTTGCACCTAGAACGTACATGTCAGGGACAGTTCCAACAAGCAACGAGCAACCGATTAATCCATCAAGGCCAGGATGCGGATCATGATGCCCACTTTTATTGCTAATAAATCTCTTTGCATCGTCCAGGGTTCCAGGCATCTAGCGTTTGTCCTGAATCCTGATATGATACTTATCTGAAGCGAGGAGCAAAGCGTCCGATCCAGTACGTGGAGTAAGTGCTTTAAACCACTACGAGGGAAGTTCTCTGGTTTCTTTCTATAAAATCCAAATAGTTATGAAAATATCAGGAAAAAATATAGAAAACATGCTTTATGGGTCAAAAAAAATTACAGCTACAATGATCTGTATGCTTGATAAAGCTTTATACACTAATAAAATAATTGAAAGTACATCTTACTTCAAACGCTTATAGCATAGGAGATCTGAAAAGTTACCAGGCAAATAATGTAGGGGCCCATATAAACCCGTGACACATTAGGGCCCACTACCAAATTGACACATAGCGGTTTGTCTAACAAAAAAAAGGCACGGATCTAGATTTGACAACACATAAACATAGATCTAAGTTTTGGAGCCGTGAAAATATAGGTTTCCATCATTGCTCGCCAAGCTAACTAAGCCTGTACATGAGTCTAGGATAATCAGCCCGGGTTTGGAACTAGAGTAGCCAATGAAGAGATCAAGATAAACTTGGTGTAATTATCATGGATAATGTCAATGTCGTCCACTCTTCTACCATAATGTTTGAAGGATAAAGAAGATAAAATACTTAATGTTAGGATATGAATTAATGATTTGATTTGTTAAACTAATGGACATTTAACATGACCAATGGTTATAAATAGAGAGCATATATAAGGGCAACTTACTGACTTTTATGCGTGGATTTGACATACTAATGTTAAAGTTTATACGTGATTATAACTGTATATTTGATACATATTCTTGATTTTATTTTCTAAAAAATAATAGTATTTTGTATAAAACTATATCATAAATTTACAGCATTATAATTAATCTGTACCCTCGCTCATGATTGATATAATGGTGAATAACCGTATCTTTTCTTGATTAACATGACAATATAACTTATGTTCTGAAGTGAAAGTGGTGGCTTCTTCAATTAGCCTTTTTCTTATAATACTACGTAATTAATGAGAACAGCATCATTGTGCAGGCCCTAACTTGTTAGAGGGCCTAAGGACAGATTAATACGACATATGCCTGCATGGATGGGCAAGGTTTTCCGGCTTCTGCTGGCTAACTTGCTATATATGAAAAAAAAAACTAGCTGGGCATTTGTCCTAATTTAATCAGACATACCCCAAATATAGTCATTTTTTTACTATTTTTACGCTATAAAAAATGAATTTTGCAAGCTCCTTACCCTTAATTTCACATGCGGATAAAAATACAAACCCATGCTTTATTTTTGTCAGGTAGGGGGTTAAAGAGCCGTCCGTGTAAATAGAATACCACGAATGGCCGATGACATACGTCGCCCGTGAAAATAGTTTCAATTTATCCGTACGGCACGGCTTAGACGGCCGCTCGTAATAACACGATGCACGTAGACGGCTGCCTTGAGGCACTGGCTAGAAAAAATATGTATATTTATATGGACTGTTATTGATATCCTTGACATGTGGAGCCATAGAAATGAGGTTTTGTCACTGATATGTGGTCCCATAATTTTTTTGGACTGCTCTCATAAGCAGTGCGACTTTCTAATTTTCTTATTATTAAAAAAAATAGAGAGGTTTTGTCACTGATATGTGGTCCCATAATTTTTTTGGACTGCTCTCATAAGCAGTGCGACTTTCTAATTTTCTTATTATTAAAAAAAATAGAAAATTCATACGAAGGCTGATTGAGATTTAAAAAGTTTCAACGTGATCCTTACTACTTTTTCAGCAGTTTGGTTAGCTCAATCCATCTGGAACTACTCAATTTCGTATGGATTCTCACAAATGTCATGACATCCATAGAATAAAAAAAATTATCAACCCGTTATGCAACTATGGCTGGAACATTTTATTGTAAATTAATATGTAAAGTATACATTATAGGAGACTCACCTACAGTAATTTTCTCAGAAAACAAAGTAAGATCAAATATATGTAAGGTAACAAATAGTGAGTGACCTTTGCAATGTAAGAATTTTAAGGTTGAAGATACCTTACCAAAATAAAGCCTCTCTAGTAAGGACCACAGAAATATGTTGTTACCTCAATCAAAGTCCACTCATATCCATATAGATACGTGTATCCCTACCGTATGAGCCCATGAGGGTTGTGGGTGCGGTCCCAAGTGATTAGTGACCTACATTTCTTTAACTTCATGTCAAAGGAATTACTTTCTAATTGAAATGATTCATTTCCTCGATATATTTTCGTTCAGTTGAAGTTTTAGGTTTTACTTAACAGAGCATTCCATTTATGTTTCTATAATTCTTGATCTCCTTACCCACATTAACTACTAGTCTTACCTTATGCTTGCTCTGTCATAAAATAGCTTCATTTTTAGCCTCTTTATTTGTCCCAAATTAACTTCGTTTCTATCATTTTATCTATATTTGGCCCACAAAGTGATGAGTTTTGTTCCTTCAATACCCTTATCAACCTCTTATCTATCCACCTACCAATACTACTTTTCTGTTAATGAGTGTATTTTGGTCTCTCTCTACTTTGCTTGGCACACCTAAAGCTAAAAGGGATGTTATTTTGAGGCAGATGGAGTAAGGTCTTTTAGGAGCCCCTCATTAAACAATAAAAATTATGTGTCCATCTATCAAATTTATAACCAAGATTGTTTACTAAAGAATATGTGGATTTATCAAATTCAGAATTTTAAAAAAAAACTAACACACACTCACTCAGACTATCACCTATATATAGTATTTTGATGACTTAAAAATTTCAAATTTTAGAATTAATAAATATTGAGTTATACTTGGTGGAGTTTAATTATACTTTTTGATAATCTAAAAATTGAAATACTCATAATTAATACCAGGATATATTGGTTTCAAGCCTTAATTATAGTGCTTTGATGATTTAATAATTCTGAAATTTTATATGTGCTCGGCTTGGACATAGTTTCAATTGTAGTATTTTTCTTCATTTAAACCCAAATTTCAGAATTCATAAAATTAATAATAAGTAATAAACATTGAGATGTACTTGGTCTAAGTATCAATTCGTTTGTGCTTATTAGCCGAATCTAAAATATAATATTTCATGATTTAGTAATTTAAAAATATTAATTAATATCTACCAAGTTGATATCAATTGTTTAAATAAGTAGCACGTGTGGGCAGTTTGATGTCCAGTTGCACTAATTTTGTGCTGATTTAATTTGTAAATTATGTATGAGTGGTGGTACACTTCTGAAATTAATAGCAAATGAAGTTTTATTCCGTTTTGAATGGCGTGGTGCTTACATAATTAATTGCTATAATCTGTGTGACTTTTAAGCTTTTAATTCAGTTGGTCACTCCATTAGTGTGTTAGAGATTTGTCCGACCACTCTATATATATATTTCTCCAACAAAATTTATAGGACGTGCATTTCAATATAGACCGGAGATGTAAATCATCCTTTTTATTATTTTAAGAAGATAATTTGTGAACTCCACAGGAGCTGAGGAAATTGTGCATACAACAATATATAATAGACATCATATTTTGATTATTTATTCTCGATCACTATAAAGAAGAAAGATTCGGCTCTGCCCGAGCCAGCAAAGAAATCAAACATTTGATATATACGGTACGTCCTGTCCTTGGTGAGTATCCGCTGTGTACAGTAAGGATATGTATGTCTAAGCTGGCAGGCCCAAGTAGGTGACTTTGTGTCACGCCTAGAAATTCACTACCAGAATTTTCAAAGCAAATTGTGTATTAAAATCCCTGTCCAGAACCAGCCAGGTACACAAATGACAAAGTTACCATACAGATCCACGTCTTACAAAACAACAAAAATCTCTTACAAAACTGCAGCGGAAAAACAAAAAGACAAACTAAACTAGAACGGGACTCTTGCAGCGGGCTGGCACCATTCCACAAGCATCCTCGACGGCGGACGAAGCCTACTCCTCTGAGAAACCTTCATCGGACGCATACTCCTCTTCTGGTGTGGGGAAAAAATTAAGCAAAACTGAGTACTACCCACTGTACTCAACAAGTCATACCGGAAAGGAAAATAATGATGCAAGTAATAAGAAAGGAGAGCTGCAATGGTTATTTTGCATAAAATACGCATTTAAAAACAATAGTTGAAAGCAGTAAAACAGTTGAATTAATTAGTCATAATTAAACCATCACTGTCCAACGCTACACCACGTTGCGACAGGCCCAACCATCCACCTGAACTAAACCATTTCCATTAAGTCAAATTATTAAAGAGTTCAACTAATCACGGTGAATCTGGTTGATCGCCCATAACCGCGGGCACGGCTATTCGAATAGCTTTACTCTGATCAGAGGTGTACAACTGTACCCACAAGACACAGTCCTACAACACGTTACCGTGCGCCAACATACCACCACGGTACACTGGAAAAGGAGCTGTGACAGGACCCTTCGCATAACCCTTCCTAACCAATCGCACCACACCTCAGGTTTCGCCCCCGCTCCCTCTCCCGGCAGCGGGCAGCCCCCTCTCGTGCCTTGGTGAATCCGGCAGCCAAACAACCGGTATATCCCCGGCCGACTCAACTCCATCACGCCCACCCTTTNCGATGCCGTCAATATGGCTTGGGGACCATATGTGGCAAAGGGTGGTAGGCACAAGGAGGGCAAGGATGACCTTTACCATGACACTAAGTTCGCATGCGCACAACAGATCGGAGACCAGTGTGGTTTCCACGTGTGCCACCACATGACAACCATTCTAGAACAGGTGAACGATTTCGACCCTGAGGTTGGTGCTAATAGCGGATTCGATCATTTCACTACCAACATTAATCTTGTAAACATGCTAACCTCTGTCTTATTGAACAGAAATCTAGAGCTGGATGGAAGATTTCGGCCATTAACCCCCCCCCCGCTATTAGAGGCCAAATTTGCGCATTTATTCTTGCCGAAATAATGAACAAGAAAGGACGTTTTTGCGTCAAATAGATGATTTGGCCTACATGTGATGTCGTGGACAAAACATTTTTCTAATTTCTTGTGATGTAAACAAATGTTGTTTTTTATGATTCTGTGGTATGGAGTGCTATGTAATTTATTTTCATATGTGCAATCGTCTATTTATGACGAGAATTTCTATTTAGTTCCCTTGTTATGAAATTATCACACCACTGTGTTCATGTGTGGTGTTTATGTTTGTACCGTTTAATTGTTTCCTCCCTTTTTAAAAATGACAGGTCATCGTGGAGGTTCAAAACGAATAGGATAAAAGAAACTTGGGTAAGTGCGGTTTCTTGAGTAATGACCAAAATTGTGCAAGTTTGAGGCTGTGTCAAGTTTATGTCTTGTGAGAACTTGTAATGCATGTGTATGAATGTATATGGTTTTCTGGTGACAACTTGGATTCCATGTGTGATATTAGTTTGAATGTAATGGGCTAAAACTGGAGATATATGTATGTATATATATTGCATGTGATTCTTAAATTTTTCCAGAGGGCATGGCTAGCAAATCCTGAGGCTAGCCAATATTTACAAATTATTTTTTTTCTGGATGTACCTCATCACTGACGGTTCATAATTAAAAAGCCGTTACAGGTAACCATACCAGTGACGGCTTTGCACATATAAGCCGTCACAAGAAACATACCTGTGACGGTTTTTACACTTCGACCTGTCACAGGTGAGTCATCTGTGACGGGTTGCAAAATGGCATGGGCTAGCGGAGACACTTACCTCTGACGGGCCATAGAGTTCTAGCCCGTCACAGGTGACTATCATCAGTGACGGTCGTCCACCCGTCAAAGGTGACTGGTCCTCACCAGTGACCACTTGTCTGTGACTAAGCCCAAACCCGTCAAAGGTGAGGGTCTGGGACCGTCACAGATGACCTAATCCGGTGTAGTGGAGCCACAGTCTTATGTGTTCAGGGCACCCCGGTGGCCCGGCCGACCGGCTGGCCAGCTGATCCTGCTGGTCTTCCTCGATCTGTGCCAATCTGTGCAACGGAGTGGATCGAGAAAAAAGGATGCGCATGTGATGCCAGCCTTCTGGTAAACTTCTTTTTATTTTCCCCCAAAGAGACGAGAAGCTCCATTCAGGCCTATGTCAGATGCAATAAGTACGCAGACAGCACGTGTTGTTTTTCTTTTTATTGCACCCTAATCTTGCATGTACATTTGCCGGACATCTCTCCCTAGTGTTTGTCCTAACTCTGCCCATCATTTCTCTCATTCTGGAGCAAGCCATGCATGTTTATTGGAGGTGCAGAGGAAACATATGCATGAAGATCGAAGTACGGCCGCTCTTTCACACGCTTTTTTTTTTAAAAAAAAAGAAGATCAAGAAAACACACAGTACGTGAGTAATTATACCACTAGTACACAAACCATTATAGGTGCCGGTTTTCCAACCGACACCTATGTGAAATATAGAACCGACACCTTTACCTTTGCTCGAGTCCAAAAAAAAAGAGATCCGGCTCAAATCGAGCCGAACTCATCATCCCTGCCGTCGTCGTCGCATGGGGAGGACGTGGCCGCCGCCGCCGCCGAGGTGCGCCACCTCTCCTCCCGCCGGATCTGGCGGGGGGGAGGGCGCGGGCACCATCGCTGCCACCATCGCCGCCATCACCGGAGGCCGCCATGGCCTCCCATCCCGCCGCCCCCTCCCACCGGATCTGGCGGAGGGGAGGACGCGGGCCCTGTCGCCGCCATCATCGGAGGCCGCCACGGCCTCCCATCCCGCCGCCCCCTCCCACCGGATCTGGCGGAGGGGAGGACGGGGGCCCCGTCGCCGCCATCATCGGAGGCCGCCGCGGCCTCCCATCTCGCCGCCCCCTCCTGCCGGATCTCGCGACCTCCCGTCCCACCGCTGCCGCCTCCATCACAGACGCCGCCACTGCCGCTTTCGAGAGAGAGAGAGGCGAGAGAGACAGAGACAGAGAAGCGAGAGAGAGAGACAGAGAGAGGCGGAGAGAAAAGATCAGGGGCGAGCGAGAGAGAGAAATCGAGAAGGGACGGTTATAAGCCGCGCTCGATCGACTCAGTTTGCACAGCTCGGTTTGTTGGTATAGGTGCCGGTTTTTTAAAAGAACCGACACCTATAATATATTATAGGTGTCAGTTTTTTAATTAACCGATACCTATAATATATTATAGATGCCGGTTCTTTTAAAAAACCGGTACCTATAATAAAAAGTGTCGGTTTTAGCTAACGAACCGGCACCTATACTTTCTTAAAGGTGCCGGTTCTTTAATCTTTATCGTGCAAAAATGAAAAAAGGCATATAGGTAAATGAACTGGCACCTATAAGATCGGTCTCTATAAGGGTTTTTTTAAGTTGTGTACACTACTACTACTACAAAATAAATTTATGCAGCCCCAGACATTCCTTTTCACATACAGCTTAAATTTCCAGCCGTCTGTATGTATGGTGAAGGCCGGAGCTGCTTAGAGTCTTTGGTCGCCTTTGGAAATAGCTTTCTGCAGCCGGCCTGTTCCTTAAAAAAAAACAACTTGCACTATGATGGTTTGATTAGTCGCTTCTGTTGTGCTCGTGTTACTTTATTTCACTTCATACCCCCTTCATAAAGAGTATAAGCACTTCTAATTTTTATTTTTAAGAGATCATGAATAATTGGAAAAAATATCATGATGCCCCTCATTAAATCAAAGGTGGTTGGGGGATAAGATTGAATGAAAACTAAATATATAAGGGATAGTTGGGTGAGGGAATTAGTACTTTAAAAGTTTTTATATCTGTGTACAAATTTCAAATGCTAGAAATAATAGTATTTGTAGACAGAGAGGGTGTAATTCCCACTGAATATTTGTACTTATTCATTTGCTAGCTCAACTTTCTTTCTAAAACTTGTTGGAATTTATAAAGGTACATAAAAGGGAGGTGGATTTAAAGCCTTGGACGGTTTATGTGCATTCCCATTTTTTGCAGGTGGTCCAAATAATGACGAAAAGTTTTTTAAAAAAATAAACAAGCTTAATTTGTATAGCCACACAGCGCTCTATATGTGCAAGATCAAGTTCGATATACAAATAGAGAAAAAATCTACTGCAAATACAATTATATTTTTTAGTTCGATTTGTTGTTTTCATGTTTTTATTTATAAATTCAATTTGAACTTGGATGTTTATGTTTTACGTACACACACAAACATGTACACACACTATGCATTTGTTTCAATTTTTTAAAACCATTTAGACTTGACACAAGAGTGAAGGATTCATTTTTAAAAAAAGATCTAAAATGCTTGGCAAAACAAGCAACTTTATTTTTTTTAGGTGGGGGAGAATGATAAAATGATATCCAAGTAATATAAAGTCACATGTGTTTAGTTTCACTGCGCGCCACAATGATGGTTATTATGTGGTGCACTTATTTCGAAAAAAAGGGAAATTGTACTTCTGTGGAACTTACTCCAGCATAATAATACAATGTACAAGGAGTAGCTAGCTAGCCATACGCTCAGAGGTGACTTTCAAATCATATAGGAATATACTCCAACATAATAATACAATGTACTGTTTGACGACTAAGACGAGAACTTTTCATGATCACAACATATATATATATATATATATATATATATATATATATATATATATATATATATATATATATATATATATATATATATATATATATATATATATATATATATATATATATATATATATATATGAACACAATGTACTGTTTGACATATAGCAGCCATATGCCCAGGCGACTTTTTGAATCATGTGTATTCTATATTGCGGTTTGTTCTTTGGGTCCTACCTGAGGCAACGTATCAAAAAGTGATTAATTGGCAACCACATATTTAAAAATATAATACAGTGTACATTTTGATGACTAAGACTAGAGAACTGTTCATGATATATATATGTGTGTGTGTACATATATGTATGGGCTAGCTATAGCAATGTACTGTTTCTCGACTAAGACTAGAACTGCTCAACATAATTCCATGATATTGACATATATGGCCTGCTAGCTCTACAGAGAATCAATCTGCAGATTGCACTGAATGGAGAAAGTCGAAGTACTCGGGATACTGCTACTACAGGAATCCTAATCACACGGTGGTTAAATAAACCTTCATTCCAAACTACAGTAGCCTAGTACTCACTCCAATCATACAATATTTGACATGTTTGATTTTGATGATGAAAGTTGATCATTTGTTTCATTCAAAAATTTAATGTAATTATTAAAAAATATAAGTTAAGCTTAAAGTACCTTCAATAATAAAATAAACCACAACAAAATATATAATAAAAGTATTTATATATTTTAATAAGACAAATGGTCAAACCTCATAATTAAAGTTAACTACATTAAATATTTATAATCGGAAGAAGTACTAGATTAGACACAACCTAGTAATATAAATCTGGACATAAGTTATGTCTAATTTACGATAAAAAGAGTATCTACCTATATATAATAATATATTTGTGGTTTGTTCTTTGGGTCCACTACACCGGATTAGGTCATCTGTGACGGTCCCAGACCCTCACCTTTGACGGGTTTGGGCTTAGTCACAGACAAGTGGTCACTGGTGAGGACCAGTCACCTTTGACGGGTGGACGACCGTCACTGATGATAGTCACCTGTGACGGGCTAGAACTCTATGGCCCGTCAGAGGTAAGTGTCTCCGCTAGCCCATGCCATTTTGCAACCCGTCACAGATGACTCACCTGTGACAGGTCGAAGTGTAAAAACCGTCACAGGTATGTTTCTTGTGACGGCTTATATGTGCAAAGCCGTCACTGGTATGGTTACTTGTGACGGCTTTTTAATTATGAACCGTCAGTGATGAGGTATATCCAGAAAAAAAATAATTTGTAAATATTGGCTAGCCTCAGGATTTGCTAGCCATGCCCTCTGGAAAAATTTAAGAATCACATGCAATATATATACATACATATATCTCCAGTTTCAGCCCATTACATTCAAACTAATATCACACATGGAATCCAAGTTGTCACCAGAAAACCATATACATTCATACACATGCATTGCAAGTTCTCACAAGACATAAACTTGACACAGCCACAAACTTGCACAATTTTGGTCATTACTCAAGAAACCGCACTTACCCGAGTTTCTTTTATCCTATTCGTTTTGAACCTCCACGATGACCTGTCATTTTTAAAAAGGGAGGAAACAATTAAACGGTACAAACATAAACACCACACATGAACATAGTGGTGTGATAATTTCATAACAAGGGAACTAAATAGAAATTCTCGTCATAAATAGGCGATTGCACATATGAAAGTAAATTACATAGCACTCCATACCACAGAATCATAAAAAACAACATTTGTTTACATCACAAGAAATTAGAAAAATGTTTTGTCCATGACATCACATGTAGGCCAAATCATCTATTTGACGCAAAAACGTCCTTTCTTGTTCATTATTTCGACAAGAATAAATGCGCAAATTTGGCCTCTAATAGCGGGGGGGTTAATGGTCGAAATCTTCCATCCAGCTCTAGATTTCTGTTCAATAAGACAGAGGTTAGCATGTTTACAAGATTAATGTTGGTAGTGAAATGATCGAATCCGCTATTAGCACCAACCTCAGGGTCGAAATCGTTCACCTGTTCTAGAATGGTTGTCATGTGGTGGCACACGTGGAAACCACACTGGTCTCCGATCTGTGGTGCGCATGCGAACTTAGTGTCATGGTAAAGGTCATCCTTGCCCTCCTTGTGCCTACCACCCTTTGCCACATATGGTCCCCAAGCCATATTGACGGCATCGGTGATTGCAGAAAAATCATAATCTTTCGCCTTATTGGAGTTAAGGTAGTACACCCTATTCCATTTAGGTACAATGACCAATAGAATCCAATGTGACCTGCGCAATGGTTATGTAGCATTAGTAATAAGAACTTTAGCTTCGAAAAAAATACACAAAGGGTGATGTCTTCTTACTCCTGATTGTGTGCGCACATGATGTACTCCTTGTCTTGGTGGGCCCACAAGCACCGGTTTATATAGTCAACCACCTCATCAAGCTTACTTTGTAGAGTGAGCTCGTTGACCATCGATGGATCAAGGAAGCCAACATGATTACCGAGGCGGCGACTCTCGATCCAACACAACCTTAAAACATGTATGTGTTAGCACTAATTTAGGAGCTATTCCATTAATATCACAAGGAGGAATGTTGAACTTACAATGAGTAGCATTTTAGAAGTCCAGTGTCCAACTTTCGAATCCTGAACAGGTCGAAGAGGTCATCAAAGCCTATAGTTATATAGGCCGGTGTTGATAGGAATGGCTGGTGGTCGTGATGTCCAACTATGGAAGACTCCCTCATTTTCCGCTTGGCATTGCTTAGCTCCATGTATTGTTTGTGTAGCTCTCGGCAAGCAATACCCATCACGGCCAACACATTGTCTTCCACCAATGGCATGCCTAGTTGAAATTGTGTTGGCACACGTTGTCTATGGGCCACGACCTTCCCCTTGCCTTTGCCCTGTGGCTTTTCACCTTTAAGTCTCTTCACCAAAGGTGGGGAGCTCTCGGCCTTGCGTGTGGTCTTAATTGGAGTCAAGGCAACAGTTATATCAGCCAAATCCATGCAAAGTGGCTGGGGATCAAGTGGTTCCGTCATTGCCGGTCCACGAGGAGCCTCAATTGATAGTTGGGACTTAGGAGTATCTCGGTTGGTCGGTCGACTTGGAAGAGGTATCTCTTGAGTCACAGTGAAGGTAATGTCTGCCTTGGGCCATTGTATGTACGTCTTTCGCGCATCGCCCAAAGTAACAATTTCATCGTTGGGGGGCACAGGCAGTGGATATGACATCCAATTGGTCATCACCGAATCCACCGACACCTTGGCATACCCTGGCAAGAGGACTGAGTTGTGCACCCTATCTGTGTCCGAGGGTTTGTAAGCCATGCCCTGTGCGACTTCTGAAGCAAAGGTTTGTGTGACCCTAACCACTAGAGTACACGGCGATGCGTCCTGCATTGTAATGAAACCCATTAATAGTAAGACATGTAAAGATTGAGGCTTTTCAAAGGCGAAGGATAGTACAGATCAAATTACCTCTATGAGGTCCACCGGAGCTGGTGCGACTGCGACGTTAGGCACCTCTGTGGATGCACAACTACTCCTGTGTTGTGACGGGCTCGCGTCGACATGTGCATGGGGAGTTGGATGTGTCGCAAAGTCACGCCCTCGAGCTATATTCATATTTGCGAGGACCTGGGCCACCCTTTCTTCGACCCTGGCGTCCATATCTTGCTTAAGCTCCTGAATGACCTCCACCTTCAGCTGCTCCTTCATCCTGGCATCCCTCTCTTCTTTAGAGGCTTTCCTTTTCCGATATTGAGAGCTATACTGTGGCAACCCATGCTTCCATGAAACATCGGAGCCGACGCCGCGAGTCCTGCCAGGATGTTCTGCAGTTCCCAACGCCTTCGTGAGGATGTCATCTTCCCTCCTCATCGGCGCGGACTCCACCTCGCTTTGCGAAGTATGTTCGGCAACCAATCGAATCTATAGAGATGAAGAAACACAATCATTACATATAGTTAATAAAGTTAATTACTACAGTTATACTATAGAGATGTTACAAGGAAACTTACTATTTCTTGTACGACGACGGCATCATTTTGGTTCGGAAATGTAGTGCTACCGTCTTCGTTGACCTTACCCCTTGCCCGAACCCAGTTACGAGCTCGTTGTTCAGGGATGTCAGAGAAAGGGGCAGGGACATTCGCTGCAGCTGCAGCTTCATCCTCCGCAGCCCAAATTTCCTCTTTCCCTATGTACCCCGCCGTGCCGAGCCGATGTGGGTGCTCGTTCCGTTGCTGTAGTAAGCGATGGGCCTCACTTGAGTCCCTAAACTCTTGATTGCTTTTCAGCGCTTTGAACTCGTCCCACATCGTCTCCGTAATTTGCGGGTACTCTTCAAAGGGAGTCCGATTACCGGGGGGGATGACATATTCTGACAAAAGCTTCCACTTCCAATTCTTCCATGCCTTGCCCATCTTCTGATATGCCTTCCGCTGAAGTCTTTCTTCCGCCTCAGCGGGGTAGGCGAACCATTTCACTAATGCTGTCCAGGCTCGCTCTTTCTCATCATCTGGGACGTGAGCGATATCTTTATGTAAGATACCGAAATGGTCACGTGCGACCCGCCCGCAACTATTGGACCATCTTCCTATGACTTTCCTTGGTGCCGTTGGCCTACCACTTGCATCCACCTCAGTTATAGCTTGTCGGGTGGTCGGTAGGCGATTCTGGGTCCTTGGGTTACGCCTGGATGTAGTTCGACCACTTGTCCCCCCCGAAACGGATGGTTCTTGCTGGTCAGACATCTCTGCAGTGAAGATTGTACTACAAACAACATATTGGAAGTCAAGTCCTACCAATTTATGAAAATATTTCCTATACCACTTGTAAATGTCTTCCATCTGTTGAGAGCGGAAAAGGATAGATTTTGCAACTAAAGGGCTACTCTGCCACCAAAAGATAGGTTTTGCAACTAAGTGATAAACAATTATTGCACCAATTCGAGCATATTGCATGATATATTACCCTTCTCACAGGTTCATTCACCGTGAAAATATTTGTTTTGAAAAAAATACGAAACATGTCAGATGGATGCTTATCAAGCTAATAGTGCTTTTGATGTGAAATGTAAGTTAACATCAGAAAGAATTACTACTCTTTAAGTACAGTCCACTTTCAGTAGAAATTAATCACCATTACTGTAAAACATGTGCTACCAAAACATCAGCACAACCAGTTAGATAAAAAAATTTGCATCACAAACCATTACTGAGTGGAATTTTGCTAAATTCCAAATGAGCAAATTTGCATCAGCACAATCCATGCATTTCCCAAATTTGCATCAGCACAATCCATGCATTTCCCACACTGAGTGAAATTTGCATAAGCACAATCCATGCATTTCCCAAATTCCAAATCCATCACAGACATGCACATATCCATCACACATTCACTAAATCCATCGCACAAATGAGCAAATTCCAAATCCATCACAGACATGCACATATCCATCACACATTCACTAAATCCATCGCACAAATGAGCAAATTTTGTTAAGGGGAGGTGGGAAGAAGGGGGAGAGGGATGTACCTATGCGTCGGGCCTTGCCGCCTCCCTCTTCACACCGCTGTCCCTCTTCACCTCACCGCCGCACCGCGCCGCTGCCGCTGCAAGAACCACCGGAGAGGATAAATTAGAGAAGGGGAGGAGAGGAGAAAGAAGGGGGGAGGAGGATGGGGATGCTTGCGGGGCCGCTCACCTCCTCCTCGCCGCCTCCACGGGCCGTCGCCCCCACGCGCCGCCGAGCCGCCGCCCAGCACTGCCGCCGCCCAGCGCCGCCGAGCCGCCCCCACGCGCCGCCTCCACCGTCCCCGCACAGCCAAGGGGGAGAGAGAGAGTGAGGGAGAGAGAGAGTGAGGGTTATTTGTATATTTGTTTTTTAAAAACTAATTGCTCTTTCATTTTGTTATGTTAAAACTATTTAGTATATTACATTTTATTTTATAAAACTATTTCTTTCTCACATTTTTTTATATATCTTTTTTAGACTATTTGGTCGTTCATTTTAATTTATGTAAAAAAGATTAGTATCAATTTCAACAATTTCATAATGGACATATATATCTTTTAAAACCAATTTGAAACTAAACATGTCTGAACATATTATATCTATCGAAAGCAATTCGAACATGTCACACATATATTACACAAAAGTACACATAAGCGAAGAGGACGGTCGCTACTACAAAAATATGCCTTCTTCATGGTCGACTCGTGCATGTTGGACCTCATCTTCTTCGTTCTCCTCTTCCAGAGGTATCTCTTGAGTCACGCCATGGACTTGCTGGTTATATTCATCTTCGTCTGCAATGTTGTCAACACCTACAATTCTCCTTTTCCCTTCACGAACCACATGTAGTTTCTTGTTATTCGGGTCAATTATGTAGAACACTTGGACAACTTGTTTTGCGAGGACAAACGGTTCATCCTTATACGCGTTGCTAGCAAGATTGACAATGGTGAAACCTTCCTTATCAACTTTTACACTACGCAGATCGACCCAACGACAACGAAACAACGACACTTTAAACTTCAAGTAATCCAGCTCCAAAATCTGCTCAACTCGGCCATAGTATTGATCGCGACGAGCACGGTCGCTACTTGCTGCCTCAATTCGTATCCCACTATTCTGCACTATGCATTTGCTGTCTTGTTTTACCGTGTAAAATGTGTACCCATTGATGTCATATCCCTACCAGGTAGTAGCATCCCATTCTGGACCCTGTGATAACCACTTGATTGTTTCACTTGGCAAGTTCTGACTGTTGGCAATCCGTTTTTTGAACCACTCGTTGAAATCTGCAATGTGTCTTCTTCTAACCCAACTATCAGGTCGCCCAGGGTTATCCTGTCGGATTAATCGCTCATGTTCTTCCAAGTACGGCACAACTTCGGTCATATGCTGCAGGACCGTGAAATGAGCTTTATCATACACATTGCGAGCCAGCCTAATAATTTTCTTTCCAACTGTACCCATCCCTTCAAGCCTGCCTTCGTGATGAGATCTTGGTAATCCAATTGAGAAGGACTCAGACAAGTAATCTACACAGAAATCGATGACCTCCTCGGTGGTGTAACTTTCAATGATGCTACCCTCAGGATGGGATCGGTTCCGTACGAAGCCCTTTAGTACCCCAAGGTACCTTTCACAAGGATACATCTGCCTCAAAAATGCAGGACCACAACTTTTTGTTTGTTTCACTAGGTGCACGGGGAGGTGTTCCATTATATCAAAAAACGTAGGCGGAAAGTACATCTCAAGATGACACAGGGTTTTCACAATTTCTGCCTGTAGTTCATCCAGGCCCTCGGGATCAATAATCTTCTGGCCAATTGCATTGAAGAAGAAACACAATTGTATTATCGTGTGTCGTACTTTAGGTGGCAAAATATTCCTGATGGCAACAGGCAGAAGCTGTGTGATAAGGATATGACAATCATGCGACTTCATTCCAACCAATTTAAGCTCGTCCAATGAAACGAACTTACTAATTCTCGATGAGTAGCCGGATAGAACCTTAATACCACTAAGACATGTGAGCATATCCTTCTTCTCATCCATCAAAAGAGTGTAGCAGGCTGGAGGAAGGAACACTTCCGGACTCCGTTGTTAAAGGATGTAGCTCAGAACGAATACTCAACTCTTCCAAATCTCGTCTGGCATTCAGACCATCCTTTGTGCTACCTGGATTAAGCAGTAATCCGAGAAGACTCTCACAGACATTCTTCTCGACATGCATCAAATCTATGCAATGGCGGACCTCCAGATGCTTCCAGTACGGTAATCTCCAGAATATAGATTTTTTCTTCCACATGCTCTTCTCTTTTCTGTTCCCAGCTTTCTTTTTTTTTCCAAAATCATTCGTGATTTCGCTAAATAAATTTTCAACTTCAATCCCAGTTTTATCCAGCGGGGGCCCAGCAATCTCTATGTGTCCACTGAAATTCTTCCTCATATTTCTGTAAGGGTGATACCTTGGGAGAAATCTCCTGTGACCCATGTTGCGTGAATGCTTCAACCATTTGCTTTTTGTTTCGTCCATACACTCTGAACAAGCCTTTCTCCCTTTGACAGTTTGCCCCGAAAGGTTACCAAGGGCCGGATAATCGTTTATGGTGCAAAACAACATCGCGTGGAGGTTGAAGTACTCCCGTTTAGATGCGTCCCATGTCCGTGTGCCCTCATGCCATAGCCTATCAAAGTCATCGATTATCGGTTCAATGAACACATCGATATCATTGCCAGGTTGTCTTGGTCCTTGAACAAGCATGGCAAGCATAATATACTTCCTCTTTAAGCACAACCAGGGTGGAAGGTTATAGTTCACAAGAAGAACTGGCCATGTACTATGCCGACTGCTCAAATCACCAAATGGATTAATGCCGTCTCTACACATGGCGAAACGCATGTTTCTAGGGTCCTTTGCAAATTCAGGGAAAACTCTATCGATTATCCTCCATTATACTGAATCTGCTGGGTGCCTCAGCTTACCATCGACCTTCCGTTCTTCAGCATGCCAGTGGACTAGCTCAGCTTGTTTCGGATTCGCAAACATTCTCTTCATGCGCTCAGCAATTGGCAAATACCACACCACTTTTGCGGGTCCACCCCTCTTTGACTTTCGACCTTCACCTTCAGTAGTGGTGCGCTTGTATCTAGAAGCCCCACAGACAGGGCAAACATCCAAGTCTGCATATTGTTTGTAATACAAGATGCAGTCGTTCCTACAAGCATGAATTCTTTTCACCTCCAGACCCAACGGGCATAAGACTTTTTTTGCTTCGTATGTCGTCTGCGGAATCTGGTTTCCCTCCGGCAACAAATCCTTCAAGAACTCAAGAAGATCTGTAAAACTCTTGTCCGACCATCCGTTACTTGCCTTTAGCTTCATTAGTTCTAACACAGAGGATAACTTGCTGTACTTTGGCTTACACCCAGGATACAATGGCGTCCCAGAATCTGCCACCAACTTACTAAACTTCTCGAAATCCCTCTCACTATAATCTGGGTCTTCAACATCACGCAACATATCTGATAAAGTTTGAGGGTCCACATGTATGTGTTAACGACCAAATTTGGTAAATCAAGTATTGGATTTGAAGATAGAATCGAATCGGATTTGGAGGAAGCTGGCGGTTACCAAAACAGAGCAGGAATCGGTTGGAGACCGAATCGGCTACGGTGTGTATCGGCTGGTGAACGAGTCAGCTATCATGACCATCGGCTGAGACAGAGTCGGACAAGGATAGCCGATGGAGCCGATTCCGACGAGAGGATAACAGAGTCTTTGTCGGGTTCGGTTGATGAGCTTCATAAGGATTCCCACATACGGATTGGGTCTGAAGAAGGAAATTGGATCTATTAATTAGGATATAATGTTAGTTTCCTAATAGATACTGTCGGTTAGAGTTTGTATTAGGGAATTATCTTCAATATGAGTTGTAATAGAAATAAGAGTCGTGTCCGACAAGGACATATTGTGTAATTCTGGGTATAAATTAAACCCAGGTTCGTGTAAAGAAGAAGGAATCAATACAACAATTTCGGTGCATCGCCACCTTTACTCTTTCACTGTTTTCGACGAGTTCTTGCTTTCGAGTTGGGCTGCATCGGCTTCGATCTCCAACAAGAGGTAAAACTTGTTATGGCGGCTTGCGCTCTCGGGATTAGTGCTTCCATCTTTATGACACTCTGATCCTGTTTGTGTGAATCGTCGAGTTATCATATATATTGTATAATCTGAATTGATATCAATATATAACTTAGATCGGTTGATGTCTGTTTCACAGAAAAGCAACCGATAGGGTTATATATCGCTGTTGATCTAGATTATATAATATATCTACCATCTCGAAAAGGTTTTCATCGACTTGATCATCTAGACATTATGTTTCTTTACATATTTGGTGCTGCATCAGTTAGGTTTGACCTACTAAATCATGTTTAGAACCATAGTTTCTAGCCTGTCTATGATTGCTAATAGAGATAGCGTCGGGGTTTCAGCCGATCTTACCTGGTTTAATTATCTTGTTATCTTGATATATTAAATCTGCCCTTTATATCGAGATATTAACTTAGTAAAATATATTGAGCTTGTTGTCAAATCTGGTTAGGATCATCTTAACATTAGTTTGACAAGTTGTTTAATATATTTTGTTCATGATAATATCTCTGTATAAAGTAGTATCGGAGTACTAGCCGATACATGTTAGATTTACCTAATCGGCTATGCTATGAACATGTATAATCTACGCTTTATAATATATTTAGACATAAGTGATTCATACTGTCTCGGCGCCCTGTCCGATCTATCCCAATCACTTGGTTTAAATATATTCTGAGACTTAGATTATATTTTGTTGATATCTACAGCCGATTGAGTAGATTTAGCTTTATCTTGCTTTATCTGTTATAGCCGATTTAATGCATCTTGCATCGGCTCAATGCTCAATGATATGTCATCGGCAAGCCAGCCGATCGGCTATCATTGGTGGATTTAACTGCGTTTTCTTTGTTTCTTATTGGTTGCAGGATCAAACCAATTGGCACGCCTAGAACCCGAAAGAAATATTTGGACCTGCACTGGAGTTAAGCAGATCTCCCAGGCCAGTGTGTGTTTTTTACATCAACACGCTTTTGGCACGCCCAGTGGGACTTCGAAGAATTTTCATTATGGTAGACCTCAAGACAACTGACATTGACCCAGAGAATATTATTCCAATGACAGTGGACAAGTTGACGTCGGAACAAAAGGCAGAGCTGGAGGATATAATGAACAAGCTTCAAAACCAGTACTTACATTCTTTTGTCCAAACTAGATCGGGAACGGTGGTTCAGAGATACAAAGTAGCTTTGCCCAACAATGAAGAGCCAGAGTCAAGTTCTGGGAAGGAAAAAGGGGTTAAGCAAGAGGAATCTCCTGAAGAACCCAGGAATTTGCAAGATCGAATTGACTATGCTGTGCATCATGCTTTGATCAACCAGTCAGGAGTGCTTGTCAACACTTTAACAAATATGATCAAGTCTGTGGTTGATGGTACTATTGCTGAACACCAAGCCAAAGGACCAATTTTCTTACCAGATGGGGTCTTCCCGCAATATAGGCCGCTTATGACCAGCCAGCCAAAACCTGCCACAAATATAGCCCCAGGACAGCCGATGGCGTCAACATCGGCTACAGTTCAACAAGAGATACCAGCGTCGGTACAGAAGCAAGTAGAATTTAATCCTCATGTACTGGTCCGACAACAACCTCAGCATGTAGGGCAAAACATACCTCAAATATCAGCTGAGCAAGTTGCAACTATGTTCAATCCCAATCAGCCAGTTGCTCAGCCGATCCTGCATACACCAGCAAGACAGCAAGTGCCAACCTTCCAGCAACAAGCTGCCACTACTCAATTTGTTCCTAATCAACAAGATTTTAGTGCTCCACGAATGCCTCAGACCCACACAGGTGGCAATCTTAATTATCAATATCAACCTCACTCACCACAGGTGCAATATCGGCAGAGAACGTCTCCTCAACCATATCATCAGCCGCAGTATTATCAAGATGAGCCGATACAGCCACAGCATCAAGATGGAGCTCGGCAGAAACCTTGGGCCGATATGATAGCTGATGTGATGAGAGAACAGTTTGGATTAAAACCAAGGGATGGTGACAATCTGTATCGGCATCCATATCCAGAGTATTTTGAAAGAGTGCCATTACCAAGCCGATACAAGGTCCCAGACTTTTCAAAGTTCTCAGGACAAGATAATGTATCAACTTATGAGCATGTTAGCCGATTTTTAGCTCAATGTGGTGAAGCATCGGCTACTGACGCTTTAAGAGTCAGGCTATTCCCTTTGTCTCTGTCTGGATCGGCTTTCACATGGTTTTCATCTTTACCTTATAATTCTGTTCACAGTTGGGCCGATCTGGAAAAACAGTTTCACAAATATTTCTACAGTGGAGTTCATGAGATGAAACTATCTGATTTGACAAACATTAGGCAAAAACGAGAAGAATCTGTCCAAGATTATATTCAAAGGTTTAGGGAAATCAGAAACAGATGTTACAGCTTGGCGTTGACAGATTCTCAGTTAGCCGATTTAGCCTTCCAAGGTTTATTAACACCAATCAAAGAGAGGTTTTCGGCTCAAGACTTTGATAGTTTGGCTCATTTGGCCCAGAAGATAACAGCACACGAACAAAGATTTCAAGAGGCCAATAGAGCATTCAAAAAGGTGAACTTCATTAATTCTTATATTTCTGATTCTGAGGAAGAGGATGTTCCTGAGGTAGCAGCAGCCGAATGGGCAAGGAACAAGAAGGTGATTCCATGTCAATGGGTCAAGAACTCTGGAAAGGAGGAAAAATATGATTTTGATGTCAATAAAGCTGACAAAATTTTTGATCTTTTGCTTCGGGAGAAACAAATTCAGCTGCCTGCTGGTCATGTGATTCCATCGGCTGAGGAATTAGGGAGGAGGAAATACTGCAAGTGGCACAATACAGGGTCTCATAGTACTAATGAATGTAAAGTATTTCGGCAACAGATCCAGGTGGCCATTGAGCAAGGCAGGATAAAATTTGATGACTCCAAGAAGCCGATGAAGATTGATGGTAATCCTTTTCCTATCAACATGGTCCATACAAGTGGGAGGACAGCCGACAGAAAGGACAATCGGCTCAATAAGTTTGACTCTACGAGTATGATTAATAAATATCAAAAGAGATATGATCGGCAAGAAAGGCAATATTATGAGGATGATGATAGCTTTGATCTACATTGGAACTGCGAATTTTTCATATTTTGTTGGAATAAAGGGATGAGATTACCATCGATAGAAGACTGCCCAGGTTGTGCTAATGCCGATGAAAACTATAATGGGAGTTTTAGCCGATTTCATTCTAAAGAGGATCGGCTGATGCAAAGGAAGTTGCCTGTTCATCAGAGGTTGGGCCCGATTCATCAAGATTATTTCCAGGAGGAGGATGTTGAAGATACTTCAAGAGCTCAATGGTGTCCTTCTGGGATTTTTTCTAAAAGTCAGAAGAGAAGGGTTCAGAGGATGAGGAGCAGGGAACAATTTCATGAAGTTGAACAAGAAATCGATCATCGGCTGAAGAGAACAAAAACAAAACAGGAATGGCGTGTTAAGAGTAAAATAGTACCAGCCGATGAGAGTGAAACCGATGAAGCGAGAAGGGTAATTAAAGGAAAGGCCATTGCTTCTTCATCGGTCAACATGGTATTTGTGCTACCCGCGGAGTTCGAGGCTAATCAAGACAATGCAGATATCATGGAAGAATCTTGTGCTAGATTGATATTGTCACCAGAACAGGCTGTTTTTGAGAAACCCGAGGGAACAGAGAATCGGCACCTCAAGCCATTGTATGTCAAAGGATTTGTTAACGGTAAGCCGATATCCAAAATGTTAGTTGATGGTGGGGCTGCAGTGAATTTAATGCCATATGCAACATTTAAGAAATTGGGAAGGAGTTCAGATGACCTCATCAAGACTAATATGGTTCTTAAAGATTTTGGTGGCAATCCTTCAGAGGCCAAGGGAGTTCTTAATGTAGAATTGACAATCGGCAGCAAGATTGTTCCTACTACATTTTTTGTCATCGATGGGAAAGGTTCATATAGCTTACTGCTTGGAAGGGATTGGATTCATGCTAATTGTTGTATTCCTTCAACCATGCATCAGAGCTTAATCCAATGGCAAGGTAACAAGATAGAGGTTGTTCCAGCCGACAGGTCAGTACATGTTGCTAATGCCGATTTATCTGTTTGGGAGATGGATGGAATTGATTGCTTATCAGGAAAAATCTGGCAAGGAGATTATCTAAAAGTGTCTGATTGTGGTATACAGCCAATTGGAGATGGAGAACCCCAGTTGTTACTTTGAGGGAGTTGTGGAGGGTTTCGATTTCTATACTGAAGATGCTGTAGATGATCTTGATGGTAAGCTTGGTCAGGGTTTTATGTCGGCCGATGATTTGGAAGAAGTTGACATTGGGTCAGGAGATAAGCCTAGGCCGACATTCATCAGTAAGAATCTATCATCTGAATTTAAACTTACATTATTAAAGCTTTTGAAAGAATACAGCGATTGCTTTGCTTGGGAGTATTCTGAGATGCTAGGACTTAGCCGATCGATTGTTGAACATCGGCTTCCTATCAAACCAGGATATCGGCCATATAAGCAA
The DNA here is from genome assembly GCA_008326285.1 of Oryza officinalis. Classification (NCBI taxonomy): domain Eukaryota; kingdom Viridiplantae; phylum Streptophyta; class Magnoliopsida; order Poales; family Poaceae; genus Oryza; species Oryza officinalis. Next base: position 24,587,578 of record BDMV01000009.1, on the reverse strand, counting down.
CCACCTAGGAGATGTAAAGCCGATATGTATGATGCGATTAAAGCTGAAATTATTCGTTTATATGATGCTGGTTTTATTCGTCCATGCCGATATGCTGAGTGGGTTTCTAATATAGTTCCAGTAATTAAGAAAAATGGCAAGCTTAGGGTTTGCATCGACTTCAGGGATTTAAATAAGGCTACTCCTAAGGATGAATACCCAATGCCGATTGCCGATCAATTGGTAGATGCTGCTTCAGCACATAAAATTATAAGTTTTATGGATGGCAATGCTGGATATAATCAAATTTTAATGGCAGAAGAAGACATTCATAAGACTGCTTTTAGGTGTCCTGGTGCAATCGGCTTGTATGAGTGGGTTGTGATGACTTTTGGATTGAAAAGTGCTGGAGCTACATATCAAAGAGCTTATCTTTCATGATCTGATCGGTTTGTTAGTTGAGATTTATATTGATGATGTGGTAGTGAAATCCAAGGAGATTATTGATCATATAACCGATCTAAGAAAAGTATTTGAGAGAACAAGGAAATATGGCTTAAAGATGAATCCTACTAAATGTGCTTTTGGTGTATCGGCTGGACAATTTTTGGGTTTTCTTGTACATGAGAGGGGTATTGAAGTACCACAAAGGAGTATTAGTGCAATACAGAAAATCCAACCTCCAGAAGACAAGAAACAGTTGCAATCTTTGATCGGCAAGATAAATTTTATCAGAAGATTTATTTCTAATTTGTCTGGGAGATTAGAGCCTTTCACACCTTTACTCAGACTTAAAACTGATCAGGAGTTTACATGGGGGGCAGAGCAACAGAAGGCTTTGAATAATATTAAGAAGTATTTAAGTTCTCCTCCAGTTTTAGTTTCTCCACAGAAAGGGGTGCCTTTCAAATTATACTTGTCAGCCGATGAGAGGTCAATCGGCTCGATCTTAATCCAGGAGTTCGAAGGTAAAGAGAGGGTAATCTTTTATTTAAGCAGAAGACTTTTGGATGCAGAGACTAGGTATTCTTCGGTGGAGAAGTTGTGCTTATGCTTTTATTTTTCATGTACAAAGTTGAGGCATTATTTGTTATCCAATGAATGTACTATAATTTGCAAAGCCGATGTGGTCAAATATATGCTATCGGCTCCAGTATTGAAAGGAAGGGTTGGAAAGTGGATTTATGCCTTAACAGAATTCGATCTCAAGTATGAGTCACCTAGAGCTATTAAGGGGCAAGCTATAGCCGATTTTATCGTAGAACATCGTGATGATTCGATCGGCTCAGTGGATGTTGCACCTTGGATGTTATTTTTTGATGGATCAGTTTGTACTCATGGTTGTGGCATCGGTTTGATTATAATATCACCAAGAGGGGCAAGTTTTGAATTTGCTTTTACCATCAAGCCATATGCTACAAATAATCAAGCCGAGTATGAGGCAGTTCTCAAAGGTTTGCAACTTTTGAAGGAGTTTGAAGCCGATGCTATTGAAGTCATGGGTGATTCATTGTTGGTAATTAGTCAGCTGGCCGGGGAATATGAATGCAAGAGTGATGTATTGATGGCTTATTATGAAAAGTGTCGGGCATTAATAGATGAGTTTCGGCTGGTGACGTTGAGATATGTTCCTCGGGAGCAGAATTTAGAGGCTAATGCTTTGGCTCAGGGGGCATCGAGATACAAGCCGATGGTGACAGATGTTGAGATGGGGATTGTTACAATTACAGCCGATGATTGGAGGTATGATGTGTTTCATTATTTGAAGAATCATTCTCAATCGGTTTCAAGGAAATTGAGGTATAAGGCTTTGAGATATGTCTTGTTAGATGATGAATTGTATTATCGGACGATTGATGGGGTGTTGCTCAAATGTCTAAGTGCTGATCAAGCCAAAGTTGTGATGGGAGAAGTTCATGAAGGTATTTGTGGTACTCATCAATCGGCTCATAAAATGAAGTGATTGCTTCGAAAAGTTGGGTATTTTTGGCCGACAATGTTGGAGGATTGCTTTAGATACTACAAGGGATGTCGAGATTGCCAGCAATTTGGATCAATTCAGAGAGCACCAGCATCGGCTATGAATCCAATAATCAAGCCATGGCCGTTCAGAGGCTGGGGAATTGATATGATCGGCCAGATCAATCCACCATCGAGTAAAGGACATAAGTATATATTGGTGGCAACCGATTATTTTACAAAGTGGGTGGAAGCGGTTCCATTGAAAAAAGTTGATTCTGGGGATGCAATCCAGTTCGTTAAAGAGCATATTATATATCGATTTGGTCTTCCACAAACAATTACAACTGATCAAGGATCTATTTTTGTGTCAGATGAGTTTGTTCGATCTATGGAGAGTATGGGAATCAGATTGTTGAATTCTTCACCATATTATGCGCAAGCTAATGGGCAGACAGAAGCGTCTAATAAAAGCTTGATTAAGTTGATTAAGAGAAAGATTGCCGATTTTCCAAAGCAGTGGCATAACCGATTGGCTGAGGCATTATGGTCTTATCGGATGGCTTGTCATGGGTCAATTCAAGTTCCTCCATATAAGTTAGTCTATGGGCATGAAGCAGTTTTGCCATGGGAGCATATCATCGGCTCAAGGAGGATTGATTTACAAGATGAATTGACAGCCGATGACTATCATAATCTTATGGTAGATGAGTCAGAAGACTTGGTTCAATCCAGAATGTATGCTTTACAGAAGATAACAAAAGATAAGGAGCGTGTTGCGCGACATTATAATAAGAAGGTGGTACCGAAATCTTTTGAGGAGGGAGAATTGGTTTGGAAATTGATTCTGCCGATTGGAACTCGTGATAATAAGTTCGGCAAGTGGTCACCAAATTGGGAAGAACCTTTTCGGATTTACAAATCTGCCTCTAAAGGAGCTTACATGTTACAAGGACTTGATGGAGAAATATTTGGAAGAGCTCTTAATGGAAAATATTTGAAAAAGTATTACCCAATTGTTTGGATTAATTCATGATTCGGCTGTATCTTGCCGATACATGGTAGCCGATGTATTGACATCGCCTTTAGATGGCCAATATGAGTTATATCGCCCTTAGCACAATTCTTTTTAGTATAATCGGTTGTTTCATGGTTATTTTTTCTTAGCCGATTGTAATTTTGTGATGTTTCGTTCTCCATAACAAAATTAGGGGGCATATACATACAAAAATTTCAAAATTTTCAGAGCAAAAATACAAGTATGGAGTTTATATTATCATCGGCAGATTCATGTTACAAGTTTTTGGATAGCCGATATGGCCCTTTGCCTAATTTGTTCTATTTCTTCTATGGCTTGGGCATCGGCTGCATCACTTCCTGGGATGACTTTCATGGATTTGTTTAGATCGGCTAAGTGTCTGATTGAGGACTTCAGCTTGGATTTTTGTTCTTCAATGGCTCTTGGTAAATCGGCAAGCTTCTGTTCTTCTAGTGATAACTCAGCGTTGCAGGCTTCTAATTCAGCTAGTAGTTCAATCTTCTTATTCTTTAGCCGATCTATATTGCTTTGGATAGAACTTGGCCCAGAGATCATCTGATCAAGTTTGGCTTTTTCCTCGTTTATGGATTGCCGATTGGCATGGATGGTTGCTTCAAGGTTTTTTCGCTCTCGTCTATCGGCTATCCTCTGTCTTGATCTTTCCAGCTTGTGACGATATTGCTCAAGGAAAACTGCTGGAGAGATGATTTCGGCTACATCGTCTGGGATCTGATCTTGAATGTCTTCAAATCTTGCTCTAATTGATCCACAGTTGACAACCAAAGCATCAAGGGAACATTCAAGCCGATGAGCAATATCCTTGAGGGTAGCTTTTAAGTCATCGGCTATAGGAGCAATAGCCTTGCTGGATGTTTCTTCCTCTTCATCCATGAATTGCCTAATGTCGAAGGAGAACATATTGGCTAAGACCTAAAAAAGAAAGGTTATTAGTCAATGAAATATTAATGGCCGATTTATATTTTAAACACAAATGCTTACAGGAATAGCAGGAGTCGGCTGGTCTTCAATGTGGTGGCTGTCTCTAGCCGATGGAGTATGTTCACTTGAGTCATGATGGATAGGAGTTGGAGAGCGGATCGGCTGAAATATAAAATGAGTTAATACTTGATGAAATGAGATTTAAACATAGTTTTGAAGGAAGTGTTACTGATGGAGGCGGTGCAGGTTTCTTCTTGGCAGCCGATTTCTTTTTCTACAAAAGAAGAGTTAATACTGAGATCGGCAAAGAAAATTATGAAAGGACTGAAGAGTACAAAGTGCATACCCGAGGTTGATATGTCTTGTGAATCGGCGTTGGTGGAGTTTGCTGAGGAATAGGGATATTGATTGTTGGAGTTTCTTCTACTGTTTCACTCAGCTCGGCAGCTGCTTCATCGATGGCTTTTTCTATATCTTCTTCATCTGGATCATAGTTTTTCTGCTTTTTGGTGGCTTTCTTCTTTGTAGCCGGTGGATCGATAGCCGATGACCTGGTCCTTTTCTTCTTACCAACTTTAGAGGGAATCGGCTCACGTGTTTGTCCATGAAGCAGGGAAGATGTCTTGGGCGCATTATAGCCGATGGTTGAAGGAGCCAATCCACCACCGGTGGGGAGAATTCCGGCAGCATAGTTGATATTGACTCCGCTTCTGCTGACATGAGGAGGAGAAGACTCTGTGGTCTGCAAACAAACAAAAGAAGAAAAGGAGTTGAGTTATTTTCTAAAGACAATCGGCTATTGATAAGGATATTGAAAAAGAAGTGTGTTTACCTGTGGAATCATGTCTGGAATGATGTCAGTCAGATACATGGAAGCCGATTGGTGAAAAAGATGTTTTTTCCATTCAACCCACCATTGATCAAAAGTGGAACTCCTTAGCATAGCCAATTCAATGTTTTCCAAACTTCCAAGGGGAGGTCCTTCTATGCTTAATAATCTGTCCATCATCAGAGCCGATGAGATTTCTCCTCTGGCTTGGATTTTTTCTGAAAAGAACAAGCCGATTGGCATCTGCCCCATTCCCATTTGTCTGGCAGCGCTCATAGGGTGATAGAATTCATAAGATATCTGGATGTTCCTGCCTTGATGGATGCCAATAGGAAGGATACAGGGGGTGATAGCTGTTGTAAAAACTTCTCTGGATTTCTCAAATTTTTCAGAGTTTATTTCATCAAATCTGAAATCAGCTGGCAATTCAAAATCTGCAGAGAATTCATATGCAAACCAATTTCTAGAATCTCTTGGAAATCCATCATAAAAGTTGCCGAACCAGTCGACGAAGAGTTCAGCTGATAATTCTGATCCGGGATATGAAGATGTTGCCTCTCCAAACGACATACATCTTCTGGTTGTGACTTCATCTCCGTCGTCATCTTTGGTCGGCTCAACCAAAAGAAAATCAGCTTCGGGCAAGGCTGGTCTCTTGGCAATTTTGATTGTATGCAGATTAAGCCATAACTGCAATAGCCACCAAGGTCCACCTGTGCCGATTGTTGAGTTGACGGCAAGCTTAGTCGATGCGTTATTCAAAACTTGGTATAGATAACCCAGGAGGTATTTGCCTAGTGGGAATTGCTTTTTGTTGACTAGAGCTTCGGCTATATGTTGCCAGTTGGTGGTTGGACCGCAGCTTGAACCACAAAACAGAAACTTTTCCAGCCACATCAAGAGAAAGGCTGCGTGTTCTTTAGGAGTGACAGGGCCAGATCCCATATTCAGAGAGATGAATCCACTCCAGCCTCCAATGCTTCTGGTTTTGAAAATAAATTGGTTTTTGCTGTTCAAGCTGATAGGGTTAGCCGATGAGGTGATATCTAGCCCAGTTATCATGGTGATGTCCAGAAGAGTTGGGGTCATTGGTCCTTGGTTGAAGAGGAAGGCATTCAAGGTGTTGGACCAAAAATAGCTGGCAGCCGATAGCATGGGTTCATCTTTGGCTAAATCGGCTATGGTTAGGGCTAAGCACTGAGCGATGCCGATTTCTTCCCAGTGAGTTTGTTTGCTAGCCGACATCCTCTTATACCATTCAGACCAGGTCTTGACAGCCGATGGCCAGGATTTAAAAGTGTTGCTCCAATGGTTCAAACTAGGGTTGGTTAACTTAAAGGGGATCCTGTTTGTCTCGGCATTGATGATTTCTATGGGGTCTTTGTTGCCGATTGGGCCCAAGAAGTACCGATTGGGATGAACCAGGCTTGGGATTGCAACTTGGTGGGAGAGATGCTACAGAAAAGAAAGGGGAGAAGAAATAAATTGCGAAGGAAAACTAATCTATGAGTAGAGATGGGATTCGGCTGATGGGGTTACCTCAGGGAACTCGATGACCGGAGCGCTTGAAGGAGCTGCGGAAGATGACATTGTCGGAGATGGAGTTGTTGCTGATGAGAGAATCGCCTATGTGGTCGACCGGAGAATCCGATGAGGCTATTGCAAGAGTTGGAGGCGATTACGGTTGAGACGGTGAAAACGGGAGTAACGGCGTGAAAACCTCCAAGCAGTGGTTGCTATTTAAGAAGACGTGTGATAACGGTTGAAATGGAAACAGAACCCTAGATCGATTCGGAGAGAATTCGAGCAAATCCGCAACATTCCAAATATCGCGGACTTGGGGGGCATGTGTTAACGACCAAATTTGGTAAATCAAGTATTGGATTTGAAGATAGAATCGAATCGGATTTGGAGGAAGCTGGCGGTTACCAAAACAGAGCAGGAATCGGTTGGAGACCGAATCGGCTACGGTGTGTATCGGCTGGTGAACGAGTCGGCTATCGTGACCATCGGCTGAGACAAAGTCGGACAAGGATAGCCGATGTAGCCGATTTCGACGAGAGGATAACAGAGTCTTTGTCGGGTTCAGTTGATGAGCTTCATAAGGATTCCCACATACGGATTGGGTCCGAAGAAGGGAATTGGATCTATTAATTAGGATATAATGTTAGTTTCCTAATAGATACTGTCGGTTAGAGTTTGTATTAGGGAATTATCTTCAATATGAGTTGTAATAGAAATAAGAGTCGTGTCCGACAAGGACATATTGTGTAATTCTGGGTATAAATTAAACCCAGGTTCGTGTAAAGAAGAAGGAATCAATACAACAATTTCGGTGCATCGCCACCTTTACTCTTTCACTGTTTTCGACGAGTTCTTGCTTTCGAGTTGGGCTGCATCGGCTTCGATCTCCAACAAGAGGTAAAACTTGTTATGGCGGCTTGCGCTCTCGGGATTAGTGCTTCCATCTTTATGACACTCTGATCCTGTTTGTGTGAATCGTCGAGTTATCATATATATTGTATAATCTAAATTGATATCAATATATAACTTAGATCGGTTGATGTCTGTTTCACAGAAAAGCAACCGATAGGGTTATATATCGCTGTTGATCTAGATTATATAATATATCTACCATCTCGAAAAGGTTTTCATCGACTTGATCATCTAGACATTATGTTTCTTTACATATTTGGTGCTGCATCAGTTAGGTTTGACCTACTAAATCATGTCTAGAACCATAGTTTCTAGCCTGTCTATGATTGCTAATAGAGATAGCATCGGGGTTTTAGCCGATCTTACCTGGTTTAATTATCTTGTTATCTTGATATATTAAATCTGCCCTTTATATCGAGATATTAACTTAGTAAAATATACTGAGCTTGTTGTCAAATCTGGTTAGGATCATCTTAACATTAGTTTGACAAGTTGTTTAATATATTTTGCTCATGATAATATCTCTGTATAAAGTAGTACCGGAGTACTAGCCGATACATGTTAGATTTACCCAATCGGCTATGCTATGAACATGTATAATCTACGCTTTATGATATATTTAGACATAAATGATTCATACTATCTCGGCGCCCTGTCCGATCTATCCCAATCACTTGGTTTAAATATATTCTGAGACTTAGATTATATTTTGTTGATATCTACAGCCGATTGAGTAGATTTAGCTTTATCTTGCTTTATCTGTTATAGCCGATTTAATGCATCTTGCATCGGCTCAATGCTCAATGATATGTCATCGGCAAGCCAGCCGATCGGCTATCATTGGTGGATTTAACTACGTTTTCTTTGTTTCTTATTGGTTGCAGGATCAAACCAATTGACACGCCTAGAACCCGAAAGAAATATTTGGACCTGCACTGGAGTTAAGCAGATCTCCCAGGCCAGTGTGTGTTTTCAACATCAACAGTATGGCATCACCGCCTGATGGAGAAGGGACAAAAATGCCATCTCCAACTGCTCTGTTGTTCTCAACTTCCGGCACTTCATCAGCTGCTACATCCGATGACTCTTGCTCCCCATGCTTGCTCCACCATTTGTACTTCTCCATGAATCCTCTACGGATCAGATGAGAATGAACCCATGCACTATTCTCGAACATCTTCTCATTCTTACAGTCTGCGCATGGACACAACATATATTTGCTCATCTTATTTTTCCTGTCATTATCCGCGAAACTAACGAATGCACTGACCCCCCCCTATACTCATTAGAATCACGACGAATATTATACATCCAACTTCGGTCCATCTGCAAATAATAACATAACGAGAGTAAAAACAACATGCATAATACACATTACAAAAATAATACCTACTACATTTCCTTTTTTACCTTCATTTCCAACAAAATTTCGCCCCCCAAACCCTCCCACCCGAAATGTGAACAGTTCACTGGGTTGGGATGGAAGGTAGGTGGCAGCTTCGGGTATATATAGTGGTACAACTCACCTCAAACGGGTTAAGGTTTAAACCCGTTTGAGGTGAGTGAACCACACCTTTGACGGTTCATAAGAATGCAACCCGTCACAGGTAACAAGTCACCTGTGACGGGTTTGAGAACGATGTCTCACCGATGACGGCGTGCCATAGGACCCGTCAAAGGTGACCCTCATTACTGACCAGTGCTGAAACCCGTCACAGATGTGCCGTCAAAGGTGTGAGGATCTGGCGTAGTGATGCCAGGTTTTAATTCATTTCTAAAACAAATTATTTGAAATTCTTAAAATTAACTGGTGATATATATGTTATGGCTTGTCAAATAAACATATATAAATGTATAGGATTTATCAGAAATAAATTAGGAACATAAATATATAGCGATAATATATATGACTAGGTTTTTGTATGAATCAGTAGAACATTTGAAATCATGCTGTTGTTGAACATTTTATTTTTATGCCGTTATGCTTCAATCATCTTCCATTGATCCCTTTTACATTAATTTGAAGATAATGTAATATGAGGAGTTCCTAACTAATATCACATACAAGTGGCCATTATTTATTTCTAATAAAACCATATACAAAAGTGAACCAAAATTGCACAATGCATAGTATTGCTAACCTAGGTTGAGCCTTACATAATTTTAGGTGACTGAAGATTTTTAAAATTTTAGGTTCCTAAAATGTAGCAAATCTCTTTTGTAAAAAAATATTGCATAGGAGACTTTAAAAATTAATATCATGGAACAATATATAGCAAAACGGTTTTCATATTTCCCTGTTGGTTACTTTTTTTCTCTGTCTTGTGGTGGTCACTGCAAATACACACACACACACGACCCGACTTATGTTGCGAGCAAGTGTGTGAAACATGATGAATCCAGGGTGTTTGATGCAAAATTCTCACTGAAGAACAGTTACAGACAAGCCAACGAAGAACATGAGATGTCACCGGAGTGTCACCCGCTGCTTGTGCCTGCATTTTCCGCTTCAGCGAGCAGCCTTTAATCAATCCCCATTCCTTACCCCAAACCCTAATTCCCCATTTTTGAGGTTGCAGCCGCCGCTGGGAAGCAAGAGGGATCAGCTTAGCTCGAAGATGAAATTTAATTTGTGAGTGCAATTAATTGTCAAACTTATGTAATATACATTTTTTTTGCAAAGCAACATCGTATGTGGGCTAGACATTTATTGAGTGAGATCTTTATCTGTATACATTTAATTTAGTGAATTTTCATTCAAATATACATTTGCCAAAAAAAATCGATTTCTTTGTGCCAAAAAATGTACTGCTAAATTACTATTCATGTGATCTGGATATCTGACTATGGCGTTGTTGTTGCTTGCATTGCCTATAGCTCTGATGATCACCGGTTCCCGCTGTTGCCGCCGGTGAAGATCATCGGCGTCCCAAAGGAGGGTGACACGGTGTTTCTGTGGACAATGTTTGGGATCTTCAAGTTCTGTCCTGGATCCATTGGAGCTTGACAGGGTTTTTGAGGCAACTCAAGATATGGAGATTCTGCATCCGTACGTGTCCTTCTATATCCGAACTTGCAGCTCCCACAGTTATATGTTCTTAATTCATCCTACCTTCTGATCGACAATTCAATTCAAATAGGTTTCATGGATTCATTATACAAATTTCCCAGTGTCATTTCTGAAGTACAAAACTGTTAAGAATTTCTACTATTTGTCTGCATCCAATAGAACCATGTAATCATATGTCATTTCTTATATTAGACTCCTGAAATGTTTGTTTTGATTTTGCCTTCAGTTTGCTTAAACAATTCGGATTATTGTCATAGTTAAGTTTATTGGAAATGCTTGGCTGTGCACAACCAGTTTGGAGGTATAGGCCAGGTTTTAATCCATTTTCTAAAACAAATTATTGGAAATTCTTAAATTAACTGGTAATATATATGTTATGGGTTGTCAAAGAAACATATATAAATGTATAGGATTTATCAGAAATAAATTAGGAACAGAAATATATTGTGATAATACATATGACTAGATTTTTTTATGAATCAGTAGAACATGTGAAGTCTAGCTGTGTTGTTCAACCTTTTATTTTTATGTGGTTATGCTTCAATCATCTTCCATTTAGCCTTTTTATATTAATCTGAAGATAATGTAATATGAGGAGTTCCTAACTAATCAGATACAAATGGCCATTATTTATTTCAGAAATAATTATTTTGCTTATTGTAATAAAACTATATACAAAAGTGAACCAAAATTGCAGAATGCATAGTATTTCAAACTTAGGTTTAGCGATATATAGTTTTAGGTGACTGAAGATTTGTAAAATTTCAGGTGCCTAAAATGTAGCAGTTCTCTTTTGTAAAAAAAAGTGCATATGAGACTTTAAAAACTAATATCTTGGAACAATATATAGCAGAACAGTTTTTATATTTCCCTGATGGTTACCCTTTTCTCTGCCTTGCGGTGGTCAGTGCAGATACACACACGACCCGACCTGTGCTGCTAGCAATGTGTGAAACAAGAAGAATCCAGGGTGCCGGATGCAAAATTCTCACCGAAGAATGGTTACAAATTAACAAGCCAACGAAGAACCTGAGATGTCAGCAGAGTGTCGCTTGATCCTCGCTTGTGCCAGCATTTTCTGCTTCAGCAGCTTTTAATCGATCCCCATTCCTCATCGCAAACCCTTATTCCCCATTTTGAGGTTGCGGCCGCCGCTGGGAATCAAGAGGGACTAGCTTAGCTCGAGGATGAAATTTAATTTTTGAGTGCAATTAATTGTCAAACTTATGTAATTTACATTTTTTTTGAAAAGCAACATCATATTTGTGGGCAAGACATTTATTGTGTGAGATCTTTATATGTAGACATTTAATTTGGTGAATTTTCATCCAAATATATATTTGCCAAAAAAATCAATTTCTTTTTTTAAAAAATATACTGCTAAATTACTAATCATGTGATCTTTGTATCTGACAAGGGCGTTATTGTTGGTTGCCTATAGCTCTGATGATCACCGGTTCTTGCTGTTGCTGCCGGTGAAGTTCATCGGTGTTGCGGAGGGCCACGTGGTATTTCTATGGACAATGTTGGGGATCTTCGAGTTCTATTCTGGATCCATGGAGTTTAATAAGAAGATTTGTGAAGCAACTCAAGATATGGAGATTGTGCATCCGTATGTGTCCTTCTATGTCCCAACTCGCAACTCCTACTGGCATATGTTCACAAATCATCCTAACTTCTGATCGACAATTCAATTTAAATAGGTTTCATGAATTCATTATATAAATTTGCCAGTGTCATTTCTGAAGCACAGAGCTGTTAAGAATTTCTACTATTTGTCTGCATCCAACTGAACCATGTAATCACATATCATTACTTATATTAGAATCCTGAAATGTTTGTTTTCATTCTGCTTTCAGTTTGTCTACACAATTAATTCGGATTATTGTCATAGTTAAGTTTATTGGAAATGCCTTGCTGTGTTCATCCAGTTTTGGATGTAGAGGCCAGGATTTAATCCATTTTCTAAAAAAAGTTTATTGGAAATGCTTAAATTAACTGGTAATATATATGTTCTGGGTTGTCAAACAAATATATAAAAATGTACAGGATTTATCACAAATCAATTAGGAACATAAATATATAGTGATAACATAAAAGACTAGATTTTTGTATGTATCAGTAGCACGTGTGAAATCTTGCTTTGTTGTTGAACCTTTTACTTTTATGCGGTTATGCTTAATCGTCTTCCACTGAGCTTTTTTAACATTAATTTGGAGATAATGTAATATGAGGATTTCCTAATTAATATCAGATACATGTGGCCACTATTTATTTAATAAATAATTATTTTGCTTATTGTAATAAAACCATATACAACGACAAATTGCACATTACATGGTATTGCAAACCTACACTACTACGAAAACAATTTTTCATGGCGTTTGGAAAAACTTTTCTCTGGCGGCTACGAGGTAAAACCGCCAGCTCAAAAGATAGGGGGGGTGGGGGTCTCGGGCCGCCAGCGAAAACACATCTTCGCTGGCGGCCTCCTAAAGCTGGCCGCCAGCGAAGATGTGGTATTTTCTCTGGCGGCCATCTTAAGACACCGCCAGCGAACATATCATATTTTCGCTGGCGGTAAGATGACGTGGCCCACTAGCGAAGATTCCTACATCTTCGCTGGCGGCCCACTTAAGCCGCCGCCACCCCTAAATATTTTCTATGGTGGTTCGAATGAACCGACATATGTTGACCGCCAGGGAAAATAGCATCATCTATATCACCAGTCCAGTTAGCAGCCATGGCATTTGAGCACGATTTTCTCTCTCTTGTGAACAAATACATAAAGGGGAAGGTTTTGATCTTCAATTTTTTGAAAGATCTACTGCACCAAAGGTTACATATACTTTCTCCTACCCTATTTGTAAAGTTTTTTTTCAATTTTATTGGTTGTTTGTTGAGATTTTGCATAGCAAAAAGTATGTGACACGGGAGAAGAAAAATATTTTTTATTTGTTATTTGGAACTTAAAATGGTCAAACTTTGTAAGAAATATTGTGCATGATCGATGTTCCATATATATATATATCTAGTTTTGATATGTTTATTTGTAGCAGATCTATATATTAGTTAACTGCAGAGAACGCTGAGAAGAAGAGAAAAAGAGCTAGTTTTTTATTTTTTCTAGTTGTTTGTAGTTTGTAGATTTTTGGCTAGCTTTAATTATCTTGTCCAGATTATAGTGGTTATAAATATTAATTAGTATAATTTTAATGTGACATATTATCAAAAATATATAAAGTGACGAAGTTGTATATATTTTTTCGCAAATAATGCATAGATGACGGACAGAGCATGGATGTATAGAGAGAGATACCGGTCCTCATATATTGAAGGAGTTGACATATTCATGAAAACTACTAAGAAGAATGCTGCATCTAAGAAGACAAAGGAAATTAGATGTTCATGCTTACATTGCAAGAATCAGAAAATTTGGATCGACCCATCTATGTAATTTATTTTAGGTGACTGAAGATTTATAAAATTTTAGGCGCCTAAAATGTAGCAAACCCCTTTTGTAAAAAAAAATTGCATAGGAGACTTTTAAAACTAATACCTTGGAACAATATATAGCAGAACGGTTTTTGATTTCCCTGACGGTTACCTTTTATTTTATCAGCCTTGTGGAGGTCACAGGTTCACTGCAGATACACAAACAACCCGACCCATGCTGTGTTGGATGCAAGATTCTCACTGAAGAACAATTACAAACAAGCCAACGAAGAACATAAGATGTCACCGGAGCGTTGCTCGATCGTCGCTTGTGCCCGCATTTTCTGCTTCAGCAGCCTTTAATCAATCTGCATTCCATATCCCAAACTCTGATTCCCTATTCCGGACCTTGTGGGCACCATCGGGATGTGCGTGAGGGGGAGCTTTGCTCGATTCATGCTGCTCGCCGTTGCCGTCGCTATGTTGATTGGATCTGACCGAGAAGGTCTATGGTTGTAGCACATAAAGTAGGATTGATGGTGCAGAAGAAAAGCTTGTAAACGAGGATGATATTTAATTAGTGAGTGCAATTAATTGTCAAACTTATGTAATATACATTTTTGCAAAGCAACATCTGGGCTAGATATTTATTGAGTGAGATCTTTATATGTAGACATTTAATTTGGTTAATTTCATCCAAATACATATTAGCAAAAAAAATTTCGATTTCCTTTTGTCAAAAAATGTGATATTAAATTCTAGTTATCTACTCTGCTTTTGCTCGAACGGGCATAATATATGTCGAGTGTCTCAGGTGACTGAAATTTCAGTCACTTTTATCACTTCCACTATTACTCGTGCAAACAAAGCCGTTTCTTTCCTGTTGAACAGTAAATTAGTCTAAGTAGACATGAAATAAATTTATAATAAAAAGGCAAAATTACATGTAAAAGTATTCAAACACAGATAAATTTGCCCATACTTTTTAGGGTTTGCAATTTTTCCCCCGTTTTTTTAAAAATGAAGCAAAGTTTTGCCCTTGATTTGGCCTGCTGGTTTGATGGTGTTAATTCAACTGCGAAAAAACATTTATACCCTTAGATGTTGTTGCATTTTTGCCTCTACTTTTTTCATCTCTTGTGATTTTACCCCTATTCTGTTTTGAATGATATGAAGTAAGACTGTGTTAAAGAATTCAAATATGAGCATTTTTTAGTTTGTCGAGAAAATTGACAAATACTACCACAAGTAAAATTTTTATGGTACTTGAATTTAATTTTGATAAAATTTTGACAAAATCTGCTCAATGTATAGGATTTCCTACATCGAATCCTCCCCGTCACCTCATCCGCCCCACCGCCACTTCTTCCCCCGGTTGCCACTGCCGTTGCTGTGGCTGTTGCAGAGGAGGCCTTCAAGCGGTGAAGAGGACCAAGGACCTCCTCGCCACTTATCCCACCTCGAGGTCATCCTGTCGCCGCCCGACAAACGCCTCACCTGCCTCAAGCTGCCCCCGACCCATCCCGCGTCCTCACCATCACCCTTTGCTCCCTCGAGACGACCCCCAACTCCACCACCATCTTGCTTGCCATGGCCCTCCACCTCGTCCGGTCTGCCTCCTTCAACCCCCTGCTTTCGCAATGCCCTCTCCTTCTTCTCACGCTCCGTCCACCTCCTGTCCCTGCTCCTTCCCTCCAAAGAAGTCACTGCCTTTGAGGAAGAAGGTGATGATGACGCTGAAGTGCGGGGAGGCGGCTTGAGGAGAAGAGTGCTTGGGGAAGGGCTTGAGGATGAAGCCGGTGGTGGTAAGGTGGGGCGGCATTGGCATGAACATGGTCTCGCTTTCTGCTACCGAGCCTCCTGCCTTCTTCCACACAGCCATCGACATCGGGACGCTGAAGCCACCCTCGCTGCTGCTTGCTTGCCTCTCACGTGTCGCGGTGCTGGAAACATCGTGGCCACCTCGCAGGCTTGCTTTGATGCACCGTAATGATGAAGCTGCCCCCGCCGTGGTGGCATTCCTCAACGCGCTGGAATGTCGTCACCATGTCCGCCGCTGGTCTCGCTGGATTTGCTGCCGCTTGCCTAGGTGTTTTTGGGTGAAAGTTATGGCGGGGAACACAACGGGATGGTTGGGGAAACCTTTTCTTTTACTCCAAGGGTAGAATGATAAACCAATATTTCATATATCATTTTCCTATTTTCGTTTCTTTTTATTTAACTCAATTTTGTGGGACATACCTAACAGCCGTCGAAAGTGTTGGCGAATGTTTGCTTCGTTTTCAAAAAAAGTGGTAAAATTACAAACCTTAAAAAGTGGGGGCAAAGCAACAATTGAGGTTCAAAGTGGAGGCATGCATAGACGCAATTGTTCCTTGATAAAAAAAAATAAAACCATATACACAATGATAAATTTGCAGTTAAAATAGACCAAAATTGTACATTGCATAGTATTGCAAGCCTAGGCTTAGCTTAGCCATATGAAACTTTAGTTACCTTGGATCAATATATAGCGCGCAGAACGGTTTTCTGATTTCCCTGAAGAAAATTCGGTTACTTTTGTTTCTCTGCCTTGCCGAGGTAACTGCAAATACACACGAGACATATGGTGAGAGAAAATCGGTCAAAAATGAAAAATCTGGGGTGTTTTATGTAAAAGTCTCACTGAAGAACAGTTACTGACAAGCTGACGAAGAACGCGTAAGGTCACCGGAGCGTCGCTACCTCGCCGCTTGTCCGCATTTTCCGCTTCAGCGAGCACCCTTTAATCCATCCCCACTCCTCACACCCAAACCCTAATTCCCCATTTTCGAGGTCGCAGCCGCCGCCGGGAGATCTCAGCTCGATCCACGCCGCCGTCGCGCGCGCGCCATGTCGCTGAGCCGACCGCTCGCCGCCGCCACCCTCCCCGACGAGCTCCACCGCGAGATCGTCGTGCGGCTCCCGGCGCTTCCCCAGGCCCTCGCCCGCGCCTCCGCCGTCTGCCCGGAGTGGCGCCGCGTCGTGCGCGACGCGACCTTCCTCCGCCGCTACTGCGAGCTCCACGGCGGGGTGCCCGTCACGGCGGGGTTCTTCCACAACGCCGTCGCCGGCGGCGCCCGCTTCGTCCGCGCCGGCGACGACCCGCTGTCCCTGTCCATGCCGCCGTCGATAAGACGCCTTGGGGTCACCTGCTGCCAGACCCACATAAGCCCCGGCGACGCCTGGACGGTGCTCGACTGCGGCGGCGGCCGCGTCCTGCTCGGCTGCTGCAGGTTCTCCTGCTACTTCCTCGTCTACAACCCCATCATCCGCAAGCGCCGCCTCGTCAAGGCGGCATCTCATCAAGAACTCCATCTCTATCACTCCATCCGATGCGACGCCACGCTGCTGATCTGCGATCCCGACGATGACGACGCCGCGTTCCGCGCGGCCGCCGTGTACAGAACGGTGTCCGACGACAACCGCCTGTTCGGCGCGGTGTTCTCGTCCCGCACCGGCAGGTGGAGCACTACGCAGGTGTTCATCGACCTGCAGCGGGGCACCGACCTCCGCGGCGAGCCCTCCGCCGTGGTGGGGAACACGGTGTACCACTCCGCGTACAGCTACCTCGTCCTCGCGTTCGACGTCGAGCACTGGACGATGGCCACGTTCCAGCGGCCGCCGCGCTGCGGCAACGTCCGGCTAATGAAGACGCGCGACGGCGTGCTCGGCCTCGTCGGGGCGCTGGAGCTCACCGTTCGTCTGTGGGCACGGGAAGCGGGCGACTGGGTGCTGCGTGGCGCCGTTGAGCTCTCCGACATGGCGCTTCTTCACGATCTCCAGTCGGCGCCGTTGCCCTGGTATGAAACAACCACTGTACTCTTAGGGTTCTTGATATATCGTTCGCTCGAAATTTCGTGAAATTGGCGAAAGTTTTGTAATTTTGGATTTTGGTACTCTGTGCTAAGAAAATCTCCTTTTCTCAAAAAATTGGGAACTTTTCAATATTTGCTAGGTTATTTTGTATTGAAATTAAGAACTGCTGTACTGTATATGTTTTTCTCCTTTTTTGTGTATTAGGTGTATAGTAACCCCAAATCGCAGGACAAAAGGGACTAGCTATCCATCATGCGACATATTTCTGGGTCCAAATCACACAGATTTTGAATAGTTGGATTAGACTCTTTTGATCACTTGATTGGGAGAGTCTATGCATGCATCGACATATATTAAGTGTGTGTTGTGTGTGTGTATATATTGCATAGTTTATTTGTTAGATCTGTGTATTGCGTAAAAAAACAACTAGCCATCTACTAAAAGTTAGTGTAAGTGCAATGATATGGTTATCTCACAATGACACATTGTTGTTATTGCTTGTCTATATATAGCTCTGATGCCCGGTTCCTGTTGTTGTCACCGGTGAAGATCATCGGCATCGTGGAGGAGGGCGACGCGGTGTTTCTATGGATGATGCTGGGGATGTTCAAGTTCTGTCCAGGATCCATGGAGCTCAAGAAGGTCTGCGATGCAGCTCAAGATATGGAGATTGTTCATCCATATGCGTCCTTTTTTGTCCCAACTTCACTACTACAGAAAGGATTTTTGCAGACGGGCGGATTCGATCTTCGCATGCGGTTGGCCGGGCCGCATGCGCGAAAAGGTCTGTGAAGATCACCATTTGCGCATGCGGCCGGAGCCAGCCGCATGCGAAGATCGATCTTCGCATGCGGTCAGTTATGACGGCCGCATGCGAAAACCGATCTTCGCATGCGGCCGATATAAGCAGCCGCATGCGAAGATAGATTTTCGCATGCGGTCCAATTAAGTGGACCGTTTGGGAAAACAAATTTTCCAACAGCAAAATTAATACTCTATCGTATTTGATATTATATTTCGTATGATTTATTATCGTATTTTCGAATAGACGCATATGAGATAGTCGGATTGATGATATTACTGTAAGAAATATCAAATACATAACCATAAATTGAAACGTTGTTTACATACGAAGCATATATTACAAATATCACAACTGTTTCATCACATATATAATTAGTGTACATCTCATTGCATTTGTTCTTTCTCCCATTCTCTGAGAGGTTGAAATTTGTCTTCCAATGCGAGTTCACTCTGGTTGTCGTAGAAGAGACCTCTTGCGTTGCAGACATCACGACGGATGAATCGGCAGAGGTCAGCGCACACGTTCCAGATAGTCCTGTCGTCGAATCGTTGTGCAACATAAGGGATTTTCGGGATCTGTGCACAGCAAAGTCAACAAAAGGTTACTAAGTGAAATATGTGTTGTAGTTGGGTTTCTTTGTAAAGAAAGAAATGCTGACGTACTTGGTCACTGGTTGTTCGGTACCTCCCGTTGACTCTGAGCATCTCGCACACGTAATATCCGCACAAGTTGGTTCCCGCTGGTTGTTTGTAACACTGCGATATAATTACGAGGGACCAATCATCAGACATAATTCAGGAACTAATGTACGATAGTTTGTTGTATTGGCATATATATGTTCGTACCGGCCAGCCAGTCTTGACGGATAACTTCTTCTTGGCCGGATCATGTACTGGTCCACCTCTTTTGCGGTAGTACTTATGTGCTCTGTTAGAACAAAACAATTGTTTCTCCAGTACTAAGAAAACTAGAAGTCAAAAAAAATGTCTATTGAAATGTGTATCACTTACAAATTCAAAATAGTTAGGAATTCCATAAACGTCTCCTTGTCATAGTGTGCGGGGTCCAACGATACAATCAATTGGTCTTTTGGATATACGAGGAATAGTATGTAGTGGTCGCTGCAATTAAGAAAGACAAATTAGAGATAGAGAATTTAAAAAATGATAAATTAATTTAACACAGAAGAGAACGCTTACCTGAACGCGTAGGGGACCATCACGACATTTTTGTCGGCGTGCGCCAACATTGCTATTGCCAAGTATGTTGCTACCTCCAGCTTCTTGGTCTTGTGTAATTGCTTGATATATTCTTCCTTTTCTGGAGGGGTCTTGTCAACCAATTCCGGGCAGTCGGCTCTCATCTGTACGGTGTGTTGCGTTTTGCATATCCTTGTTGGATCGACGTAGCCAACCGATGATCCAGTTCTGTCAGCTTCGTGAAATTGCATCCTATACAATGTAAATGAAGTAATGAGATATGGTTTTTTTGTTTGGAATGATACGTGTAACATATAAGAGTTCAGACTTACAGGCAGAACGCGGCAAGGAGATTCACATCCATTTTGTCTAGCTTGTAGATGGCGTATAGGTCCCGGAAAGAGATAAAGAATATCCCATTAGGACCACTCATGAAAGCGCCTTCCGGGACGGCGACGCTTATGAAACCGAGACCCTTCCTAGCAGCCTTGATGTACCATTCATGCATTACCCTCATTTCCCAGGGTAGTTTGTTAAGAAGATAAGTTGGTAAAAATGGCTTGCCATATTCATAATTTTCAGGCACATCTGCAGATACCCAAGATTGGACTTCATCTTGGGCTCGTAGTACTGACTTCTGACTGTCTGACATGACATGCGCTAGTTCTTTTGACTTATCAGAATTCCTGAAAGCTGAAAACATGAACTTCTCCTTATCCTTGTCAATCTCCTTTGGGTCGTATGTTGATATCAACTTTGGAATTAGACGACGAGGTTCCAAGGGATTAGACCTCGGTCCGGATTTAGTTCCTTCAGGTATGGGCAGTTGTTCCACCGGAGCAGATTGGGGTGTGGGCGGAGAGGGTTGAATTGTTCGCGGAGAGGGGGGAGCTGGAGGAGCTGCCTCTTGAGCTGGGGAGGGCGGTGGAGTAGGTAGGCGAGGCGGGGACCTAATCGATGGTGGCGACGCTGGATCTGGAGGGGAAGGTGGTCCAGGAGGCGACGGTGGTGCTGGAGCGGCAGCTGTCTTTGCTTGTTTTGAGGTTGGAGTTAAAGATGTTGGTGCTGGAGCGGCAGCTGTCAGGATTATGTCTCGACGATGCCACAATATAAACTGATTTACTGCATCGCCGAGAAGTTCAATCCCCTCCGGTGCAGGGATGTCTAGTTCCATAGAAGTGTGCTCGCTATGTACCTTAGCGACTTGTACCCTTGCATAATCCTCAGGGATTGCCGTGTTGTGGAATTGCCGGCCGGGTATCGCTAAACCCGTTGCAACCTCTTTAGTCTTTCCAGCGCGGCCGATAGGTACTACGAGTGAGCACGGAGTTGGTTCGGTTATACCATCCACAGCGCAAGGAGTTGTGTCCACTGAGCCTGCACTGCTACGTACTTGAGTTGTTGGCTGTGGAGATTGGATGGTTTGCTGGCTATCAGGGAATAGCCTTGGAAAGGCCGTGGGGTTTTCAGCTGCCAACGAATAGAAGTGTTCCTTCACTTGCGCATAGATTTTGTCCGATAGTTGTTCTTTGTATTTGTCTCTCTTCTTATAGCTTGATGTGTCCTGTGGGAACCCTAACCTCCAACTCGTCTTTGACGACAAACCCCTTACACGTCCAGAGTGTTCGGCGGTCCCCAAGGCTGCAGTAAGTTGGTCATTCTCCCTCCGTGGGACGAACTGTCCTGATCTTTCTTTCTCGGCGATCTTCTGCAAATTTTCAGTGATCTGTTCTATGTCAGGAGTCTCGAATAGTATATCTCCCTCCTCCGAGACCTGACCTGTGCTGCGCGCCCACACCCAATTCTTGCTTCGTTCCACCATGGGGTCTACGAGCAAAGGCTTGCCAGCGGCTGCAAACTTTTGCTCGGTTTCTCGCCATCGATCGACGTGCCCAGCGTATCCACTCGAACCCAATCGATGGGGATATTTGTTCTTCTTCGCCAGATCTGACATTTTTTTCCTCAACGCCAACGCTTCAGCTGTGGTACGATCCGCAACGAACGTATCCCAGTCAGCCTGCGATATATGTCCATAGTCATTGAACGGGGGGCGATTCTTCTGGACGTAATCCCGATTTAGATCGGACTTCCACTGTCGCCATCGATCTCCCATCTTTTTAAGTGCGTACTCTCTGCCTATGACCTCCGATCCAGGAGGGTACACGAAATACCTTTGCAAATCATTCCAGAGCAGTGTCTTGATGTTCTCGTCCACCTTTTCCCATAACTTAACATTGATTGGACAACGTGTCCTGACTAGAGTGCCACAGGTGTTGCTGAACCTGGACCTCACAATCGATGGCTCGACGGGCTTCCCATCCTGATCGACAGCAATCACGTTGTATGTTTCCTTTGGTAATTTGTTCTTGCTTCTCTCACCACGTCTTCTTTTCCCACTCCCGCCTGCACTCGCAGATGTATCCGTACGATCCGGGGCAGATGTAGCAGTGTCCATTTCAACTTCTTCCGATCTGCGAGTCCTCCCGGCCTTACGTTTCGAGCGGCGTCGGACTTCCATCTGCAGAACATAAGTCACTCTCTATATCATTAGGCAGATTTGGTATTTACGTACGAATTAATATATGGCTAACGATGTTCAACACTTACGGCCTGTTCCATAGGTATGTAGTCCGGATCATCATCGCGAGGAGCGACTTGTATTACTTCCATCGGGTCACTTGGTGTTCGCCACGTTTCTTCACTAGAAGCGTCAGCCTCCTTGTTGCTACCGGAAATCTGAGGAGCTTTGCCTTCTTCAG